>JAUMHM010000005.1:31727892-31738834 GCA_032362435.1 Melikaiella ostensackeni | reverse complement strand
TAATATCGATATTAAAATATCGAATATCGTAGTCAAAATATCGATATTTCCGATATTTCGATTTCGATATTGCATCATTAAGCCCGACTTTTCGGGTAACAAACAACTTAATTATTTGCAATAATAACGCTCGGAAATGTTTTTTGATGGTTTCATCAGAAAGAGCAACTCAAAAACTATCGAAAGGTGTAAGAACCTCGATTTCGCTTTTTTGGGGTGAGTCTCTTTTCTTCGGTGCACGTCACATATAATGACACAAAACTCAAGTGGAGGGCGTAGCAAGAGAGACGGCGGCTATGGCTATTGCGTGGTTTCGTACTGCGCATCCAGCTGTCTCTTTCTCCGCGAGCGAGAAAGAGATAGCCTGATGCGCTGTACAATCTACGCAACGATGGAGTGGTCACATAGGCGCCGTCATTTCAACCACGGGTGCTCTACCCCCTCCACTCCAGTTTCTTGTCCTTATTATATACTTTCTTGTGGCCGAGGCTGTGTACACACGAGCGTTGTCATGCAACAAGCACACTGCCTTCGTCGGCATTCCCTTCTGTTTGTTTTGAATCTCCCTCTTGAGCTCCTTTAGGACCTCACAGTATCTTTCTGCGTTGATGGTCTCGCCCTGAGGCAGAAATTCGATCAAAATGATCCCTTTCTTGTCCCAAAACAAAGTAGCCATGATTTTTTTGCTCGACATTGAAGTTTTGAATTTTCTGGCGAATAGGGAACTGGTATGACGCCACTGTGTAGACTGTCTCTTTGTCTCTGGAGTGTAATGAGCCACCCAACTTTCATTTCCTGCAACAATCGAGTTCGGAAAATCCTCACCTGCCAGTTCGAACCGCTCAAGGATCCCACGAGCGCTAGCGGCTTGGCGGGGTTTCTTATTGACATGTTTCACGCAAACTGACACTACGGGGTTAGTTTTTGTACTGCCGAGGTCCCCCTGCGCTGGTTGAGCTCAGGAGAACCCCCTCTACCACTCTGTGGTGCCAAACTTCGTGAAAAAAATTCCCACAGCCCAAAATGGCAACAGTACTCTTACTTTCTGGACAACCCTCCTATAAAGAAAATATTCTCCATGGCGAATGAATTAAAAATATTTAATCTGGGTTATAGAAAAGAAATGAATTTCGAAATACACATTTTTTATAGTTTAAAGATACCTATAGTACTTTAAAATGTATTTCAACGAATTCAGGATAAATTCATGAAACTCCTAACTGAATTCAAAACCATTCAACTTAAATTCAAAAGAATTCAAATGTATTGAAAAAAATCCAAAGAACGTAAGTGAAATCACAAGAACTCGAGGGAATTCAGGAGGCTAATAAAGACTTTAGGGTGCATTCAAAAAACTTGAGAATAAGCTATATAAAATCTATTGAATTGAGTAGAATTAAGTGAAGATAGATGAATTAAACTGAATTCAAAAGCATATAGGGTAAATGAATACATTCAAGAAAATACCAAAAAACTCAAAAGATTTTAAAAGGATTCAGGATAAATTAATAAGAACTGAGGGTGAATTCCAAATGAATTCCAGAGGATTGAAATCCATTTTTAATATGAAATATTCCACGGATTTCAGTGAAATTTGAGTGTATTTAGAAAAATTCAAGGGAATTAGACGAAATGCATACGAATTCAAGATAAATTTTAAATAATTCGAGGTGAGTAGAAGAAACTTTCAGATAATTTAAAAAAATTCAAAAGTATTCAAAAAAATGCAAGGAAATTAAAATATAGGTATAGACTTCAATTTAATAGATTCGACGAAATTCAAGTAAATGTCACAAAATTGTCTACATTTGGGAAATTAAATTCAGAATTAATAAAAATTTGAATTCTTCTCCAACGTCTAACATTGAAATTTAATTTGATTTAATTAGTGCATTGGATTCATGGTTTTTCATTTCCAAGAATTTCGTAGTTGAATTTGTGTTTAAATTCAGTCGTTGGATTCTTGTTTCTTTTCAATTTCCATGAATTTTGTAGTAAAATTTTCAAAATCCAGATAACAATTTGTAATTGAAGCGTGCTCTACAGTGCATTATCCGCCACTTGCTATAAGGATCATATTGTACCTACATTTATATATTATGATGACCCTCATGACAATTGGTGCATAATGCGCTGTTGCAGAGCACGCTTCAATTATTTGAAAAAAAATTATTTATAAATTCGTTGTAAGCTCAACTAAAATTATTGTGCTGATGATTCGGCACTGCCATACATCTTCAATGGACAACAGTTTTTTTCATTACTGAAACAGATTAGTTGAGCAAAAGTATAATTTGGTTAATTTTCATCACGAAAATGTCACATTTGTAATAAAGTTAACTACAAATATTCTAGTAATGACTCGTTGCTTCTATACTGTTCTGACAGATAACAATTTGTAATTGAAGCGTGCTCTACAGTACATTACACGCTACTTGCTATAAGGATCATTTGGTACATGTATTTACATATTAGATGACCCTCATGACGACTGGCGCATAATGCACTCTTATAGAGAACGCTTCAATTAAAAAAAAATATATTATTTGTAAATTCGTTATAAACTCAACTAGAATTATTGTGCTGATGATTCGGCACAGGCATACATCTTTAATGGGCAACAGTTTTTTTCATTATTTAAACAGATTTGTTAAACAAAAGTATAATTTGGTTAATATTCATCACGAAAATGTCACATTCTTAAAGAAATCAACTACAAATATTCTGGTAATGACTCGTTGCTTCTATACTGTTCTGCCAGATAACAATTTGTAATTGAAGCGTGCTCTACAGTGCATTATACGCTACCTGCTATAAAGATCATTTTGTACCTGTATTCATATATGAGATGACCTGCATGACCATTGGCGCATAATGCACTGTTGTAGAGCACGCTTTGATTGTTAAAAGAATTTATTATTCATAAGTTCGTTATAAAATCAACTAAAATTATTGTGCTGATGATTCGGTACTGCTATACATCTCCAATGGGCAACAGTTTTCTTCAATTATTTAAACAGCTTTATTAAGCAAAAGTATAATTTGGTTAATTTTCGCCACGAGAATTTCATATTTTCAATAAAATCAACTACAAATATTCTGGTAATGACTCGGTGCAACTGTACTGTTCTGTCTGATAAAAAATCGCAATCGAAAGGTGCTCTACAGTGCATTATACGTCATTAAAGGTCACCATAATGACCCTCATGACAACTTGAAAAAAATTATAACTTATAAGTTCTTTATAAAATAAACTAGAAGTATTGTGCTGATGATTCGGCACTGCCATACTTCTTCAATGAGCAACAGTTTTTTTCATCATCCAAACAGATTTCTTAAACAAAACTATAATTCGGTTAATTTTCATCACGAAAATTTCACATTTTCAATAAAATCAATTACAAATATTCTGGCAATGACTCGCTGCAACTATACTATTCTGCCAGATAAAAAATCGCAATCGAAACTATATTTACATATTATAACGACCCTCATGACAACTTAAAAAAAATTATTACTTATAAATTCTTTATAAAATAAACTAGAATTATTGTGCTGATGATTCGGAACTGCTGTACATCCTCAATGAGCAACAGTCTTTTTCATTATCCAAGCAGATTTGTTAAACAAAACTATAATTCAGTTAATTTTCATCACGAAAATTTCACATTTTCAATAAAATCAACTACAAATAATCTGGTAATAACTCGTTGCTACTATACTGTTCTACCAGATAACAATTTGTAATTGAAGCGTGCTCTACAGTGCATTATACGCCACTTGCTACAAGAATCATTTTGTACCTGAATTCATATATGAGATGACACTCATGACAATTAGCGCATAATGCACTGCTGCAGATTACGCTTCAATTATTTAAAAGAATATATATTATTTATAGATTCGTTATAAGCTCAACTAAAATTATTGTGCTGATGATTCGGCACTGCCATACATCTTCAACGGGCAACACTTTTTTTTATTATTGGAACAGATTTGTTAAACAAACGTATAATTTGGTTAATTTTTATCATGGAAATGTCATATTTTCAATAAAATCAACTACAAGTATTCAGATGATGACTCGTTGCTACTCTACTAATCTACCAGATAAAAAATTGCAATTGAAGCGTGCTCTACAGTGCATTATACGCCACTTGCTATAAGGATCATTTTATACCTATATTCATCTATTAGATGACCCTTATGCCAATGGGCGCATAATGCACTGTTGTTAACTGTGGTTTAATTGTCAAAAGAATTCATTATCTATAAATCCGTTATAAAATCGACTAAAATTATTGTGCTGATGATTCGGCACTGCTATACATCTTCAATGGGCAATATTTTTTTTTTTTTAATTTGAACAGAATCGTTAAACAAAAGTATAATTTGGTTAATTTTCATCACAGACATGTAAGATTCTCAGTAAAATAAACTACAAATATTCAGGTAATGACTCGTTGCTACTATACCAATCTGCCAGATAACAAATTGCAATTGAAGCGTGCTCTACAGTGCATTATACGCCACTTGCTATAAAGATCATTTTATACCTAATTCATCTATTAGATGACCATCATGACAATGGGCGCATAATGCACTGCTGTTAACTGTGGTTTAATTGTAAAAAGAATTTATTATTTATAAATCCGTTATAAAATCGACTAAAATTATTGTGCTGATGATTCGGCACTGCCATACATCTTCCAAGGGCAACAGTTTTTTTCTTTATTTGAACAGAATCATTAAATAAAAGTATAATTTGGTTAATTTTCATCACAGAAATTTAAGATTCTCAATAAAATCAACTACAAATATTCAGGTAATGACTCGTTGCTACTATACTAATCTGCCAGATCACAAATTGCAATTGAAGCGTGCTCTACAGTGTATTATACGTGACTTGCTATAAGGATCATTTTGGACCTATATTTATATATTATGATGACCCTCATGACAACTGGCGCATAATGCACTGTTGTAGAGCATGCTTCAATCCTTAAAAAAATTATTACTCCTAAATTCTTTATAAAATCAACTAAAATTACTGTGCTGATGATTCGATACTGATATACGTCTTCAATTGACAACAGTTTTTTTATTATTTAAAAAGATTTGTCAGATAAAAGTATAATGTGGTTAATTTTTGTCACGAAAATTTCATGTTTTCAATAAAATCAACTACAAATATTCTTTTAATGACTTGTTGCTACTATACTGTTTTGCCAGATAATAATTTGTAATTAAAGCGTACTCTACAGTGCATTATACGCCACTTGCTATAAGGATCTATTTGTATCCATATATTAGATATCTTCATATATTATATGATATGTATATGATGTATATATACATATTTATAATATACTATATATAATATATATATATATATATATATATATTCATATACTATATTCATATATTAGATGACCCTCTTGACAATTGGCGCATAATACACTGTTGCAGAGCACGCTTCAATTGTTTAAACACATTCAATAAACAAATGCATACAAAAAAAAATAAAACACAATCACGTTTCTTTATAAGAGTACAAGAAATTCAAGTGTCTTTATCTTAAGAAACAGAAAGATGATAACGGAATATGAAATCAGTTTAAACAATCACAATTTGTTATCTGTCAGAACAGTACATTACAGAAGTACATTCACATTTAAGTGCTTTCTTCTATACTACTGTGGACCAACATGTTTTGGAGCCAATTTTGACTTTCTCATCAGGTGCAATTTATAGGAAAACTACAGTTATAAATAATGAAACCTCTATTTGTTCTAATCTGCAGGGTTGCCTGTAAATACTATTAGGATATATGTCAGTTGAGATACTCATGATAAACTCAATTTACCACAGGTATCTATTTTTATTTAAATATAGTATACAAATTTGAGAAAATTAGCAATTTTCAGAAATGTGTTATTGCTTTGAATTATTACCTTTTTCTTTTTTAAAAAATGGAATAATCTGAGTTGATTAGTTCTAAATCAACGTATAAAAAAAAGTTTCAGTACATTTTAAATCGGATCAAGCGTGACTGATGAATTCAGGGTTGAAAACTGTAATTCACTTAACGATATACATAGTTTGAAATCATTGGTTCCGCCTCGAGGATAGCTTCCATGGAATAACCCTTCGAATGGCTTCGGAGCAGAATACAGTGCAAAGAGGCAGTCATCAAATTATATCCAACTAATGATCGTGTTCATCCTCAAGGTGGGCGGTAGAAATGCAATTGAGCATGCCATATGGAGAAGTGCGTCAATATGTTCTAACCGCTAATAAAATCTGCGTTGTAAGATCGGAACACGGAATCAATAATTCTCGAAGGCTCGTCAGAGGCCGTCCCTAAACTATGTTACCAATTTTTGGCTATTTTTGAACCCCCGACCACCCTCGTTGACAAAATCATTTTAGTTTTTATCCCCCCTCCCACTCCTCCTCTTCGAAAGTAACGTAGCCGTTGGCTAAATACACATTTCATGTTTATTCTACGATTTTTCGGGTTTTTAGTGAGTTTAGTTGGCAATTTGTCTAGATTACAAAAAAGATTTTCCACCCAAAGAGATGAATTTTCAACCCAAGAAGATGAATTTTAAATTTTAAAAAATCAAATTTTAACTAAACAGTTGCATTAAGAACCAAATAGTGAAATTTTCAAGCCAAAAAGGCGGATTTTTTCGAAGACCGTCGAATTTTCAACAAAGAACTTAATTTTCAACCAAGAAAGGTGAATTTTCAACCTACAAAGATGCATTTTCAATTAAATAGTTGAATTTCCAACCAAATAGTTGAATTGTTAACTAAAAATACATACATTGAGGAACAGTTACATTTTCAGTTCATAAAATTAGTTTCCAACAAGAAAAAAAAAACAGAATTTTCAACCAGTTTAACTTAACGAAAAATGTCGAATTTCTGAGAAAATACTTCGATCCTCAACCAAATAGATGAGTTTTCAACAAAGAGGAATAATTTTTAACTCAAAAAGACGAATTTTTAACAAAACAATTTAAATTTTAACGAAACTGTTGCATTAACAACCAAATAGTTAAATTTGCAAGTCAAAAGGGCGAATTTTTTCGAAGACAGTTGAATTTTCAACAAAAAGGTTAATTTGCAATCAAGAAAGATCAATTTTCAACCTACAAACATGCATTTTCAACCAAATAGTTGATTTTTTAAGCCAAAAAGACGAATTTTTCAGAATTATTTTACAATGATGAATTTTCTACTAGGAAGATAAATTTTCTTCCAAAAGGCAAATAAAAAAAAAGTGAATTTTCAACCAGACAGTTGAATTCTCAACTAAGAATACATACATTTAAAACAAAAATGGAACAGTTATATTTTCGGTATAAAAATTACTTTTCAACAAAAAAAAAAAACGAATTTTTAACCAGTTTAAATCAACCAAAAATGGCGAATTTTGAACAAAATACTTCAATCCTCAACCAAATGGATGAATTTTCAACAAAAAAGTTAAGTTTTCAAGCTAAAAGGTCAAATGTTTTAGGAAACAGTTGAGTTTCAAACCGTTATTGAGAAATTTTCAACAAGGAAGTTAATTTTCGACCAAGAGAGATGAATTTTTAACCAAATACTTGAATATCACATTAAAAAAGATATATTTTCAACTAAAAAGGCAATCGTTAAATTTTGAGCTTATAAAATTAATTTTCAACCAAAAGAAACGAATTTTCAATCACTTGAATTCAACCAAAAAAGACAAATTTTCAACAAAATACATAAATTTTCTTCAAAAAAGTTTATTTACAACAAAAAGAAAATTAAGTCTTTTGTAAAGTATGTAGTTCATCTTCAAACCAAGTTGTTGATTTTTCAACCAAAAAAGATAAACTTTCAACGAAACATGTAATAGTTAATATTTCAACCAAACGTAATTCTAATTTAAAATCAAACAAAGTTGAATTGAACTAAAAAAGACGAATTTTCATCAAAATAGTTAAATACTCAAACAAAACAGATTAATTTTCAACCAAGAAGATTAGCTTTTCACAAAAAAGACGATTTTTCAACAAAATACATACATTTTCAACCAAATAGTTGAATTTTAAGATAAAATCCATAAATTTTCAGCCAGGTTGTTGAATTTTAAACTAAAAAAGATTAGCTTTCGAACAGATGGTTGAATTTTTAGCTAGGAAAGATGAATATTCAACTAAATGTGAAGTGAATTTTTCGACGTAATAATTAAATTTTCAACAAAAGAGATGAATCTTAAACCAAAAAAATGAATTTTCAATAAAATAGTTAAATTTTCAACCAAAGAGATGAAGATTCAACTAAAATGATGAATCTTCAACAAAAAAATGAATTTTCGACAAAGGAGTTCAGCATTGATACAAATAGTAGAATTTCAACCGAAAAGATAATGTTTTGGCCAAAAAGTTTAATTTTCTACCAGAAAAGACGAATTATTAATAAAAATACATGAACTTCCAACCACATAGTTGAATTTTCAACTAAAAATATCAATTTTGGACCAAAAATGGAATGGTTTTGTAAATTTTTGATTTAAAAAATTAATTTTCAACCAATGAGATTAATCTTCAGCCAAACAAATGAATTTTTAATAAAATAGTTGCATTTCCAACAAAATAATTGAATTTTCAACCAATCAGTAGTATTTTTTACCAAACGAGATAAATTCTGAACTAAAAATATAATAGTAGATTTTTAAACCGAAAAAAATTAACTTTAGAAGTAAAATAGTTGCATTTTCTTATTGGGTTCTATTAATTAATTTGAAATTTAAGCGAAAAAAGAAGAAAAAAATGAAAGAGGGTAAGTTTTCTGAAAACAAGGGCAGAAAGAATTCTTTGAAAATGGTGTAGAGAGGACTAGGGGAAAGAGTGTGAAATCTGAAATATTAAAGTGATTTTCAAATTTATCAAGTTATTACTAAACTATTCCACTGCAGGGCCATCCTTCCCAAAATTCGCAAATTTTGTTAGATTTTATCATCAGGAAACGTAATAAGCGTTATGTAAGTTATATAAGTTCGTAACGTTACTTCCACTGACCACCCCTTCGCCCAATGTCACCAACCGTAGTTTTGGCGCACCCCCTCCCCCCTCAAATTGGTAACGTAGTTTATGGACAGCCCCTTACAGAAACGAGAATTCCTTATCCTTAATGCGAATCCTTAATGTGAATTCTTAATGAAGACAATTCGTGAAATTATTCACTTGATATACATATTCTAAATAAATAACCTAGGTATCTAGTATCAACGAAATCATTTTCTAAAAAAAAATATCTTTCTAGTGAATTAGCAATACACATGCAAGCTCGAGAGACTCGCCAGAGGGCGGAGTGCAAACTGAGAAAAAAGAATGCTCAAGACGAAAACCCGTCAGGCGGGGCTTCATTATCATATACTAATTAGACTCCACAATGCCTGCAATTATCTCTGCAAAATGCGTCAATGTACATTTTTCAAAAGACTGCAAAGGTTTTGGGAGTCCAATTTTTTTTTACAATTTTTGTTATTCTTATAATCCGCTGTAATCTGCATAAACGCAACTTAGGGTGTACTTATATCTGTATGCGGGAAACATAAGGTAAAATAATGTTATTAAGTACAATGAACAGTTATTACGCACTCTTCAAAATACAACATCAAAGAAGAATTCATTTCTCAAAAAAAAAATAAGAAGAACGCACCGACAAAATTGGCAACATTGTAGCGAGTGTCGCCTGTTTCCCATTAAAATTAATGACCCATTACCTTATGCTCTTAAATTTTATGGCCAAAAGATGATGATGACCATTTCCATAACTTCACAGTATAAATCAATGTTTCGTGGCTCTAGACGATCCATTCGCAGATTTTTTTTACTGACAACACTTTTTTCAATCTGGAATAGATGAGTATATTCTAAAAAAGTTTTTATGCTCAATTTATGTTGACAGATATTAGAATGTCTGTATTTAAGTTGTCAGCATAGGTTATAACAACCCCTATTAATTATTGCCGCAAGAACCTTCTTAACTTTCTTTGATTTTCTAAATTTCTCACCTTTCGTCGCTTTTGTGCTAGCTAAAGATGTTATCCAAAAGAGTTGATACAAATTGATACAAATTCAGAACATTACGGGATATATCAAAGATATAGAATGTTGTAGATATTGGTCATGACCAGTAATCTACAACAAAAATAATGATGTAGAAAAATCTACATCCTTAATTAATAATACCCTAGCTGAAAACCTGATTGGGTTGAAAAACCGATCGGGTTTCGATATAAATGTAAAACGTGGACTTTGATAAGTGTTGCCTTCGTGCTCATGGAATTATATATTCATCAGGACTCAAAGGAAGACCAAGTTAAGACCTCACTAACGGAATCCTGAATATGCTTTCAACAAGGGTCAGGTCGGAAGGATCGGGAGGAGGTAATGGAATTTCCTGGCTTAACGAGTTTCAAAGGAAGAGTTTTAAATGCCAATTAGAGGCAAGAAGTATAAGTTTTGTACACAAATTCAATTAGTGGTTTTACCTATATTAAGAAGACGCAGATAAAACCACAGATTGCACTCTGCTGAAAATAAACTTAAATATCTGCTTGCCAGATAAAAACCCAATAGAAGCGGATATGTATCCAATTGGGTAAAAATTATAGTTAAGTCCAATATCACCTCAAATATCACCACCATTCCTTTACCCCTTTACCACACCTTCCTTATGTACAATCCATGTACCCCACTCCCCTGCATCTCTCTCATCCTTCATACAACCCTTTTCATTTTCAATCTCTAAATTGACAATTGGTCATTACCTCCTCTTATAAATACCACCCGTCCCCTCCACCTCTAATACCACCATGATCAAAAAGTTTTAGGACTTTATTTTTGAAATCAAAAATACAAGTTTATTCATCATAATCGATATTGTCCCCTTC
>JAUMHM010000005.1:31687914-31706665 GCA_032362435.1 Melikaiella ostensackeni | reverse complement strand
CGTCGAAAAATACATAAGAATATATAGGTCTGGTCAATTGCACAGACACTTTTGTTTTTTTTGTGGGCCTGTGTTATCTATTGATGAATGGAGGTGTCAAATTCGTACCCTTGACGGTGTCTAATAAATATGTTTAACACAGCTAATTGACTAATTTCATGATATCTTTTTTCTGTAGAAATAGTCAATTGATTATGTAGGCTTTATTTAAATACGAAAATCTTTATTTTTGCAAACTGATGCAGTTAAACGCAGTTGAATTTTCTTCTATCTACTTTAGGGTGGTTTCCTCTGCGTACTCTGAGTAAGAAAGAGGGTCACCTATTCCAAAAAAATTCAATATTATAATTTTTGTAAAGAGAAACAAGAAGAGAAAATTCCTTCAGAACTGAATATGCTAATGGCTTAGTGAATTGGACTGTGTTTACGATATCACGTAGGAGAAAAGCTTGACATAATCAGTTTGAAGCTGGGGGCAAGGAGACTGCTTTCCAAATTGATTGATCTTGACCAGCGCAAAAATGATGTATTTCTATCACGTACTGAACATCGATAATAGTCGACATTCCACTTCTCGTTCAACATTCGAATGAAGATTAATTGCGTTTTAGTTCTTCGAAACCTGTTTCATTTATAGAGGATGGCACTTAGAATGGAGGGTATTAGCGGTAATTAAGATGATGATATACGAGTAGAAGATGTTAAAGAGAGTATGAGGAAATGGAAATGATAATAGTTGTTGATTCTGAAAATAAGAATACAAAAGAATTGAGAAAGAATTTAGAGATTACAAGCTGAATTCCAGATACTTTCAGGGAATTCAAAATATATAAGTATGTAATAATATACTATTGATTAGCCTGATTCAAAAAGAGGCTCGTACCAGGCCCTTATCAGATTTCCTGATTTAAAAATTTACATAACGACCCTGATAAGATTTGAGTGAGGCCCTGATAGACTGCCCTTATTTTTAATGAGGCTTTCTGATTGATACCGTATTTCCGGCCCTGATTTTTTTTAACATTTATCACTGCGATTATTGATAGTATTTATTGATTTCAAATAGGCCCGCGCTTTTCGGTACATGCGAAGTTGAAAACTTCGGCACTCGTTAGCATAACTGGCGTACGCAGCCGCTAATCCGCAATTTTCACAATTGTTTACAATGCTCCGATGCTACGATATCACTGAATCGGCTTTTTTAAATTTCATGTATATTCCAGTCTGTAATGAATAAAAGTAAATAGAATTACTAAAAATAAGTGCCGTGACAGATTGTGATTCAAGTGCAAATTGAATTTAGTGTCCGTAGGAGACAAATTAAAGTGATTCCTCAAGTTAGAACATGCTTTGTATTTTTCGGAATGCGATTATTCCTCAAGTATTTTTGAAAATCCGAATAAACCGTGTAAACGAGCATGACCCAACCCCATGTAAACAAGTGAATGTGAAATTCAATCGCGATACAGTCGTGTACGCGGAATTGGCAGCCAATAAAGATTTATGAATTCTTAGGTTAGGGCCAATGATGATCATTATTCTAGTGCGCATCAAAGTGCGCATGCTTTGACTTCATACTGACTTTACACATCTCTGCAGATAGGCGGCAATTTTGAAGCTTGGATTTTGGGGAAGTTATTTCATATTTGGAGGTTGGATTTTTGAAAGAATCTGAAAATTTGAGGAGCAATCCAAACAACTCTTCTAGAGGGATTAGCTAGGAATTGATTGCTATGAAATGGGGGAACACATTTAAGAGCCTTGGAAAGTCCCTTGGGGTGACCAGGACGAAAAGCATCAAACCTGGGGCATTGCCATAGGACGTGTTCAGGATCCTCGTTTATTTGAGGGTTGCAAGGGCAACTAGGAGAGTCTATGATGTTTTCACGGGCTAAGCTCGCTCTGAGTGAATGGCGATTATTCTCATACGATAAAGGAATACAATCTACTCTCTTTTAACAATAAAATCAGCGAATCAAGGTTTTCTCTGGGTTTTGTAAAAGTGTTTCATGTAAAAAGAACCGAAATGCTTCCCTCTCGTTTTACAATAGTCTTGGTAAATTTTGTTCAAGTGTTCTCTGAAGGAGTTAACGAAGTCCGATAGGAAAAGCCCTATGCTTAGGAGAGGAGCGTTAAGGGAGGCGGATTTTGCGGTCACATCTACGAGCTTGTTTCCCGGGATGCCCTTATGGCCTGGTACCCATGCTAGAATAATACTACAATTTAGCGCAGAGAGCGTAGCATGACAATTTCTGATTCAAAAAATAAGATATGACTTAATATTATTGGGGTTGGTTGAAGAGACGCTTTCCAAAACACTTAATGAGTCTGTAAAAATAACAACTTTTTCAATATTGTGTTTTCTAATGAAATCGAATGTATATAAAATAGCTATCGCTTCAATAGAAAAAATTCATGCAGATTAATTTTTTTCCATGAGTGTGTGAATGGATTAGCGAGGCAAACTGAGGCGCAGCCCATAGATTTACCGTTTAGAGACTTTGAGCCGTCCGTATTGAATATGAAGGAGTCTCCGAAAACCTGAAAGAGTTATCACTGTCTGGAAATTCAAAGAGGGAATGGTGGAAACATCTGCGTATCTGAATCATAAGTTTCCGGAAATAATTCCGAAAAACTTTGCATACAATGAGGGCTCGATAGAAGAGTTATTAAGATTTAAAGTATATCTAGGGTCGTCTGCATTCAAATTTAGTTTATTGAAAAAAACAAATTTTGTTTTTAAGGGCAGATTTCTAAACCGCGTTCCGATAAGAATCTTGTAAACTCGTTTAAACATTGATGGAGAGATGTGATGCAAATTGTGGGGTCACTGGATCTGAATAAAATCACTATACCATCAGCAAATTCAATTATGATACATCTTGGGGGGAAAAGTCGATAAGGCTTGCGAGTATAAACTGAATACATCATGGGACTCAAGATGCAGCCTTGGGAAAGGCCCACTGTGCTTACTCTAGGTCCAACCAATTTACCATTGATATTGAAATAAATGTTCTTGATGGAGATAGAGTTGTATGCGAATTTAGCTACAGTTGTAGGTACGCCCAACACTCTGAGATCTTCCACCAAAATTTGGAGAAGCACACTGGGAAAGGCCCCTTTGAGGTTTAGAAAGAGACCCGCTGTGACCTCACCCTTGACGAAACCCGTCCAAATTTCTGTGGAAAGTAAGGCCAAATTATCCGTCCAAAATTTACCTTTTTTCAAACCGAATCGTGCAGGAGAGAGATCAAAGTTATGCTCGAGGTAACAATTGTGTATATTGTAAATTAGTTCTTCCATTATCTCAAATGAAGAAGAGGCTCAGCATATAGGTCAAAACTTACCTGGTGTGACTTGGGAATGAAAATTGCCAGAAAAGTTTTTCAAAAATGTGGAGAAGAGTCAGACAGCAAGACATTGTTATAAATTTTTAAAAGGATGGTATTAGTTTCAGAGGGAAAGTGGCTGATGATATTATTATCAATTTTGTCTAGTCCCGGAGAGGATTTAATTTTCAAAGAAGAAATGGCTATAGAAAGTTCATTTTCGGTATATGGAGCCTCAAGGAATTGATTGGACCTCAAGTAAATGGGAAGCTTGTCAAGAATGAGAGTTTGAGGGCACATCTCAACCGCAAGATCGTGTAGCTTTGAAATCACGCTGCTATCTGCAGAGCAAGACGACTTTGCTGGCTAAGTGAATCTATTCTTAAATGATTGAATGACTCTCCGAATTCTGGAGGTAGATGATGTTCTATCTAAGGACACGCAGAAGCTTTAAAAGGATTTTCTCCTGGATTCATTGGAAGTGCGTTTAGTTTAACTGAAAGTTTCTTGTAATTAAAATAGTTGAAACAGTTAGATCGTTTTCTAAATTCAATGGAAGCTTTACGCCCATCCCTAACAGCACTATCACATGCCTCATTCCACCAGGGAAGTAGAAAAAACGTTTGTTTTTACTTGGACGACCATAGTTTGGTGGTTGGGCAGTGGCTGAAGGTACCCCGGATGACAAGATAGCCTCATCCGTTCATTCAGCAAGTTAATTGTCACTAGAAACCGGATCCGATGTAGGCGAAAGGAAGTCGGACGCCCTGAATTCTACGAAATTTTTTTCAATTGAAAGGAAACATTGCCCAATGAATTCTTTTTAAGTTATATTCATGTGAATATTAGTTGTAAATAGGTAGTCACACCTCCAGGCTGGTGACCACAGAATAGTGATCACTGCTTAGAGCGTCGTCCCATACGTCATGAGCACAAAAGGTAAAGAGTTCAGGACTTTTGAAAGTAAGGTCTAGAATCGATGAAAATTCTTCTGGACGATTAACAAAAGTTGACTTGCCTTCATTAAAACAAATGAAGTCGGGTTCATCAAGGGCAGCACAATGTGCTTCGCCATTTTGACAAACCCGGGCACTACCCAATAAGCTATGATATGAATTTAAATTCTCACCAATAAGAACGTTATTTGAATTGACATTATTAACTGATTCTAAGAATCTTTTCCATGTATTTTCTGAGATTCTTCCGCTCGCAGAGGGGACCCTGTAAACAGAAACGATTAGAAGTCGACCAATTGAAGTGTCAATGGAGATGGAAAGATTTTCTAGATTATTTCCAGTGTTAAGTATAGAGGATATCCTTGAAAAGGTTATGCCTCTTCTAATTGCAATTGCCAAACCACGACGATTGTGGGCAGCCCTGTCAGCTCTGATGATGACTAAATCTATATTTATTGAGAATGATTTATCGGGTTTTAGGAATGTTTCACGAAGTAATAGGATGTCAAAGTGCTTTGAAATAGTCGCGAGATCATTTCTTTTGTTAGTCATACAGCGGGAATTCCATTGCATAATTCGCAAACCATCGACTTGTGCGATACTAATTTTGTAAAAGTTCGAAGAAAGAGAGGAGAGACTTGCAGAGAGGGAGTTAATGAAGTTGTGACACTCTTCTGTTTTTTGGTAAATTACCAGAGGAAAAAACACTGGTGAAATTAGTAAGCATTAGAAGTAGATTACCAATAACTGAGAGTGAATTCGAAGGTGAGTGGGGAACTGGGAAATTTGTAGAAGGAGATGGTGCAGGCGAGGGGGAGGAAGGAGAAGAATAAGATTGTAGGGGAGGATTACAACTCTTACTATTCGTAGGGTTTAGGGGTGAAAGAGGGGAGGGGGTTCCCTTGTTAAGTACCCATGAAGGATATAGAGCAGATCCGTTGGAAAGGGAGCTTGGCAACCTTGCGTTATAAAGGGTTGAGAATGAAGGGCTAGGCGTAGGTCTGAGGATGGCTTTTGCCTCCACGAATGTTAGTCAGTGCTAGATGGCAAAGGAACGAAAATCCCTTCAAAAAATGAATTCTGGGCATTCTTTGGAATTTGGGAGGTGGGACCTTGAGCAGTGGACGCACTTGGGGGTGCTATTGGCATTAGGACAGGGAGAAACCTCGGTGTGGGCGTCCAGGTCACTGCAACGTTTTCAGCAAACCTTTGAGCGGCATTGCTTGCTGATTTGCCCATATCGGAGGCATTTCCAGCAAATTTCAACTAGAGGGACGTATGGATCAACATTCGTTGAGGCCTTGTAGATAGCAACCTTTTCCGGGAGAGTTTCATCTTTGAAGGTTAGCAAAATCGAGCGCGAGGGGACGTAGAAAACTTCATTAGTATCTTTCTCAAACATTTTTCTGTCGAGGTGCCGCGGGATGAGTTAACATAACTGAAGGTTAACAGAACCCAGAGCTTTTATCCTCTACGATAGAGTTTTTGTAAGTGTTATTAGGAAGTTTGGCGAATTTAAAACGATCAAGGTCTTCATCTGCAAAGTAAGAATCATCAAGGCGTTCCACCGTCACCTTACATGGGCCCCGTTGAGTTTCTTCATATCGATAGTCAGGAGTGTACTGGGTACGGGGACATCCATTAGATCCGTCACCCCCCAGGTAGTTATTGGATTGTTGTTAGCTGTCGTTAATTTGAGTGTTGTTCATCGCGCGCGTATCGTTGAGGTCGGTATAATCCATAGATTCGAAATCGTCTTTTCCTTTCGGAAGAGCTTTAGCTAGAGCGTTCGTATCGTGAGTGCCTGTTGTCTTATGTCTTTTCATTTCAGTAAAACTGTCGTCTACGCGGAGAAGGAGTTTTGATGTTATCATATTAATCAGGTATTCGGGCCTTTGATAAACATCGGAGAATACTTTGCTAATTGGGTCGACTGGAAAAGAGGTATTACCAGGGGGTCTGGTGGGTCCTCGTTTACGGAGGACATGCCTCCGTCTGGGAAAGATCCCGCGCAAAAATGTGAGCCCGCGCGGGGCTCGTCGACCGCCTTAGAGGTTATTTTCCCTGGTAGTAGAGCTTTCTTTTGGCCTAGACGCGAAGAAAATAAGGAGCAGATGATTCCTGATGACCATAAAGAAGCTGAACTCCTGTAGGGAGACCACACATAATGGGAGATAGCACTTGCATTCGGAAAATTCACTTCCAAAAATCGCAGAAGTCACGATATGTCATTTCCCCAAGAGGTCGACAGCAACGCCACTTTATTGGAGCCAATTTATTGCTTTCTCGAGGGCGCAGGTGCAGTCTACCTACAGGGAGATTTGACAAGGAATAAAATACAGGCCTGAAAAGAGTCTTAATTATTTTAAAGGCACAGAATAGGGTGCCTGGCACATTCGGGCCTTAAATATAATAAGGCAGCCTTTGCAGGTCCTGGTACTGACCGGATTTAAATTTCCGCACGGGATGTCATGGATCATGATCGATCATCATCGTAATGATCTGTCCTTTTCTCCACACTTGGTCTCATGAGATCTTCTTTCCTAGGAAGACTTATACCGATCTCCTTACGGAAATAAGACGTATCTCCTTTGGTAAGACGTGTACTTGCGTCTTCCTGATTTTTATTGTGCCTTGAACACTTGGACAGTCAGACTTGTGTACGTCAATACTGGTATATATAAGAAAACCTGCAGACGGAGAGGATAAAAAAGGTTGATGGTCATATGAGCTCGTCGCCTTCCCATTAGGAGATCCTGCTGTTTCTAATAGTTTCGCCAATTCTGAAATATCTGACAAGGCAGTACCCTGGAGAATAGATCACGTTTTTCGTGAAACGTGTTTCGATGCCACTTTAACGGTTGAACATGAAACTTCTCAAGACTAGTGAAAAATAAAAGATACACGACAAGAATTTTATTGATTCGGGTATAAAAACAAAGCTTGATCGCGCTGAGGAAACATCTTTTTGTAATTGGCAACATTGGCAATATTTTAATTCGAAATAAAACTCCTGAGAACTCAATTGAATCGTACAACATAGCCTCAACTTGATTTATGGTTTCGGTCCGCATTTCTCAAAACCACAAACTTTCAAGCCTGTATATTATATTTCAGCTCAACGTTCTGCGAAACCACATTTCTCTGACAGTGAATCTCAGTAAACCACGTCGTCGTAAATTGTTGAATTAATTAAAAAAATATTCATTCGTCTTGAGTAAATTAATTATGATTACTCTTTAGCTACATTTCTATAGAAAATACCGTATAACTTGTGTATATACCTTATAATTACATATACCGCACAATTTATAAATCTGGATTTCCAATCGCTAAACCTGAGATTCTATGTATCATATGGTATATAAATTAATGCAATTGTAACATTCGTATAAAGATTAGCATAATTTATTGTAGTTCATTACAATATAAGGTATATTCGTTTTACACGACTTTCAACAAAATAACGCGCGGTGCGGCCGAGCATTTGTCCAATTTACGTTATGAGCACTTACCGAGAAGCTATTAACATAATCGTAAGATAAATGCCCCTCATAAAATTTAAAAAAAGTCGCACTCCAGCTCTGCTTTCAGTACCGTGTGCTGTCCTGAGGTCCTTTCTGTCCATAGCCCGGATCCTTTTTGGGTTTCGGTGACCATATACAATATACGGGAACGGCGTAATCGTGCAACGTACGACACTGTAATTTTATCGCAGAGGAAGATGTTGCTTGCTCTTGCTGAATAAGCATCGTCATTATACTGAAAACTGCAGGAATTGGTATAGAACTGCGTCCAAGAGATTTTAAACCAATCGAACTCTGTAATAACATGTTGCTCACTAAACTGCGATATGTACTTCGAAAGAGTGAAGGGTGGATCCTATGACGTAAGAAGATGTTCTGATGCTCAAAGTAGGCTGACGAAATGTCTGTCCATTTTGACTTGCCATTTATCCACACTCAGGTGGAATAAAAAAAACTTTCAGAACATATTTTGAGCCTTATATTTTTAAGTATGATGCTTTTGGGACTTATATTTTTGGGTCTTACGTCTTGGGAGTTGTGGTTTGGAACGTACTTGGTTAGTGAGTGCATTTGAAGATGTCACCTTCATGGTCTTATCAGGGATGGGTAAGCAACTTTTTAAAAGGAACTGGTTATTTTTACCGTTATATCACGAAAAAAGTAACTAGTTATCGTTGCCGTTACCGATACGAAATTCAACTTCTTAGTTACTTTTGTATTTTATATATATCCAAATCTAATTTTTATACAGCTTCATTCAAATCTGTCGAGTGACAGCTGTTATAAGTACTTCCAATCAAAAGCAGTAGGTTAGTCATGACCGACATAATATTTCTGAAACACTAAAGATAAATTTTCAACCAAAAATTGAATAGTTAAATTTTCAGTTGAAAAAATTAATTCTCAAGCAAACAAAACGAATTTTCAACAATACAGTTGAATTTTCAAGCCAAGAGATGAATTTTCAACAAAAATGATGAATCTTCAACCAAAAAAAAAAAAGAATTTTTATCAAAGTAGTTCAACTTACAACCGGAATAGATTTTAATTTTAAATCAACAACACTTTAACTCAACCAAAAGAGACGAACTTTTAACAAAACAGTCAAATTTTAAATCAAAGAGATGATGAATTTTCAACCAAGAAGATTAACTTTTTACAGATCGGAGTGTAATCTACTTTCTCATGAAAACTTTTTGTGTGTTGAAAAAGGAACATTCAAAAAGTTCACAAATCGAAATTAGACTTGAGACTACCCGTTTTTCTGGTTCATTAGAGACAAATGTACAATAAATGTACAACAAAAAGAAAGAATAGGGAAAAAAAACAAAGAGTCAATCAAAACGAACTCAAATGTTGTTTGGTCAATTATTCTATTTTCTTATTAAAATCAGAAATTTTTAAGATCAATTTGAAATTCACTTTCTTATGAAGATTTTTATTGTTCTAAAATGGAAAACAGTATAAAGTTATGTGTATCTGTGCATGGCACCCTTTTTTAACCAAAACATACCTTCTTGTTGATATGAAATATCATTTTTGGAGAAAACTCAGGCATCTTGCATTTTATCAATAAATCCTTCTGTAATGCATCCAAACTAAGTTTTTACTAAGTGAATAAATTCTTTAAGACTTTTATTCCGGACTTTCAGTAACATCTATCATAAAATCACATTACACTAAATTTTTATCAATCACACTGAAAACAATAATAACAAGAACAGAAAAATAAGAATAGATCAAATAATTTTTTTACATAACTTCCTGCGTATAAAATCCAAAAAAATTGTAATCCAATGTTTTGCAAACAATTCACCACAACACTGATTGAACAAACATTTCAATTATTTATTGAAAATTTCAAATTTTGTTGATTAAATTTTTATTTTCAAACATAGAGACATTAATCCACTTTTTGAATAAAAATTTTAATTCATGAGAAAAAAATTTTCACCGGGAAGAAAATTCAGCAAAAGGAAGTCCAGGAAAACAAAATAAACCTGATTGTGAGAATTTCCAGCCAGACAGGCGAATTCTATAAAAAATATTTGAAATTTTCACCCGCAAATATAAACTTTCAACAAAAAAGTTCATTTTTAACTAAGTCATAAAATTTTTTACCAAAATAATTGTTTTTCCAACCCAAAAAGAAAAATTTTGAACAAAACAGTGAAATCTTAAACCGAATAGAATGATTTTCTATCAAAATTGTTGAATTTTGAACAAAATAATTAAATTTTCAAACAAATAATAACATTTTTAGACAAAAAAGATGAATTCCCAATTAAAATGATGAATCTACAACCAAAAAAATTAATTTTCAACAAAGTAGTTTAACTTGAAACAAAAAAAGTTTTGAATTTTAAATCAATAACAGTTAAACTGAACCAAAAAAAAGACAAACTTTAAATGAAACAGTCGAATTTTAAATCAAAGAGACGAATTTTCAACAAAATACGTTAATTTCCAACTAAAAAAATAAATACCATTTTTAGCCAAAAAGAGGAATTTTTATCTGAAATGATGAATCTACAACCAGAAAAATTAATTTTTAACAAAGTAGTTCAACTTGAAACAAAAAAGTTTTGAATTTTAAATCAATAACAGTTAAACTGAACCAAAAAAAGATAAACTTTGAATAAAACAGTCGAATTTTAAATCAAAGAGATGAATTTTCAACAAAAAAATTGAATTTTCTACTAAAATAGTTAAATTTTTAACCCAAAAAGACGAATTTTCAACAACACAGTGGAATTTTAAACCGAATAGAATGATTTTATATCAAAATTGTTGAATTTTAAACAAAATAATCAAATTTTTAAACAAATAATAGCATTTTTAACCAAAAAGAGGAATTTTTAACTGAAATAATGAATCTACAACCAGAAAAATTAATTTTTAGCAAAGTAGTTCAAGCTGCAACAAAAAAAGATTCTAATTCTAAATCAATAACAGATAAACTGAACCAAAAAAGACAAATTTTAAATCAAAGAGATGAATTTTCAACAAAATACATGAATTTTTAACTAAAAGCATAAATACTTTATATTTCAATTAAAAGCGTTTTTAGTTTTGAATCAAAAACAGTTGAATCCAACCAAAAAACGGATTTTCAACAAAAGTGTTGAATATTCATTCAAAAGCAAAAAAATTAATCAAATTGTGAGAATTTCAAGCCAAAAATAAGAATTCTCTACAAAATAGTTGAATTTTCAACTCGCAAATATGAACTTTCAATAAAAAACTTAATTTTCAACCAAATAATTGAATTTTCTACCAAAATAGTTAAATTTTCGACTCAAAAAGACAAATTTCGAACAAAACAGTGGAATTTTAAACCGATTAAAATAATTTTTCACCAAAATTGTTGAATTTTGAACAAAATAATTAAATTTTCAAATAAAAAATAACATTTTTAACCAAAAAAGAGGAATTGTCAACCAAAAAAAAAATTTTTAACACAGTAGTTCAACTTTCACCAGTTATATTCCCAAACCATATAGACGAATTTTCTACAAAACAGTTAAATTTTTAACAAAAAAGTTAATTTTCAACCCAAAATGACAAATTTTGAAACAAACAGTTGAATTTTCAACCAAAAAAGATAAATTTTTAACCACGAAGAATAATTTTCTAAAATAAAATAATTTTAAACAAAATACATGAATTTTTAACTAAATAGTTGAATTTTCCACCATAAAAGGTGAATTTTTAACAAAAAATTGAATAGTCAAGTTTTCAATTTAAATGATTAATTTTGAAGAAGAAAAAACAAATTTGCAACAGAATAGTTGAATTCTCAACTGAAACAGAATAATTTTCCAACAAACAGTTGCATTTTCATGCCAAAAAGACGAATCTTCTACAAAACAGTTGAATTTTCAACGAAAAAGCTAATTTTCAACTCAAAAAGGCAAATTTTTAACAAAAATGTTCAATTTTCAACCATAAAGGATGAATTTTTAACAAAATTGTTGAATTTTCAACTAAAAGTGGAATAGTTAAATTCTCAGTTAAAGAATATAATTTTGAACAACAAAAAAACACAAATTTGCAACAAAATAAATAAATTTTCAATGAAACAGATGAATGTTCAAGTAAAATGATGAATCTGTGACCAAAAAAAGATTGACTTGCAACCAAACAGTTGCATTCTCATGCCAAAAAGACGTATCTTCTATGGAGCAGTTAAATTTTTAAGAAGAAAGTTAATTTTGAGCCCAGAAAACAAAAACAAATTTGTAATAAAACAGTTGAAATTCAAGAGAATAATCAAATTGTCAATCAAATTTTTTACCAAAAAAAGACAGATTTTGAACAAAATACATGAATTTTCAACTAAAAAAGATGAGCTTTCAACCAAAAATTAAAAAGTTAAATTTTTAAGTGAAAAAATTAATTTTCAATGGAAAAAGATGAATCCTCTACGAAACAGTTGAATTTTCAACCCATAAATATGAGTTTTCAACAAAAAAATTAATTTTCAACCCAAAAAGATGAGTTTTCAATAAAAGAGTTGAATTTCTAAACAAATAGAATGATTTTCTATCAAAAATGTTTGAATTTTGAACAAAATAATAAATTTTCAAACAAATAATACAATTTTCAACCAAAAAAGCTGAATTCCCAACCAATGTTAGTTATATTTTCAACAAAAGACATAAATTTTCAACTAAACTGATGATCTTAAACTGGAATTAGTTAAATCTTCAGTTAATAGAAAATTAATTTTCTAACCAAAAAAATGAATAATCACCTCTGAAATTAATTGTTTTTTTCTTTCTGAATGTGCCTCTATGGATTTGAGATAATTTTGAATTCTAGGATGGGGGAAAAATTGCAATTTTCCTATATTGGGCTATAAGTCTCTATATATCTGCTGCCACAATTTGAATAGCGAAAATGAAAAAATAGTTGCAAAAGCAATAAATTTAATTGATTGCCGCAAAAAGGCTTGTGAACTAGATTTTGAAAGTAAATAAAAAAGTAACGATTTTTATAATTATTGTTAGGGACCGTCCATAAACTTCGTTACCAGTTGGAGAGGTGGGGGGTCGTGACAAAAACTGCGGTTGGTAACGGTGGGGCAAGAACGTAACGTTACGAACAAAATAAAATTATAAATTTAACAAACCTAATTAATAAATATAAAATAAATTTAAATTTTAACAAAGTTTGCGGATTTTGCGAAAGATAGTTCTGCAACGGTACAGTTTAATATTAACTTAATAAATCGGAAAATCACTTTCATACTATATATCAGAATTCCGTACTCTTTCCCGTGTTTCCCTTTTTTAAAGAAATATTTTTTTCCCCTGTTTTCACAGAACTGCCCCTTTTTCTCATTTTTCTGCTTCAATCTGCTATTAAACGGAAAATAAATAATTGGTTTTTCCTTTGGACAGTACAAATGCGAACTAAATTAATAGAAGCCATCAATAAAATCCAAGTATTTTGGGATGAAAATTTTTTTTTTGTCGAAAAGTGTACTAATATATTTTTGGTTTGAAACGGTTCGAAGTTCATCTCGCTTGGTAAAAAAATTCTAATGTTTGGTTAAAAATTTAATTATTTTGTTGAAAATGTAAATATTTTGTTAAAAATTAATTTTCCTACTCGAAAATTTAACTATTCTATTTTTGGTTGGAAATTTATCTTTTTCAATTAAAAATTCAAGTACTTGATTGAATCTGTATGTGTTTTGTTGATAATTCGTCTTTTTTGGTAGAAAATTAATCTTCCTGGTTAAAAAATCGTCTCTTCGGTTGAAAATTTAAGTAATTGATTAAATGTTGAAATCTTTTGTTGAAAATTCATTTTCTTTTTTTTTTAAGATTCATCATTTCAGTTCAAAGTTCATCTCTTTGATTAGAAATTCAAGTATTTTCTCGAAGATTCATTTTTTTTGTTGAAGATCCATCTCTTTGGTTGAAAACTTAACTATTTTATCGAAATTTTTTTTCTTTTTTATTGAAAATTCTTATTTAAACTTAAATTTAATTATTCCATTTTTGGTTTAAAATTTATCTTTCTTAGTCGAAAATTCAACTATCTGGTTGAAAATTTATCCATTTTAGTTGAAAACTCAACTATTTGGTTGAAAATGCATGTGTTTTGTTGATAATTCGTCTTTTTTGGTAGAAAATTAATCTGCCTCTTTAAAAAATCGTCTCTTTGGTTGAGAATTCAACTATTTGATTAAATGTTGAAGTCTCTTGTTGAAAATTTATTTTTGTGAGATTCACCATTTTAGTTCAAACTTCATCTGTTTGGTTGGAAATTTGGGCATTTTGTCAAAACTTCATTTTTTTGGTTGAAGATTCATCTCTTTGGTTGAAAACTTAACTATTTTATCAAAAAATTCTTTTCCTTTTTATTGAAAATTCTTATTCAAACTCAAATTTAACTATTCCATTTTTGGTTTAAAATTTATCTTTTTTAGTCGAAAATTCAACTGCTTGGTTGAAAATTCATGTATTTTGTTGATAATTCGTCTTTTTTTGTAGAACATTAATCTTCTCTGTTAAAAAGTCATCTTTTCGGTCAAAAATTCAACTATTTGGATCAATGTTGAACTCATTTGTTGAAATTGATTTTTTTTGTTAAGGATTCAAAATTTTTGTTACAACTTCATGCGTTTGGTAGAGAATTAGACTCTTTCATTGAAAATTCATTTTTTAAATTGAAAATGTAACTATTCTATTTTTTGTTGAAAATTTATCTTTATAATTGAAAATCGATTTTTTTCCGGTTAAAAAATCATCTATCAGGTTGAAAATTCATGCACTTTGTTAAAATCATCTTTCTTGGTAGAAAGTTAATCTTCTTGGTTGGAAATTCATCCTTTTTGGTTAAAAATGCAACTGTTTGGTTGAAAATTATTCTATTTTGCTTGAGGATCTAACAATTTTTTTGAACATTCGTCTTTTTTGTTTGAAGATAATCTCCGTGGTTGAATTTTGAATATTGTGTTGAATATTCGTTTCAGTTTTTGTTTAAAATTAATTTTTTTAATCGAAAACTTAATTATTCCATTTTTGCTTAAAAATTGAACTATATTGGACTATTTGGCGAAAAAATAACAATTTTGTGGGAAAATCATATTCTTGGATTGAAAATTCAACTGTTTTGTAGATAATTCGTCCCTTTGGCTTCAAAAATCAACAAGTTTTTTGAAAATTCGTCTTTTTGGTAGAACATTAATCTTCTTGGTAAGAAATTCATTTTTTTTTGGTGATCAATTTAACTATTCGGTTGAATGTTGAACTACTCTGTTAAAAATTTAATTTTTTGAAGATTAACCATCTCTCGTTGAAAATTTAACTATTTTGTTGAAAATTCATCTATTTGGTTGAGGATTTAACTATTTTGGTTAAAATTTGCCTTTTTTGGTCGAATCCAACTGGTTGGAAATTCGTTTCTTTTCCTGAAAATTAATTTTTTTAAACTGAAAATTGAATAATTGTATTTTTGGTTGAAAACTTATCTTTCTTGGTTGGAAATTTAATTGTTTTGTTGGACATTCAAAAGGTTTTGTTAAAAATTTAATTTTTGGTTGGAAATTAATTTTCTTAATCGAAAATTTAACCATCTCATTTTTGTTGAAAATTTATCTTTCTTAGTTAAAAATTCAACTATCTGGTTGAAAATTCAACTATTTGATTGAATGTTGAAATCTTTTGTTGAAAATTCATTTTTTTAAAGATTCATCATCTTAGTTCAAATTTAATCTCTTTGATTGGAAATTTAAGTATTTTGTTGAAGATTCATTTTTTTGTTGAAGATTCATCTCTTTGGTTGAAAACTGAACTATTTCATCGAAAAATTCTATTCTTTTTTATTGGAAATCTTTTTTTTAAATCAAATTTATCTATTCCATTTTTGATTGAAAATTTATCCTTTTTTAGTTGAAAATGCAACTGTTTGGTTAAAAGTTAATCCGTCTTAGTTGAAAATTCAACTTTTTAGTTAAAAATGCACGTATTTTGTTGATAATTTGTCTTTTTTCGTAGAAAATTAATCTTCTTTGTTAAAAAGCCATCTTTTCGGTTGAAAATTAAACTATTCGGTTGAATGTTGAACTCATTTAAAAAATTTTTGTTGTTTTTAAAGATTCATAATCTTAGTTAAATATCATGCATTTGGTTGAGAATTAGATTCTTTTTTCGAAAATTCATTTTTTTTATTGAAAATGTAACTATTCCTTTTTTTGTTGAAAAGTTATCATTTTAATTGAGAATTAATCTTTTCTTGTTGAAAAATCATATTTCAGGTTGAAAATTCATGCATTTTGTTGAAAATCGTCTTTTTTGGTAGAAAATTAATCTTCTTGGTTGAAAATTCATTCTTTTTGTCTAAAAATGAAACTGTTTGGTTGAAAATTATTCCGTTTTGGTTGAGGATCTGACAATTTTGTTGAACATTCGTCCTTTTTGTTTGAAGATTATCTCCTTGATTGAAAATTTAACTATTGTGTTGAAAATTCGTTTCAGTTTTTGTTGAAAATTAATTTTTTCAATCGAAAACTTAACCATTCCATTTTTGCTTGAAAATTCAACTATGATGGACTATTTGGTAGAAAACTAACATTTTTGTTGGAAACTCATATTCTTTGAATGAAAATTCAACTGTTTTGTAGATAATTCGTCTTTTTGGCTTCAAAATTCAACAATTTTGTTGATAATTCGTCTTTTTGGTGGAACATTAATCTCTTTGGTAGGAAATTCATTTTTTTTGTTACAAATTTAACAGTCATAAGCTTACATCGAGAGATGTTAATTTGATTTATGATAAAATTTGTATGATATTATTTTGAAAGTTTGAGGAGTTCAGTAGTTGGAATCCTCTAAGTTGGAAAAAGTATCGATATCAAAAATCTGATATTTAATGTGATTTGTACTTATTATCTAGTATTTACTGTCTACTGTAATGCAGTATAATTTATTCTTGCACAATAATTCTTCTCTTCTCAACATTTATAAATGAGACCTTATAATGTTTTTATAATTGACCCAACCCTGAAAAAGATGTACTTCCATGTATGTAATTTTTCACTTCAGCTGCACAATCTAGAATTTACCGGTTGATATCATATAATTGATGCACGGAAAGTAGTTAATTGTAGCTTCTCTTTAGTTAAAAAAATGTAGATTTATCACTGATTAAAGTACTATCCAACTAGAGCCGATTGGATAATTATAACTGAAGACATGAAAATCACACCCGGATAAGAACCAATTTTTCTAAATTCTGCTTTTAATGATTTCAAGTAATCTATGACACTATTTATCGATACATATTAGGAATATGTGGAAATCGTTTCCCCTTTAACTCGAAAAAATGAATTTTTGAATTATGAGAATGACAACTGGTTAAGGACCGTTTGGTTTTTCCGCTCTCAAACACAGAAAGTAAAAAAAAAATATTTCAACATCCTTGAAACATTGTCTATAATGACCACAAAAATACGCATTTTTAAAATTCATGAGATGGAAAACGAGATTAGGTCCATTTGGTTTTACCTGCCCACACAGAAAAAAATTGTTTCTAATGTTCTCACATCTTCAATGTACTCGTAAAGTTCTTGGGGAATACGCATGCTTCTTTAATTTGATCAAAATTTTATATTTAAAAAATCTATCGCAGAAAACTTTTTTTGTTCATTCTGTTAAATTTCATTTTTGTTGTCTTTCTCATGTCTTCAACTGATAATTTTGAGGATCTCAGCTTTCTATATTTTTCTCTTCCAATCATATGCACTTTTCGTTCTAATTAAAATAATATAGCTTTTCTTTTCAAAAAGCTAGTAAAATTTCTTTTTTCTGAAAAGTTTGCCTTTCTCTCAACATAGTCTCCTTCGAGGGCTACACAGTTAGTCCAGCGGGATTCATATTTTTTCATCCCTTCAGAAAAGTAAGATTTCTCGAGGTCTGCAAAATACGCATTTATGGCATCGATTACTTCTTCAGTGAATGAGAATCTTTTCCTACCGAGCCGGGTCTTTAAGATGGGGAACAGAAAGAAGTCGCACGGAGCCAAGTCTGGTGAATAGGGTGGATGAGGTGTCAATCTGAAGCCCAGTTCGTGTATTTTTGCCATTTCCATGTCGTGATGAAACATTACTATTTTGTGCTCCAATCGTGACTATTTTTTTTGTAGCTCGGCTTTCGAACGGTATAAAATTGATTTATAGTACGTTTCTGTTATAGTTTTACCCTTCTCCGAGCAATCAATAAGGATAATTCCTTGGGAATCCCAAAATACTGTGACCATCACCTTCCCAGTTGAGAAAACAGTCTTCGCCTTCTTTCGCGCACTTTCACCAGACATTACCCACTACTTTGACTGCTGCTTTGTCTTGAATGTGTATTGAAGGATCCAGGTGTCGTCCACAGTCACGAATCGATGCAAAAAATCCTGCGAATTCCGACTACACTTTGTCAAACACTGCCCTGAAACATCTTTTCGGGAGTCAGCAATTGCGACACCCATCTTGCACACACCTTCTCAACCTGCAGTTTTTCGTGCAAGATGTTATAAACTCGTTCAGTGGAGATTTATTTTTTATAATTCGCGAAAAAGTGCTAGTTTTTTCACCTGTTTCCTGCGTAAAAATAGATCGATTTGTTGTCGATGACTCGGCGCGTGCGCAGTGTTGATCTTTCCGGGCAACGGTGAAAAAAGTAGACAGATGCAGTGAAAAAAGTAGACGGACGCATCGAGAAAAGTGAAGCACAGTGAAAGAAGTAAATAAAGTGCGAACTACTGAAGGAACCCTGTGGCCTGCTTCAGTAAGTGAAGGCGAACTCACAACTGTTGCGTTATATCTAATTCTACCACTCCTAACCTCGCTGAACAAACACTGCTACCAACTTACTGTTACGGCCATATTATTGCCATGGTTTTGACAATTGCCATTGTCATTGTTGCGTCAATCGAC
>JAUMHM010000005.1:31663372-31687814 GCA_032362435.1 Melikaiella ostensackeni | reverse complement strand
TTCATCTCTTTGGTTTCAAATTTACCTATTTTGTTGAAAAATCGTCTTTTTTGGTTGAGTTCAACTGTATTTGATTTGAAATGAAAATCTTTTTTGATTGAAATTTCAACTATTAACTTTTTCATTGAGAATTCACTTTTTCTGATTGAAAGTTGAACTACTTTGTTAAAAACGCTTTTTTTTGGTTGAAAATTCATCATTTTAGTTGAAAATTTATCCCTTACATTGAAAAATGAACTATTTTGTTAACGTTTCTTTTTTTGGATAAACATTCATTTTTTCAAATGAAACTTTAACCATTTCATTTTTGGCTTGAAAAATTTATATTGTTTAGTTAAATATTCAAATATTTGGTTGGATATTTCTCTTTTTTATTTGAAAATTCATGCATTTTGTTGAGGATATGTCTGTTTTGTTTAAAAATTTATTCTTTTTAGTTGAAAATTCACGTATTTTGTTGAAAATTCAACGCCTCCTAAAAAATTTGCTGTTGGTTTTAGAATATTGTAAATCTTCCAGATGTGAGAGGCGTAACTAGGTTAATCTAAAGAAACACTTTCAGAAAAAATAATTAATTTCCAATGCCAAAGAGATTTATAGCCCAAAATAGGAAAGCTGAATTTTTTCTCCCACACTGAAATTCAAAATTTTCTAAAACATTCCTTGATTTGGAAATATTATATGGATCATGACTAACCTACGACTTTCATTAAAAAGTGTAACAACTATGACTCGAAAGTTATGAACAAAGTTTAATAAAAATTAAAGATATATATTTCTAAAATACAAAAGTAACTAAAAAAGTAACGATAGCTACTTTTTTTGGGGAAATGCCACTAGGAAAAAGTTACATTTTGAATCGGTATTGATAACGATAACTAGTTACTTTTTTCATATTATTTTCATATTATAGTTAATGGCAAACATGAATATCAGAATAATTTATACTCATTTTATTTTCTTTTTACCCAAAATTTCCGATATCTGAATATACATAGAAAAAACAAAGTGCACCTAATCTTTACCCCGATTTCAGAGTAATCTTCATCTGCAACAAAAATTAACTTCACGTGGTGAAATTTACCCATCACATTGGATATGGTTACCATGTCAACATTATTATATCTTTTTGTGTGTAGTTAATTACATACATCCTATGAGAAAATGATTAGTTGTTGAAACTCTAGAAACATTCAATTAATTTGTGGAGTGGTGACATCTGTCTTTTTTCTTATGGAAATTCTTCACGCATGAAAACATAATGACCGCAAGTGTTAAGTTACGCCAACGTGACTGAGCTACAAATATGCCTGATGGGTCGTCGGTGCCCGTTTGGATATATTTTATCAATCTTTCTCCGCTACAATGTATGAAACTGCAGTTGAAGATTGATGATATGCACCATTTCGCTCTTTCCTCTCTCATATAAAAATATCATGCATGTCATACTGTATCTTCACTTCTAGTGTTTTTTTATCATTACTAAAATGATAATATAGGTTTGATAGAAAAATCATAGTGTCTTCTATTCAAAAAACATTCTCATGTCATGGTAAAATACAAAACGTATTTCATACATCACTTTAGGTCTACATTTCTTAGGTTCACGAACTCTTCGATCATTATAGAGTTTCTCAAGAAAAGATAATGGAGCACGAAATATTAAAAATATTTATAAACCAAGGAAAGATCCTTTGAAAATTTACCTCCAAACCGGAAGTCATCAGTCATCAACCAATCCAATTCATGTCTCTCATAATTAGCATCATTGGTGGAACCACTATATGCAAAACTATCCCGGAAACTAACAGTCACGAATCGAATCTAATTTAAAAGTTGAAGCTAACATACAAGGTATCAGTAAACCACAAGTGAATCAGTCATATCTCAATCAAAAGTCAAAGTCAAAGTCAAAGTCAAAATTGTACCGTAAATGACAGATTGGACTGCTTACGTGAACTATTACAGAAATTACAATACCGGCTTAAGTAGTGTGTATGTACTTAGTTCGCGTAGTTGAGTGCGGACGTAATAAGACTGGCTGTTGACTGCAGTAGCGCACTTTATGCCCGCAAGCGGCGGCAGTATCAGGGAAGCCCCTCTACCAGGACATTCTCCTATATAGTCCGCCAGCAAAGCCGTCTGCACCTACTGCAAGTCCCGCATGGAGAAATGAGAATGGGTCCCAACTGCAAATGTGTCGAAGCATCTTGGGACTTAGGAGGCAACTTCGCGGTCACTTCTCCTTTGCCTTCCATGTTCCATTTTGATTCGGTTACGCGATGCGCCTACGGCAAAAATCACTTTCGATACCGAGAGCTCACTGCGATCCATGTCTGCAACCTTTTTTGAAATTTAATTTACAAGGAGAGGTCGCGAGATGTGGAACACCGATTCGACTGGGGCTTTACAGGATGAAAGTGTATCAAAATCTATTAGATACATATTTTTTCTTTCGATCCAATGGGCAGTAGTTTCCGAGATATCGAGGTTTGAGTATTTACGTTTGAGCGCTCAACGCGCCACTGTCGGGCGTGGACCGCTCAATTCGACACCGTCAAGCGTGGACCGCTCCACTAACCGCGCTCAAAAGCGTAAATACTCAAACGAAAATATCTCGGAAACTAAGGCCTACTGGATCAAAAGAAAAAATACGTGTTTAATGGATTTTGATTTACTTTCATTCTGTGCAGCTCCAGTCGAATCGGTATCTTGCATCTGGCGATCTCTCCTTGTTAGATTTGAAATTTTAAGTCCACGGATCCAAGTGACAAGGAACTTTTATGCTTGGTTCACTTTCAAACATTTTAGTTTGAAAGTTTTGAGTCAAAGGTTCTAGTTCGAATCTGGATAGATCCAGTTATCTGTATCGAAATGATTCTATATCATTATCACAGTAAGTCCCAGAATATCAAACCGTTGAATATCATTCTGTTTATTAACTTCAGATCGAAATTAGTTAGTCATCGACGATTAAGTTCAACTTTCAACTAAACAGTTAAATTTTCAACCAAAAAGATGAATTCTTAACCAAGAAGATTAATTTTCTACCACAAAAGACGAATTTTCAACAAAATACATCAACTCACAAGCAAATAGTTGAATTTTCAACCAAAAAACATAAATTATCAGCCAACAATAAAATAGTTAAATTTTCAGTTAAAAAAATGAATTTTGAATGAAAAGAAAACGAATTTTCAATTAAACAGTTAAATGTTTAATTGAAAAGATGAATTTTTAACAAAGAAGGTCAACTTAAAACGAAGTAGTTGAATTTTAAACCAAAAAAGATGAATTCTCAACAAAAAATCTAATAGTTGATATTTCAACAAGAAAAGATTTTAATTTGAAATCAAAAACAGTTGAATTCAATCAGAAACAGTTGAATTCAACCAAAAACGACAAAATTCTAGCAAAACAGTTCAATGTTCAATTGAAAAGATGAATTTTCAACTAAAATGATGAATCTTCAATAATCAAAAAAAATCAATTTTTAACAAAGGAGTTCAACTTCCAACGAAGCAGTTGAATTCACAACCAAAAAAGATGAATCATCAACAAAAACATAACAGTTGATATTTCAACAAGAATCAAGAAGATCAGATTTCTACCAAAAAGACGAATTTTTCGCCAAATAATTAAATTTTCAATTAAAAATGAATTTTCGGCCTAGCAAAACGAATTTTTTAACAAAACTGTTCAATTTTTAACCAAAAATATGAATTCTGAGGCAAAAATATAATAGGTTATATTTCAATCAAAAAAGATTTTAATTTAAAATAAAAAACAGTTGGATTCAACCAAAAAGACGAATTTTTAACAAAGAGCTGAATTTTCAACCAAGAATGACTTTCAGTCAAAAGAGAAAAAAAATTTCAACCAAGTTGTTGAATTTTCAACAAAAAGACAAAGTTTCAACAAAACAGTAGACCTTTGAACCAAGAAGAAATTATTTCAATCCAAAAATGGTTTGATTATCCACGAAAAGATGAATTTTCAACCGAGAAGATTAAGTTCCTACCAAAATAGACTAATTTTCAACAAAATACACGAATTTTCAACCAAATAGATGAATTTGGAACTAAAACAGATAAATTTCCAACCAGCAATGGAATACTTGAATTTTCAATTAGAAAGAAGGAGTTTTCAATAAATGAAAAAAAAAAAATTTCAACAAAATAGTTGAATTTTCAACCAAAAAAATAGACCTTCAACCAAAAAAAAATTTTGTTTTAAATGGTTGAATTTTCAACCAAGTAGTTAAATTTTCAAGATAAAAAAATCAAAATTCTAAATCAAACACAGTTTGATTCAACCAAAAAAGACCAATTTTCAAAAAGTAGTTAAATCCTGAACCAAATCGGATGAGTTTTTACACAAAAAAAATTAATTTTCCAACAAGAAGAAAAATTTTTAATTAAAATGATTAATATTCAACTAAAAAAGGAATTTTCAACAAAGTAGTTTAACTTTCAACCAAAAAAGATAAATTCTCAACAAAAAATGTAATAGTTGATATTTCAACAAGAAAAGATTTTAATTTAAAATCAAAAACAGTTGGATTTAATCAAAAACGACGAATTTTCAGCAAAATAGTTAAATGTATAATTGAAAAGATGAATTTTTAACAAAGGAGTTCAACTTTTAACGAAGTATTTGAATTTACAGCCAAAAAAGATGAATTCTCAACGAAAATGTAATAGTTGATGTTTCAACAAGAAAAAATTTCAATCTAAATTAAAAACTGATGAAGTCAACCATAAACGATGAAAATTCTATCAAAGTGATGATTTTTCAACAAAGAAATATTTTGCAGTCAAAGAAGAAAAAAATTTCTATCAAAATAGTTGAATTTTCAACAACAAAAATTAAATTCTTAACCAAGAAGATCAGGTTTCTACTAAAAAAGAGGAATTTTTAACCAAATGGTTAAATTTTCAGTCAAAAAATGAATTTTCAGCCAAAAAAAAACGAATTTTTCATCAAAATAGTTCAATTTTCAACCAAAAAAGATAAATTCATAGGCGAAAATGTAATAGGTTATATTTCAACCAAAAAATATTTTCATTTGAAATAAAAAACAGATTAGGTTTCTACCAAAATAGACGAATTTTCAAAAAAAATACACGAATTTTCAACTGAATAGATGAATTTGGAACTAAATCAGATAAATTTTCAACCAAAAATGGAATAGTTGAATTTTCAGTTGACAGAAAAAAAATTTCCACAAAATAGTTCAATTTTCAATCAAAGAGATGAACCTTCAACAAAAAAAAGTTTCGTATAAGGTGCTTGAACTTTCAACCAAGCAGTTGAATTTTCAACATAAAAGATGAGATTTTTTTATCAAAAACTGTTTAATTCAACCAAAAAAGACAAATTTTCAAAAAAGTAGTTGAATCCTCAACCAAATCGGATGAATTTTTACACAAAAAGATTAATTTTCCAACAAGAAGAAAAATGTTTAATTAAAATGATTAATATTCAACTAAAAAAGGAATTTTGAAGCAAGTAGCTCAACTTTCAACCAAAAAAGGTGAATTCTCAATGAAAGATATAGGAGCTGTTGTTTCAACAAAAAATGATTTTAATTCTGAATAAAGAACAGTTGAATTTAGCTAAAAAAGACTAGTTTTCAACAAAATAGTTGAATTTTCAACAACAAGAGATTAATTTTCAACCAAACAGTTGCATTTTTAACCAAAAAAGATTAAATTTCTACCAAAAGGGATGAATTTTGAAACCAAAGAGACGAATTCTTAACGAAAGAGTTGAATTTTCAACCAACAAAGATTTTCCAGTCAAGGGAAGAAAGAAATTTCAACCAAATCGTTGAATTTTCAAGCCAAAAAGGCGAATTTTTTACACAATAGTTGAATTTTCAACTAAAAATAATGATTCTCTAGCATAAGTGTTGAATTTTCGTCAAGGTTGAATTCAACCATAAACGACGAATTTTCAACCAAATTGTTGAATCTCCAACCAAAAAAGATTAATTCTCAACCAAGCAGTTGCATTTTCAACTAAAAAGGATAAAAATTGTACCAAAAGCGATGAATTTTCAACAAAGAAAGATTTTGCAGCCAAGAAAGAAAAAAAATGTCTATCAAAATAGTTGAATTTTCAACGAAAAAGATGAATTTTTAACCAAGAAGATCAGGTTTCTACCAAAAAAGACGAATTTTTAACCAAATAGTTGAATTTTCAGTTAAAAAAATTCTTAGGCAAAAATGTAATAGGTTATATTCCAACCAAAAAGCGTTCAATTTTAAATAAAAAACAATTGGATTCGACCAAAAAAGACAAATTTTTACCAAAAAGCTGAATTTTCAACCAAGATAGATTTTTCAGTCAGAAGAGAAAAAAAATTCCAACCAAGTTGTTGAATTTTGAAGCCAAAAAGACGAATTTTCAACAAAATACATAAATTTTCAATCACATAGATGAATTCACAACTAAAACAGATAAATTTCCAACCAAAAATGGAATAGTTAAATTTTCAGTTAAAAAAAAAGAATTTTTAACAAAAGAAAATGCATTTTTCAACAAAATCAATTTTCCACCAAATAGTTGAGACCTCAACCAAATCGGATAATTACCCCAAAAAAATTAATTTTCATACAAGAAAAATAATTTTTAACCACAATAATGAATTTTCGGACAAAAAAGGAATTTTCAACAAAGTAGTGCAACTTTCAAACAAAAAAGATGAATTCTCAGCGAAAAATATAGAAGTTGATGTTTCAACCAAAAATGATTTTGATTCTAAATAAAAAACAGTTGAATTGAACCAAACAGTTGCATTTTCAACCAAAAAAGATTAAATTTTCCACCGAAAGAAATAAATTTTGAAACCAAAAACACGAATTCTTAACAAAAGAGTTGAACTTTCAACCAACAAAAATTTCCCAGTCTAGAAAGAAAAGAAATTTCAACCAAATTGTTGAATTTTCAAGCCCAAAAGTCGAATTTTCTACACAATAGTTGAATTTTCAGCAAAAAATAATGACTTTCTTACATAAGTGTTGAATTTTCATCAAAGTAATTAATATGTCAACCAAATAATAACATTTTTAACCAAAAAAGGTGAGTAGTCAACTGAAAATATTATAGTAGATTTTTTGAACAAAGAGATGAATCTTCAACTGGAATGGATAAATTTTCAGCTAAAAGATAAATTTTCAATAAAAAAAAACTAACATTCAACTCTGCAAATTGAGTTGAGGTTCAAGACAGTTTTCTGGAAAGTTTTAGCTCAATCGGATAATGGTTAAAAAATTAGGAATCTTTTAAATTGCAAGCGGCAATCTTGACGCTGCCCTGTGCTCGTGCCTCCTCGACTACAAACATGTTGCAGCGGACGATATGAAGCTCAAGTCGAATACCAAAATAATACTTAAGATATCATCATTAAAATAATTTATTTATCATACATTTTGAACAATTAATTATTAAAATAACACTTCATTAAAAACTACTTTCAATATTCACATTTCTCGATCTTCGTGAATGAAAAAGAACGAGCATTGCGAATAATTTCCATATATTCAGCTTCAGTTTCAATTCGTTCTAATTTTTTTTCATGATAAAAGTTAATTAAAAATTTTTATTAATGATTCCCAATCGTACCTGATTTCTGGAAATTTGTTCCTATTCCTAATCCATAACTCTTCATGTCTATTTATTTTTCTATCTCGGATCGTTTTATCATTCTTTCTTAAATTCATAGGGTATTAACTAAAGTAAACCTGTCTCAAAAATAATAATTTTGCAGCTATTCTACAAAATAATCCATTCACTGGTTCTTTGCTTTATTTATAGTATATTTTAGAACAGAACCACAAGCGGTTGCTATTTTTTGTTTTGGTATCCGACTTGACCTTCATAACGTACGCTGCAACACGTTCGTAGTCGAGGAGGCACATGCATAGGGCAGCGTGAAGATTGCCGCTTGCAATTTAAAACATTCATAATTTTTAAGCAATAACCCGATTGAGCAAAAACTTTCCAAAAAACTTTTTTGAGCCTTGATGAACAACTTTCTCACTGCAAGTTTTCCGTTGCTCAAAATTCGCTGGATAAAATTTTTGAGAATATTTTTGTTTTTCTTCCTTAAATAGTTTTAAAAGACTTAACCACGTAATTTAGTATTAATAAATTCTAAAAATTCTGAAAATTGGCAAAGTTAGGGCGAGTTGGAGTGGAAAAAGATTAAAAAATTTTTTTTTCAAAAAATCCACTTCTTACCACTTACTTCAAAAACTACAAAACCGCTGCCCTTTCGGCATTATTTACACATTCTAAGAGAAATTTGACATGACAGAAACTTAATGTGACGTTTACGTGTGTGGAAAAAAGCCCGCAATTGGGAAAAATCATTGGAGTACTCTAAGCGCGGACGGTGGAGAAAGACCGATGTCTGACCACATCAGAATCGTGCGACTGAATCGCCCTCAGGTGTCAGTAGGTGGAGTCAACGTTATCTGATCACGGGAACTTTCGTGTCGCCGTGTCGGAGTGGGATTTGACTTTAATTCAGAATATATGATTGTTTGGTTGTGAGATAAAATCCCGCCAAATATATATTTTTTGAAAATTCGAAAAAATGGCAGAGATATGAGACTTTAAGTTTTTAGACAACTTTTTTTAAAGTGATATATCTTTGGTTCTAATGGACCGATTTAGCTTTTCGACATCTGAATTAACTTGTTTTGAAATTCGTTTTGAAATAAAAGGTAACTGATTTTCGAAAAAAAATTCGAGCGTCTCGTCTTCTATGGCGCGGTGCGGCTCAGTAGACAAAAAAAAGTGTCTGTAGACAAAATGACTTTCAGTAATATAATGTTTTATTTAATAATAAAATAATATTTTATATAAATAAAAAAATTATTTTTATATTTAATAGATTAAATTTATTACTAAAAATTTCAAAAAATTTTGTGCTGCATACATCGTTTCCATCCGATTGAAAAAAAAATCAGTAATTTTTTATTTTATTAACAAAATGACAAGGACCCAAATTTTTTTACTTTCGATGAATACCGTTCTTTATCAAATATTCAGATTCATGAAAAAATATCTGGAATCAATAAAACAACTATCTAGAATAGTTTTCCAGTAAAACTGTAGAATTTGAAAAATTTATTGAATTTGTTATAAACAAATGAGTGACGAAAATGGTTGCGTGGGGATTAGCAGTGCTTGGTCACTTATTTTGAACTAAATTTCCATAATAACTTCAATTTGAAAGGAAAGTCTCAATCGGCTGGAAATTGTTGTTTGAAAATCAATTTGTCCACAGACCCTTTTTTTTACTATTGAGCCGCGCCGCGCCATACATGACGAGACGTTTGAATTTTTTTTTCGAAAACCAGTGGCAAACCCACTCCAATATTTTTAAACTTGTGGAGCACACTTATACCTTCCTCTGACGAAAAAATTTTAAAAAAATAAAAAATAGGACTTCTTTCTTTCTTTCTGACACCTTAAATCCATATTTTTGATTTATTAATCATTAATTTGACCTTCTCTTTCATTTTTCATGAGAAGTTAATCTCGTTTCAATATTTTTCAAATCACAAATAAATAAAGTTAAAATAATTGAATGTGTATTAAAAAAAAAATCAAAAATCGAATTTCAGAGCACTTTTCAAATACATATTTTGCAAAAGCGAGCGAATGAAATAACCAAAAATTTCTTCAACATTAAAAACCACTTTACTATTTAATTAATTTTTATGTTAAGGCTTACAATAATTTCAAAATAACGAAACAACAGTAAATTATGTGAAAGAGCTAGTTTTGGACTCATTCTATTTCGACTAATTATAGTCACTCACAAAAGAGGACTTGTAACGTTTTGATGATTTTTTCGAGTGAAATCAATTCTGAATTATAAACTGGTCTCATACTTTTTTTGGCAAAATACAATGTTTTAATAGTAGAAATCAGTGAAGATTTTTTTTCTAAATACAACTGTGACAGATTCCTGAGGACCTAATTATAAAGAATCTATACCTATCTCAATTTAAAAAAAATTGACTTCTGCATTTATAGCTGCTCACTCCTTATGTACTTTGAAAAGTTGTACATTCGAATTTTCAAATATTTTTTTTATTGAAGCAGGAATAGAATAAAAAATTATTCACTTAATAATGAGCTTAAAATTTGAGATTTTTCAATAATTATTATTAGTTGTTTCAAAAAATTTACATTAACAATTGATACTTCAATTTGAAATTGTCCGATTATGACCACTTAGTATTTCAATTTTCTTAATTTTACATGTGTTAAATTTGCAATTGAAGCAGGAAAGGCTGAATGGTACTAAGTCCACATTTCAACAAATTTGAGTTATCTTCAGAAATCATACTTTCTCGTTTTTTTTACACCTAATTCTTTGAAAAAGTTATGGTTTTGAAATTTCTCACCCTAAAATTTAGTGTTAACATGTATTCAAATACTTAAAAATTTTTTAATTTTAAAGAATTCAAACTAAATGAAAGAAGTATACAAAATATTCAATTATTAAACCATTGGAGATATTGTTGTTAAAATTAAAAAATATTGTACTAGTTCTAGAAATATTGGTTTTACCTGATATTTCTTATTTATGTACTATTTTTATTTATGATACCAGGGAAAGCTAAACAGGACTAAGTCCATCGCTATTTCCATTAAATTATTTAATGCACATGTAGCGCCATATATTTTTGCACACATTTGTTATTAAAGTAATCCATTCAGCAAAAAAAAAATTACTTAGTCGGTTGTAAATTGTTTCTCTGGAAAGGCTTTTTGTCTCTCAATTTAGCAATCCCCGTTTCAATTATTCAATTCTTAATGATTGAAAATTTCCAATTGTATACAATCACAGAACTTTCAGTTAGAACATTGTATTTTATTAATTGAATAATTAATAATTGTCTCTCCTGTGAAATTAGTTTGATTCGACTAAGCACAATTTAGCATTCCCCGTTTCAATTGTTTAAATCGTAATAATTGCGAATTTCCCAATATATACAATCAAAGAACTTTCAATTAGGAAATTGTATTTAGTTTATTAATTAATAATTTTATTTCTTGTGAAATTAATTTAATCGGACTTAGCACAATTTAGCATTTCCCGCTTCAATTATTTAATTCTTAATTATTGAAAATTTCCAATTGTACACAATCACAGAACTTTCATTCAGAAAATTGTATTTCATCAATTAATTAATGAATAATTGTATCTCCTGTAAAATCAATTTGAATGGACTTAGCACAATCAGCTTTCCCCGCTTCAATCGTTCAATTCGTAATAATTGAAAATTACTAGTTATATACAATATTTTAATAAGTGATTAATTAATAATTGTCTCTCCTGTAAAATTAGTTTGATTGGACTTAGCTCAATTTGGCATTCCCTGTTTCAATTATTTTATTATTCATTTATTATTATTATTATTTATTATTATTTTTATTATTATTATTTTATTATTCCTTATTATTATTATTATATTTATTTTGTAGTAATTCAAAATTCTCAATTATATCCAATCACGGACACTTTCAATTAGAAAATTTTATCTATGCATGCATGCATGTATGTATGTAACTGTTCTGTATTTATTGTGTAACACTTTTTCGTTAATATTACATAGCAGTTGCAGAACTTTTTATTTTTATACAGAACGCGCATAATATTATTCCAGAAAGTTTCATTTACATCAATTACGATCCAGTAATTATTATTACAGTTTGAGTGTTATAAAATAGAATATTTTTATTCTTGAAATTTTAATTTTAAATATTGGCGGGAAATCGATTGACAGCTGTTCCGGGTTCGTCCAACTGCCGCTACTTGTATCGTAGCGCTACCAGCCGGTTGTGGAAGAGTGATGCAGGAAAAAGCCACGAACAGAAAAATCATGAATTTTGTAGAGGAAATAGAAAAACATTGGGAACAAAATTGTGTTTTTGTGTTAGCTTCCATGACTATTTATCAGTTTTAAAAAGTGATTTGAATTTATCTTTAATGCAGTGAATCAATTTAATCCTTTTCTTCCCTTGGGACGCTCATACTTGATGCCTTTCAGTTTTGACCCGTTTGTTTGTGTTTATTGTGAAGTGTATTTTCGGTATTCTTTAACGAAAAACGACATGAATTCGCAACGTACTTTCATTTTCTCGTGTTTTTCGATGACAGCGGTGGAATCTCGCCTCGGGATTCTTTAAGTAATCAATGATTAGACAATAATAAAAAATACTTTTCGATTCGCTTCAATTTGTTTACTAAACTCCATAACTGTCAAGTTTTCGAAGGAATGGATCCTATGAACCAAAATCAAAATTCAGCGTGCACAATGGGAGATGGAGGAGACAATAAGGGCAGGTAATGAACTATTTTTATCTATTAATCTTCTCACAATTGAATTCTTATATTCTTTACATCAGTTTTGCTCTCTGTAGTCACGGAAAGTTGAACAAAATCAAAGTCCATTCTACTCGAAAATCAAAATTCTAGTTTTTGCATAGTTTCCTTGAATTGTTTAGTTATTTATTTAATTTTATATTCATTGTTATAATAATTGTATAATTTTCTTTTCATTCCTACGGTGGAATTTGAAACTTATTAATAGATCAATTCACAAGAGAAAAGTAATCAATTCTTATGATCCAAATAACATTTTTATGTAAAAAAAACTAGATTAATTCAACATATATCTTGGGTTCAAAATATTTGTCAAAAGGTTTAGATCGTAATTTGTAACTATCAGATTAAATAGTTTTGCTATTGTGTGACAATAATATATAAATTAATTTAAAATCAATATGAAATTCATTTTTAAATAAAATTTGCATTTCTTTTAAATGATTGAAGGACAGATCGCGGACAAATATTATGTAAACATAGTTATAAAATTCTAAAATAATTTTGAAAATTATTCCTTATTAGCTATAAAAACCTGTAGAGCAAGGTGAAGTAAACTGGCTCTAAGCTTATGTTATTATGCAATATGCATAAGTATAACCTTGTTTTGAAGGCGTGCATATAGAATTCGGTATTTGTAAGCATTAAAATCATATGTCTCGTGCCTTTTTGAATTAAATTAAATTTACTTTTCAAAATTCAGAAGAAGTTTTTTCTCAGTGAAACTATAATTTTTAAATTCCTTTACATGTTGTATATTATGTGTATTATATTTTTAATACATATTTAAAATTCGAATAACAAATACAAAGTAATACATATTTCTATTTTTATATTTTTACAGTTGCCTATTACTGCGATATGCAAGCCAAAATTCTCTGGATGAAAGTTCACAAAAACATGTGCCACGTGAAAATGGCAAGGATAAACCACCATACAGAAACCATCATCATACAAATCGAGCTTTTGAAGTTATGAACGCCATGCGCAAGTGCGTTTCAGTTCCTTATCCTTATCATTTTAAAATCTCCCAAATTGTTTTTCTACTTGTTCTGTTTATTGTTTCAAACACAAAAGTATGAAGAAGATATCATTTGTTGGCCTTCTCTTACAATTCATTCAGCAAACAAATTTTCTTATTAAAAACGTAAAACCCAAAAACATTTCATAAGACAAACACTATTATTTTAGGCAAAACTTGCTTTGCGACGTAATACTAGTGGCAGATAGTGGAATAGAAGTGCCTGCTCACAAAATGGTTTTGGCTGCCTGCAGTCCCTACTTTTATGCAATGTTTACAAGTTTCGAGGAACGAGATCAGGATAGAATTACTTTGCAAGGAGTTGATCATTCGGCTTTGGAACTACTTGTAGAATATGTATATTCTGCCGAAGTTTACGTTACTGAAGATAACGTTCAGGTTCTGCTACCTGCCGCAAATCTCTTACAATTAACAGACGTGCGAGATGCGTGTTGTGATTTTTTGCAAGCACAACTGCATCCGTCAAATTGTCTGGGAATTAGAGCTTTTGCTGATCTTCACGGTTGTTTAGAGTTACTGAATCACGCCGACAGTTATATTGAACAAAACTTCTCGTAAGAATAAGTTATTTAATATTTAATAATAAAAAAAATAGGGACATAACATAAGCATCTTTTCTGCTGTCCATCAATTAAATTACCAGAGTACTGATTTGAAATTCAGGGTTGCTACAAAACCTGATAGACCTGGAAAAGTCATGGAATTTTGAAAAAATGACTAAATTTTTTCATTCGCACCTACTTTAAAGTTTTAATAATTATTTTAGTATTTCGCGGCGAATTTTAAGTTTGCGAATTGATTTTTTTTTTACTAATAAAAATAATATGATCATAATTTCAGAGTTGAAGAAATATAATTTCTACGAATTTGTACGAAAACTTTTATGAATTTCTAAACATTTCTGCGAGGAATAGTTTTTTCGTAAAAAGCGATAATAAAAAATCCTAGATTTTCGTACTTTTCTGTTGAATGGCTTACACTTTAAGGGATTCATTTTTCGTAGAAAGGATTTCGGTGTAATTCTTTGTAGTGTATATGTCTTAATTCTATTTAATTCATACAATACGTCAAAAGTTTTTTAAATCCCGAAATGATCTGTTTTTAGATTTACATCATCTAAAATTTTGCAAAAATTGATATTGTGTTAATTCGGGGTTAACGAGGATCGTTCTCCTTTAGCAAACTTGAAAATTTTGTCTGTTTTCACGTATAACCGTTTTCGAAAAATTTAAAAAAGGAAATCTTAATACTCTGAAAAAATTATTTATGAAAAACTACAGCGTTCTGTGGCGGTAACATTTTCATATAAAACTAAACCTGCATTTCGGAGCCGTAAATGTTCCTATTTATTCGTAGAAAAATTTATTTATTCATAATTATGCGTAAAAATTTGTAATTTTTTAAGAAAAAATATGAAAAAGTACGTCTAGTGTTTGAGATGTATATTTTGTTATACAAAAGTATAATTATTCATAAATCTTTTTAGAATTTCCTAATTGTCTACAAAAAACTGTAAAAAATGAAGATTGCGTTTTGTTGTTGTAGATTTTCATAATTTTTCTTAGAAACTTATTATTTTTGATACATAATCATAAAAATTCATAATTATTCATTAAAAATCTTGATATTTCATACAAATTTGTAGGTCTCTATATCGAACTATTACAAATTCTATAATTTTCTACAATCATCTGTAAAAGCGAAGTTTTCATAGAACGTTGTAGTTCGTCCGGAAAATTTTCCCACCAGTGTTTACATTGATTATTAATTGTACAAAAACTTGTTGGTAAATTAGTTTGCGGCCAGTAGAATGTTTTGAAATTGAATAAAGTTGACTGAATTTTTTTAAAAAGTAAACCTGGAATAGTCATGCAATTTTGAAATCTGACTTCTGTAGCAACCCTGAAATTATAAATTACAATGAACTGTAAAGTTTCGTGAAGCGAAGTAAAGAGTAACTTCCCAAAACTGTAAAAAAAAAACTTGAAAATTAAAGCTTCATTATTAGAAGTTATTTATCATGTAACTTACTTTTCAGGGAAGTTGTAGAGGGCGAGGAATTTTTGACTTTAACACCTTTGCAAGTGGGAAAGTTGATTTGTAGTGATCGCCTGACTGTTACTTCTGAGGAAAAAGTATTTGAGTGCGTAATCTCTTGGGTTCACCATGACTTAGAAAAAAGGCAACTTGTTCTGGCTGAATTAATGGAACATGTTCGATTGCCACTTTTGTCTCAAGAATATTTAGTACAACGAGTTGAAGAAGAGCCACTTCTGAAGGCTAATTTGCAGTGTAGGAAATAATATAATTTTTCTGAACCATCAGCATTATAAGTATTTACATTAAATTTATATTGTTCTTTTAATACTTGCAGGTAAAGACTTTTTAATAGAGGCTTTGAAATATCATTTATTAAAAGGAGAACAGAAATCTCTCTTCAAAACTCCAAGAACAAAACCAAGACAACCACGAGGTTTGCCTAAAGTATTGTTAGTAGTCGGAGGTCAGGCTCCAAAAGCAATACGAAGCGTTGAATGTTATGATTTTAAAAAAGAACGGTGGTATCAGGTTTCTGAACTTCCTACGAGAAGATGTAGAGCTGGTAAGAATTTCATCCATGTCAGCTGTTGGATATATTTTTTAAAAATACTCGGATTGTAAAATTTTCTTTGTTTTTATGCAGGATTATCTGTGCTTGGTGATCGTGTATATGCAGTTGGAGGTTTTAATGGATCTTTGAGGGTTCGAACGGTGGATGTTTACGATGCATCCGGAGATCAGTGGTCAGCTTGTCCTGGAATGGAAGCCAGGCGATCGACCTTAGGCGTCGCTGTTCTCGGAAATTGCATTTACGCTGTAAGACATGTTTAAAATTTGCAAATCTGTGAAATATATACATTGTAGGTGGTTTAAATGGTTATTTATTGGCATTTTCAGGTTGGAGGTTTTGATGGTTCCACAGGGTTGAATTCGGCCGAAGTTTACGATCCGAGAACCCACGAATGGAGAATGATAGCTCCGATGTCAACGCGGCGAAGTAGCGTTGGAGTTGGTGTTGTTAAGGGATTATTATACGCTGTAAGAAAATTGAATTATTATTTTGATGTTTTCTAATTTTGGGAATATGGAAAACGAGGTTAGCAAAAATATCCTGAAATCTTTGATGTCCAAGTTTATTCTAGACTCGAAGCTGAGAATACTTGTTAAGTTTTTGTCGTTAATATTATATTTTTAAGGTTGGGGGTTACGATGGAGCTTCTCGACAGTGTTTGTCTAGTGTAGAATGTTACAATCCCGAAAAAGACCAGTGGAAACCTGTTCCTTCAATGTCTGCGAGGAGAAGTGGTGCTGGAGTTGGAGTTCTCGATGGAATTTTATACGCAGTTGGGGGCCATGATGGTCCCTTAGTCAGGAAAAGCGTCGAGGCTTTCAATCCGGATACAAATCAGTGGTCGCCAGTTAGTGATATGTCACTTTGTCGACGAAATGCAGGCAAGTGTTATCTGCGAAATTTCACAAGAGCATTCTGTTAGAATTCACGTTATCATTACCTGTAACGTTTCCCATAAATTACGTAAAATTTTTCAATTCAAGGTGTCGTGGCACTCAACGGATTGCTTTACGTAGTCGGAGGAGATGACGGGTCATCAAATTTAGCTTCCGTCGAAGTTTATTCACCTCGAACAGACACCTGGACAACTCTGCCGACTTGCATGAGTATTGGACGGAGTTACGCTGGAGTTGCCATAATCGACAAGCCAGTAGCCTCAACATCGACAATGTGAGGTCTACAGACCGCTGGGCATTCATGTGATCAAAATACCGATCAAGATGCTGAAGCATCGGATCCACAAAGGGAAGCCGGGCCCAGCGGTGTAAGCGTCCAGGACCAGAACGTTCGAGCTGTGAGTCACGATTGCGAGGGTCCCAGGTGCCTCTGTTACAGGTACGAAAACGGGGAACTAGCAGTCGTTGTGATGAATCAAAATCGCAACGCGTCAAACCAAGAGAGAGACGACGCTTTTCAGAACGTAAGTCGCGGAAATCGAAGCTTCCAAAATCGTCAGAATGGTAATCAAAATCACCCGAATCTCAATCCAAACTACCAAAATCCAGTCGACCTCATTCGAAATCACCAAAGGTACAGACAACAGCAGGAACCCGAGGAGAATATTTACGAAAGACTAGATAACGACGATGAAAATGACGACGTGGAAGTCGTAAGAAACGAAAATCTGGCTAGTCTTCAGAATTCCTTGGATAATCACACTTACGAGAGAATTGACGATAGATCAGTGTATCGAGCAGGACCCCATAATCGAAATAATCTCCCCATAGCCAACAACCTACCTGGACCCAATGTCCTCAACGAAATCGAAGCCAGGAACTTTAGCCACTACGATCAGCCGAGAAACTTGTATTTAGAATCGGCTCGAAATATCAGAAGCCAGTTCTGTCCTTATCAACTAGGAAGACTTGGTCGGAACTGCTTTTCAACAGAAAATATAGCTTACGCTTCTTACAGAAGATATGTCTACCAAGTAGGTCGCAACTGCTCATGTCCGGTCTGCAGACATCTCTGCCATCAGTGTTTTAATATGCACGATAGATTGCGCTACCAGGATCCAGGAAACTCAAGTGCTTTCGGAAATTCCAGAAACTATATTTACCAGGTTGCCAGAAGCTGCAAATGTACATTCTGCAGAGGCGAGTTCCCTTATTCTAGATTCCCTATAAACGCGAATCGCCTCACAGAGTCTCTTCGCAGGGAGTGTGAGTGCAGAGATCCTGGAAATTGTTCACGATGTCTTTCATCAAACTCTACGATTTACGTTGGCAGGTTTGATCAATCGGTAAATAATCCGATTTATGGAAATCCTACGATTTATATAGGCAGGGTTGACAGATCTTGTGTATCAGGATTAAACAGCTTGGCTTCTGGGGGAGTTTCTGTGAATGCTGATAGCGCTTCTACTTCTGCTTCTGTTTCTACTTCTAATTCTACTTCTAGTTCAAACCCCGTACAGGTTAATTCTGGATCAAACGAGCCCAGTTTGTCTGCTGGAAGAGCCACTGTCAGTCAAAATGTTCCCTCGACGTCTGCCGCTTCCGTTTATCCCGTGAATAATGCTGTCAATCGACATCATACGTGTGATGATTCTTGTATCAGGAATCAGGGTAATCTAAACTCAGGGGTTTGCCAATTTTTGGAACGCTGCGAAAGAGCTGAATGTCAGCATGCTGGGAGACTGTCGCTTCATTGGTGGTTTGTTAATAAATGGCTGCCTTCCTGGGTCACGCAAAATGCAGATAGAAATAGTGAGAGGAATGTAGAACCTAATCCCAAGATTGAGGAACCGCCTGAGCTACCAGATAGTGATAGCGAAGGCCCGTAAATTTCAGTTTGAGCCAGGTAGCTCTTTGTTATTATAATTAAAGACCACGTGGGAAAAGACAACAGTCAGGTATAGATATTTTGGGACATTGTACAAATTTTAGTTTTAGTGCATTTCAGGGTGGCCACTAGACGGGGAAAAAACCGGGAAATGAATGTGAAATTTGAAGTGACCTGTAATTTTGATATGAGTCTTGAAGTAGCCACTTTCTATTTGCAAATATGTAATGAATTTGTCTCATAAGTCTCGATTTGAAAATCTGTTGGCTCGTGCAAAAGTAATATACTTAGAAATTGAAATTAACTTATAATTAGAAAAATAATAATCAATTGAAGAATAATGATTTTTATTTACTTCTCATAGGAAATTAAAAAGTATAAATCAGGGTTCTTACGGAGTTTTTTTTGATAAGTGTTTAATAGGAATTCCTGTCGAAAATTTTGCTTCGAGCATCGTAGTGGTAACAAATATTATTTTTCTAAGAGTGTATCAGTGTTCGGGAGTATCACGTTACTTTCGAGAATTGACAATTGTATATTGAAGTCCATTTAAAATCGAACAAATTAGAATTTAAAATTGAACAATTTCTAAATTAAAATGTTGAAACATACATTATTTTAATGTGAGAATAGTTATCGGTATTATTTTTTTTAGAAATTTGAGAGCATCGGCAACTTTTGTAAAGTGACGCACCCAACATTGGAAACTACCAAAGAGTGAAAAAAACACCTTATGTTTATTTTCCATCATATTTTTCTTTGAATCCAGAAAATCTTATATAAAATACTACATGCTTGGATCAAATAATGAGCTAAGATTATCTTTTCCCGCGTGTTCTTCAATTCTGGTTTATCTCTGTTAATCCTCTAGTTGGCTGAGTAATTTTTTGACTAGTAAATCTGTATATAATAATGGTGGAAATTAAATTTTACTGCAGTTTCTTAAATGTTTGCAATTAGCAGAATAGTTATTTGTGCAGTAGATGTGAAAGGAAAGTCAAGCCAACAAATTCTATATGTACTCCCATAGATCTCACTATAGAGTTTTGTATTTGCAAAAGGTCGATTTTTCAATTTTCATATGATTCCCATTATTATGAAATTTAACTCTTTGATAGTTGCGTCCTTTTAAATACAGGCTCATTTTTAATTTCATGTTTCATTCCTCAATTAATTAGGTTTGTATGCAATAATATTTTATAATTTTTAAATAATTTATACACTTCATCGGATAGATTCTTCATACATAAATTCCAAACATTATTATATTAGTGCTACTACCCAAGAGTTAAAAACATAATAATTATTTAGCAGTCTTTGCTAGTTTTTTTTAACGGTAGCTACGTTAATTCGTCGTTTGACTTTATGCTCAATTCTTTCAGAAAGTAGAACACGAATTATTCAAGTTTTTTATATACTGGACTGATAATAAAATCTCTGGAAAGTCCCCATTGATTTTAAATATATAAAAAAAATTATTGAAATTCTATGGTATTTTTAAGAAATTGATTATCTAAATGAGTAATAATTCATCGTATCGTGTGAATTTGAAAGATATTATTTATATTGACATTTACCTTTTTATTTATTTTTTAATCGATAAGAAATTGAAATCCGTGGAAACTTTCCAAAGCTACTGATATGAATGATCATAAAAGGTGTATACATCCTAGATATATAGAATTTAGAACCTCTTTGTTGATAGTAGAAGCGTTAGAAACGGATAGAAATGGGTAATGCTTATGTGTTCATTAAACAGAAAAATGTGATTTCTGCAAAAAACCATAAAAAGGGAATTATTTAAATATTGAGAATATAATCTTGCCTCTATTGAAAGTAGGAACATTATAAGCTTAACTCAAAAATTTGACCTGTTTAAAATTTCTTTTATTTTCACGAAAGATGCTTATCTAAAAGGCAAGATATATAAACTTTTCCAAACAAAAATATATATTCACTAAAGTTTCCCAACTTCTAAAGCTACTTTTGTAATAAAAGGTCGAATGGAAGAAAGGAATAATTTTGTGTATTAAAAGAAGAAAGATACAGTTTCGTAGCTTGTTGGTTTCAAAACTTTTTTTTTCAAAGTTTTTTTTTTGTATCATCTAATCAGTAAACATCAATTTGCAATTAATTCTATGAATTTATATGAATACATTAAATTTTGACATCAGTTGGAGCAGCACATAAAAAATTTAAAAAAGTACAAAATATTTTTTATGTATCATTTACATTTAGGGCTGATCATGTTTTGGTTACGTAAAGTTGGCGATGATTGTTTATAATAGCGTGAAATTAAAAAAATAAAATAAAAATCCGTGAAAAAAGATCCTATTTCGCTCCGCTGGGAATCGAATCCAGGTCTTCCGATTGCTGGTTGGTTGCTTTACCCAAGTGAAGTTTGTCAACAACAAAAAAATGGTAAAATTCAAAATATCAATTGGAAAATTGGCTAAATTATGTTCATTCAAATTATACATATTCTGCAAATAGGTCTTTCTTTTTATTATGATGATTAATTCGTGAAAAATTTCCAACTAATTGGGAAGTTTACTTTATTCTCGCATCAAATTACAAAATTTAAGGAAAGTTTTTCAATTGATTAGTTTTAAAAACAATTGTTGATGTTTATCAAAATTCTTTACATATGGACACTACAATAATTCACTTCTGTCGCTAGTACCAGAGTTTAATACTGGCCAAGTGATTTTAATAAGAGAATTGTTTTAAAATTAATTTGTTTATCACTATCCTCAAAAAATGATCTGAAATTTTATTTTGAAGTATTATGAATTTACGAATTAACAAAGTTCACACAATCTAACAGGGTTGGGTGGGTGGGGGGTAAAGTAGCTATATTGGCAGAAAAGTGCACATTAAAAAGACATCATTTTGATTTGCAAAAATGATTGTGATCCGGAATTTGATCAAAATGCCCTGCAACAGAAATGATCTTTTTTTCTGTGTGCGGACGAACTGGTTTAGAAGATATTCTAATTGTGTTTTTTAGATTTATCTGAATTATCATGAATTTATTAGGACATAAACTAATTGCTGTATTTATTGAAATCGATCAATCGAAATTTTACATTGTATATTAAAAAGCAGTGCAATACTAATTTTGCGAAAATTGTAATAAATCTCATTAGAGTAGAAAATTTGTGAAAATTGAGATTGAAATGTGAATTCTAAAGTGACATATCCAGAAGGTGTTTATCTACTTTCAATAGCACTAATGAGTGAGCTGAGTTTAAATTTATGTTCATTTGAGTTTTTGTACATTATGAGTGAATGTGTATTTGTGAATAGATGAGAGGTCAATAAAAGACATTTTTTGTGGGATATTTGTTGATGATTATATACAACCTTAAAAGAACTTTGAGTGTAGCTTTATTTTTTGAGGGAAAATTATACTCTGTGACGTCACGACCTGTTGTCTACCCTATATATTTTTTGTTCGGCTTTTTATTATTCAACTAAAGAAGATGCTTCGTTTAAATTATGGGAAATAAGGGCAGGAAGGTCCCGCTCGCATTTTAAGTTATAAATTAATAAAAGTGCATTGTTTAAACATAATATAAACTCAAATGAGACAGATTGAATAAAATGAGAATTAAAATAAATTTGTGCTATTTTTGTGAAGATTTTTTTTATAGTACACACGTCGATTTAAAAAAAAATTGCAAAATCAAAATATTTTGTTAATAAAACGCGATGAGTTGTGCCTTAATGTTTAGAAAATTATAAATTGTACTTCTTAAATTAAATTAATAAATGTTTGACCGACGTTTATTGCTTGATTGGGGAATTTAAGGAAGAAACTTTGGTATGGTCAAAATCTTGCAATGTAGAATGGTGGCTCAGGATTCAATGGAAATTCCTGCAAAAATTTATCAGAAAGAATTCAGGCTTCACGTGCAAAATGTCATATCCGGTTGTTTTTTTGTTTATCGTCAAAGTTCTCGAGGATTTCCGCTCAATTGTAAAAGCCTATTTCAGTAAGCATCTGAAAGTCCCTCCAAAATTCTAGAAAATTTTTTGAAACTGTATGCAATTTTTCTAATGCCTTGGAAATTTCTTACAATCTCTTAAATTCCTTGGAATCTTTTAAAATATCCTAAAATCTTGAAGGTCCTATAAAACCCTTCTAAATCTTCCGAAATTCTAGGAAATTCTTTAAAACTGTGAGACATTTTTTTAATATCTATAAATTAACCAAATCCTTGGAAACTTAACATTTTTTACAATATCTTGAAAATTCCTTGGAATATTTTTAAATACCCTAACATATTTCAAATCCCTCGAAATCCCATCATATTCTCGAAATCTATGGAAAAATCCTTGGAAACTTTTAAAATATCCCAAAATCTTGTAGGTCCTATAAAATCCTTCTAAATTTTCTAAAATTCTAGGAAATTCTCTAAAACTGTATATTTTTTAAATATCTATAAATTAATCAAATCCTTGGAAACTTCTTGACATTTTTTACAATTTCTTGAAAATTTCTTGGAATCTTATAAAATATCCTAAAATCTTATAGGTCTTAAAGAATCCTTCCAAATTTTCCGAAATTCTAGGGAATTCTTTAAAACTATGAAATTTTTTTAATACCTAAAAATCACTAGAATCCTTGGAAATTTCTTGACTTTTTTTACATCTCTTGAGAATTCCTTGAAATTTTTCGAAATACCTTAAAATTTTTAAAATACTTTTAAATTCCTTCAAATTCTTGAAATCTATTGAAAACTCATTAGAATCTTTTGAAATATTCTAAAATCTTATAGGTCCTATAAAATCGTCCCAAATTCTAGTAAATTCTTTAAAACTCGATGGCGTTTTTTCTAATACCTTATAATCAATAAAAGTCCTTGACGATTTCTCGACATTTTTTACAATCTCTTGAAGATTCCTTAGAATCTTTTGATTTACCCTAACATATTTCAAATTCCTTGAAATCCCATCAAGTTCTTCAAATCTATGGAAAAATCCTTGCAATTTTAAAAAATATTCTAAAATCTTGTGGGTCCTATAAAATCATTCTAAATTTTCTGAAATTCTAGGAAATTCTTTGAAACTGTATGATATTTTTTTAATATCTATAAATTAATCAAATTCTTGGCAACTTTCTGACATTTTTGAGAATTTCTTGAAAATTCCTTGGAATCTTATAAAATACCTTAAAATCTTATAGATCCTATAAAACCTTTCCAAATCATCCGAAAGTCTAGGGAATTCTTTAAGACTGTATAAAACTTTTTTAATACCTCAAAATCACTAAAATCTGAGATTTTTTTGACATTTTTTACATCTATAAATATTTTTAGTGTATTGAAGTACCAACACACTGTGAATTTTCTTCGACCGTTATATCAGTAACGAAGTTATTTTTCCATAGAATTAATCAATTTGGTTATACGGTCCAATAAGAAAGCAGTGGATTCAGATGTCCATGAATCATATATTTATTTGTCAATTTCTAAAATAAACCAACGTACGTTTCGACCTTTCATTGCACACTGTAAAAAATGGAAACGAGATTCACAAGCGTTTGTAATTTTACGGATGAAATTTTCGGTAATATTACCACACT
>JAUMHM010000005.1:31639124-31657481 GCA_032362435.1 Melikaiella ostensackeni | reverse complement strand
GGCTTTTATACTTCCCCCCCCCCCCTCATGATTCCATTAAAAAACTGAAATTGTATTGTTTATTTGAAAGAAATAAATACAGAAATTATTGAATTTGTTGAATTCAATTACATTGGTTCTTAATAATTTCCCCTGATTCGCATTGCACTCATTTAACTAAACTTAAATTTCCCGAAAACCGCCTGCCTCAACCTCTTGGCGTCCCACAGTAGGACGCACTTCTGTGTTGACAAATAAAGTGAAAAAATGGTCATTTTTACAACATTATTTTTTTCTTTCGCATACATTCTAAATAAACTCGGAATCCACCGTTAGTGGTGCATAATAAAAAATATTGTAACCAATCAACATATTTTTATTTTACAAACAAATTATATCAACAAAAAATACGAATTCCCAACGGAGTAGGTAAACTTTTAACCAAATAATTACATTTTTAACCAAAACAGATGACATTTCTGGAAATGGTGGAATTTTCAAGTCAAAAAGACGAATTTTCGATGAACATGTTAATTTTTAATCAAATAGTTGTGTTCTCTACCAAAACTGTTGATATTTCAACCACAAAAGTGTTCAATTTCAAATTAAAAACAATTGAACTCTTCCAACAAAGACGACTTTCCAACAAAATAGTTGAACCCTCAACCAAAACCGAATAATTTATACAACAAAATGACGAATTTACAACGAAATATTTGGTTCTTCAAAAAAAAGATAAGTATTCAACCAAACATGGAATATTTGAATTATCAGCTAAAAAAATTAATTTTCATCAAATAAAAACTCCTTGTCGACAATTAGCTCAACTTTCAACCGAAAAGATGAATTTTCAACTGAAATGATAAATCTTTAAAAAAAATAATCTTCAAAAAATTCGTGTAACTTTCAACCAAGTAGTTGAATCTTTCACCAAAAAAATGAATTCTCAGCGAAAAATATAATAGTTGATATTTCGTCCAAAAAATATTTAAATTTAGAATCGAAAACAGTTGAGTTTATCCAAAAAAGACGAATTTCTTACAAAACAGTTGAACCCTCAGTCAGAACAGATTGAAAATTCAAATATTTTGTTGAAAATTCGCTTTCTTTTGGTAGAAAAATAATCTTCTTAGTTGAAAATTCATCGCTTTGGTTAAATCTCCTGGCTACAAACATGGTTCAGCCTGGTCAATAATTCAAATACTCTTTACTTAATGAGAATATTTTATTTCTCAAATAGAATAAACACAACGTGTCTTTTTACTGCTAGCCTCATGTGAAATGTATTCGGCCTAAATACACTTTTTTAGATACTACCTTACCATTAAGTTTTCCGAAAATTGTAAGGTTACGTTGATTCGGTGTGAATCTTTCATGAATGAATCAGCCTCTGCCTATATCCTTATGACTCATAGTCAAGTCGTGGGTGTTGCTTCGCTGCAGACTTGGTTATGTGTGGTGCAAGGGGTGAGAGGGGAGACAGCTGTGGGCTCTCTTTCATTCAATCCGATGAAAATCTGAACGGCGTCGGATGTCTGACCGTCGGGAACGACCGCTCAGACACATGATAAGTTATGAAACCAAGAAAACTATTTTACCTTGTCCCCTTTTAGATAAATAGTAGAACACCCCAATGCCGTCGCGATCAGTGTCGTCGTGGTATCACTGATTGCTTCTCCGTTTGGTCTGAGTTTTACATTGAGGATTTTCCCATGATTTCGAAGGCCCTTCAGGCCTGCAGCAGCAAGATATTATAAGTGCAACAGAATTATTACAGTATGTTCCTGTATATTCTGGAATATTTTTCTCTAATTGTGACACTTCTGCAATAGTTGTTGAATATGTGCTCAGTATTTCTAAACAAGGAACTCTCTATGCTTTTTTATAGAAACTGCGTTTATTAGCGTTTCATAAAAAAATTCCCCGACTAGCCCCTGACTAGCCTATTTAAAAACATGTGAGTAATTAAGCTTTTGTAGAGATTACCTATTATAATCTAGAAATTTTGGAAAGAAATTGCCCAACTAGCCCCCTAGCAGTCCTCGAATAGAAACTTTGACAAAATAGTAGCCCAACTAGTCCCCGACTAGCGCCCGATCCGAAATAGGGCCAATAGAGGCCATTTTTACACGGGCAGCTTTAAGTTAAAAAAAGCTTCGTCATGTTTAGATTCATAGAAAAACTCCGAGCTTTTTCATCCTAACTTGGTAACTTCAGATATTTTTGTTGTAGCGTTATAATTCGCGCAAAAATTAAATTTATCCACCGCCAAATAAATTTGACAGCTGAACGATAATTTGTATTACCCATTGGCGGGTAAACATAGCAAAGAAACTATCTGAAATCAGGATAGAAAAGAAACTTCGGGTTTTCTCTGCATTTTTAAATATGACGGAACGTCGTTTATTTTCAGCATCTTCTACATTTTTCTGCCTCCTTTTCTTTTTTCTTTGTCTACTGTAGGGGTATCGACGGATTCCCATTTCAAGCCACACAAAATTCTGGATGTGAGTAACTTCTAAAGTAAGTAAAGTCTGTGTTCTTTACATTCGTCATTGTACCAGTCAGGGAACTTCTTAGTAGTTTTTTTCACTACAATTTCTTGCGATTCTTAAATCAATCCATACTGAGTCCGAAAAGATGAACAGTTTTTTTCTGCCATAAATTTTAACTGAATTCATAGACTTTCGCGTACATTCCAGAAGCTGCTGTTAAATTTCCCATTGAGAATTCATCGCTTACACTTGCTGCAGTTGGATAAGCCTTGTAAAATTTGAGAATTTTATTCCCAAATAGCGCTTGTTTATTACTTATAAGAAACTTCAGACATCTCATGCGGTTGTTGAACTTTTTAAGACAAACAAAAACAGTAAACCCGGCAAAATAATATAAGGCATTGTCCCCTAAGGTTACGTCAGAATTTGCAATTTCATCAGCGTCCATTGTAGTTTCGTCTCTGTTTACAAGGTCGATTATTTTTGCATTATCTGAATTATTGTCGTTGCCTATTTGTTTAATTTCGTTAAGATTTGCATTAATATTCCTGTTTCCCTTATTGTGACTGTTACTTGTGATTGTCAAATTGTCATCTACAGTATCTATAGTCGTAATGTAAGTTTCTAACTCACTGTCATTTCCATGCAAATCATCTTCATCTTCTCTTCTTCCGTGACTTCCAGTATTACCATCAAGAACAACTTGTTTGTCGCCGTCTGTCTTGCAACTACCTGATCCAGGAGGATGAAGAAGGCGATTCATAACGATATTTTGCAAATTCTGGCGAAACTAAGTTGCGGCGGGATTATTTCCATGACCAGCACGTTGTCTAATTACGGAATATAAGTACTCAATGGGATCTTGTTGTAAACGAGAAGTAATTAAATGACTGATTCTCTCACTTTTTTAATCTTTCCATAATTCTAATACTGCGGTAATAGTTACTAGCATTGACTTAAGAGTTGGACTATGAAATTTCTTTTCCATACCGGTTATAGAATCAGTCTTATCTTCTATTTGCAATTGTGAAATCCATGTTAAAGTATTTCGCAGTGTTTCTTCAATCTGGGAATTTCGATCACTCGAAGATCTACAAAGGGGAATTTTCTTGTCGAAATATTGAATTTTTAAAATTTTTTCGCGAACAATGCAAGATATCATGGAAGAGCCAGAGGTATTTTTTGCAGAAGTTTTTAAAATGAGAAACTAACTAAAACAGAATACTTCTTTAGGCTAATTTCGCAATAAGAAATCACTTCTGGAAGTCATATCTCCTTTACTATTTACGATAAAACCTTTTTTCATTTCACAGACATTTTTGTGCACTTTGAATTTTGTTGTGATTATTCCGGCGTAAAATGATTTGAGAAAGAGCAATTTAAAAAAGTAACTTTCTGCACCTGTTTTAAAAGATTTTAAAGCCTTTTTAATGTAACGTGATGTTTAGCTATTAGACGCTTTTTTTGGGTGCCAAGCTAAAGGGTTTGCACCAACAGACATTCAATTTCTAATCATTTTAACGAAAATATATTTGATAACCCAACAAAAAAATTAAAAATTAAGATTTCTTAAAAAGGCGTTCGATTTTTTTCATATACGGCTCAAAGTATTCTGGAGGCAGTCCAAAAACATATTCAGAAAAAAATGGAATGGGCAAGCACTTTTTAGTCAAAATTGGTTCAAGCTAGCTGTAGATCGTTTAAGCACGACTTCTAAAAATTGTCGTCAAATCTTTTCATTGAAACATAAAGTTTGAAAAAAATGGTAATTTTCAATAAACGCATGCATTAATAACACGCATGATATTGAAAATGAATGTTATTAATTTGTAGAATCGATGAGTAAACATTAAAAAAGCAAGAACTGGTATTTATACACACACACAATTTGTTATTAACAATTGTTTTGTTATAAACCACAGTAGATTTTCAAAATGATTTTGAATATTTATCAACAGTACATACGGACATCAAAAATGATTTTAAAAAAATGAAAAACAAACGAATTAGAGGTTTGAATGTAGTCTTGTTCAAACTTGTTTATGCCAATAAGAAATATACTTTATAAATTTGAATTAGTGAGAAATGAGTCACTGAATCAAATCAGTGAGAATTTTCAGTGAATCAGAACGCAATCTCATTGATTCAAATAGCTATAAATGGGTCACCGATTGAAATCAGCAAGGTTTCTCATTAAAAATCAGTGAAATCTCAGTGATTAAAATTTTGAGGGTAATTTTTTTTTGTTGATTACAGGAATTGTTTTTAATACTCATTTTGAACTGCGCGCGAACTGCGGCCAACCAGCGCGTGGCCCTAACGCGAGCGCAATAGCACAGGGTGCTCACGTTGGCATCACTGGCGTAAAAATACTTTGGAGTTGTAAATATTTGACAAAGAAAAAACATATAGAGTAATCCTAAATTGTGAAACTTTCCATGGAAAAAACGTTTGAAGTGCAGGATAAAATCCATTAAAGAGGAAAAAGATTGGGGCACAGAAAAAGTGATGTTTTGGAAATTGCAAAAGTTACACCCGATGCAACTTGTACTTGGAATGTATATAAAACTTTTATCTTCTTAACAAAATCCTCTTTAGAACTTACAGCGGTAAAATTCGTGATAATTATTCAAAAATCTTGTTGAAAATTACGTGGATTGCAAAAAATGTAATTCGTGGATCAGGTTATGACCGCCGCGCGGACTGAAAACGTTTAAATCTTGTACGAGCGTCTCATTGCACACAAGATGCCGTCGTGCGGAGAATCCATCCAGTCGACCCATGCATATGTCAGAGGGATAAGGGAAGGGGAAATTTCACTTCTGCCGCGCGGCATGGATTCTCAGATTCCCTTTAGTACAGTGAATAAAGGTATTTTACTTTAAAAAAATACTTAACGGCTGAAATTTTTAGGGGGTGTTTGAGGGCATGCCCTGAGTCTAAAACCGAGTTTTCGCATTCGAGGTGGTGGGGGAAGATACAACCCCCTGTTGTATTAAGGTTGTAGGTCAATAAGATCAATGACAATGGCCGGTCAAAGGTCAAATGTGAAAGGTAATTTTTGTTTATTGATAAATACTGATTAACTGATATGTTTTCTCGCATATTGCTTCAGTATCACTTTAAAGTACTTGAAATTACCTACAAAATGAGTGATCGAACACTTTTCTACGATGAATAGTCTTTCGTTATTCCAACGACCAAGTTGCCCGCGGGCGTTGAAGCTACTCCGTTACAGCAATTTCGCGGCACGCGCTTATGGCGCGTGTACTTTGCAACTTCGCTTATATTATGCTGGAAGTTGCTTTGGTTTACCAAGATAATAAACTTACCTCATTTTGTAGGTAATTTCAAGCACTTTGAAATGATACTGAAGCAATATGCGAGAAAACATGTCAGTTTATCAGTATTTATCAATAAACGAAAACTACCTCTCACATTTGACCTTTGACCGGCCATTGTCATTGACCTTATTGACCTACGACCTTAATTTTGTTACCATTCGATAGATAATTAAACTTCCAAAAAATTGATATATAGAACTTGACTGTACGTGCGATAGCAACAAAGATAACTAATAAAAACCAACTCACCCCCATATTGACAGGGGGTTGTATCCTCCCCCACCACCTTGAATACGAAAACTCGGTTATAGACTCAGGGCATGCCCCCAAACACCCCTTAAAAATTTCAGCCATTAAGTATTTTTTTTAGGTAAAATACCTTTATTCACTGTACTATTCGTATTTGGGCATCCTCAAGGTTCGGCAGTCATAAATTAAATCATAAAAAGGGACTCAAATCTCTAAGACTTTTTCTTGAGACGAAATCATTTAAATTGAGCCTGGAAATAGCCTGACACAGGCCTGACCTTTTCTCTGACAATTTTCAGTGATTTTCTGCCGGTAGGAAATAGACGATCCGAACTGAAATACGAATTCCAACCTCACTTTCTAGGTTACACTTTTTTTGGATAGTAAATACTTCATGTATAAATTGATAAAAATTTACTTTGAGTTTAAGTTTGCATCAAAATAAGTTCATTCAGGCTTATAATATGTTGAAACTTACATGATATTGTAAAATAATTGTTTTTTTTTTGTTGGGAAAAAACAGTTTTAACAGAAAACGTGTTTCTTGACTGTATATGATGAAAATTCAGCCTGAGACACTTTTTTCACTTAAATATCTATTTTTATTATTCACTAATTGTTTTGAAATCCACAAAACGATCATAAAATTACTTTTATGCACGAATCAAAATTCATCTTGAAAATTCGACCCACTTGTACTAGTTCACATTTTGGCGGCATTGAAATTATAGATGGCGCATCATTGTTTTTCAGATCACAACTTAAGGCCATGTAATACGTACCCGATTCCTACCTTACCGACATTCATTTTACAACAACTCACGTCGACACAAACTGTTATATCGAGTTGAAAATCTGGAAAACTGTATAAAAGATACTAATGAACGTTTGCATGGTCAGACATTTGAAAAAAAAATTTTAATCCAGAAATTTTCGAAAATTAAAATTGTATTTTTAGAAATTTTTAATTTAGGTTTGAAGTTTCAAAATTTTACGATTTTAAAATGAAGCCGAGGGGTTAATTATTCCTGAAATCTGGTGTCACACTCTCTGCAATCTTATGCAATCTCGTGCAAACCCATGCAATCCTTTGCAATCCCATGCAATCTATTACAATCCCTTGTAATCCCCCCTCATAAAAAAATGTTATAGGAAATTCAGTATAGGTCTCTAATGATTTTCCTATCATGAATTTCTTATGATTTTTTTTGCAATTCTAGGAAAATCATTATAGAAAATCAGTATAGAAATAAATTTAATGTTGAAATATTGAAAGAATTGATGCAAGAAATAAAAAAACTACAAACTAATGATTTATTCATTTACTTAATGTAGGGATTTCTGAAGAACTTTAAGGAATAAATTTTATTTATTTTATTTCCAAGGGATTTTAAATAATTTCTGCAGATTTTTAACTGCTTCAAAGATTTCAAAGGAATAAAAAATGAGTCCAAAGATCTCAAGGGATTTCTACGGATTTTAACAGATTTCAAAGATTTTAATGGATTCAAAAATATTTCCAAGGGAATCAATGGATTTCAACGAATTTCAAGGAACTTTAAAGAGTTACTACGGATATTGAGAAATTTCGTCAGATTTCATAAAAATTTCAGGAGATTTGAAATGGTTTCAAAGATTTCCAAACATATCCGAGGATTTGAAGAGATTCCAAGGAATGTCAACGGATTTCGAGAGATTTCCGCAAATTTAAAGGGTTTTAAAATGGTTTTATAGCATTTAAAAACATTTCAACTAATTTTAAGGGATTTCGTCAGTTTCAAGAGATTGAAAAATATTTCCACGGATTTTGTAAGATTTTGAGACATTTCAAGGGATTATGGAGGATTTCAAAGATTACCAAATATATTCTGGGATTTTCAGGGATTCCAAAGAATTTTGTAGGATTTTCAAAGATTTCAAGGGATTTGTAAAGAACTTTAGGAAATGAATGGAATTGAATTGAATTTCAAGAGATTCTTAGCGTTTCTAAAGGTTGCAAGGGATTTTAATGTATTTAAAAGAATTAAAAAAATTTCTAACTATTTTAATTGACTTTTACGATTTTAACCAATTTCGAGGGATTTCAAGAGATTTAAGCGAAATTCCAGAAATATTTAGGCAATGAATTAAATTGTATTTTAAGGGATTCTTACGGATTTCACCAATTTCAAGGGAAATGAAGCAATTCAAAAATTTTCGAAGGATTTCGTAGATCTTAAGTTATTTTAAAAGATTTCAAAGGAATTAGAAAAAGGTTTAACAGATATCGAGGGGTTTCTACGCATTCAAGCAGATTTAAAAGATTTAAATAAATTAAAAAATTTTTCCAAAGGTTTCACGGGATTTTAAGAGACCCCAAGGGATTTTCATGGATTTTAATGAAATTTCAAGCGATTTTAAAGATATCAAGAGAATTCACAGATTTTTTCTGTGTATAGTTTATTTGTGCAGGCTCAATGTTTGTCTACTTTTTAAATTAATTCCTTCAAAATTTTTCTATGACATATTCTGATGATTATCCTATATCTTTGTCAATCCTATGCAATCTTGCAATCCCAGGCAATCCTGCATTGGAAATCCCATGCAATCTTGCAATTTTCGGAAATCCCATGCAATATTGCAATTTTTTTGAATCCCATTCAATCTTGCAATGTTCGGCAATCCTATGCAATCTTTAACAACCCCATGTAATCTTCTAATCTTTCAAAATTTCATGCAGTCTTGCAATCTTTGGCAATCCCATGCGATCTTGAAATTTCTGGAAATCCTATGCAATATTACTATCTTTTTCAATCCCATTCAATCTTGCAATCTCTGGCAATCCTATGCCATCTTGCAATCCCAGACAATCTTGCAATGTTCGGCAATCCTATGCAATATTTGGAAATCCCATACAATCCTGCAATCTTCTCGTAATCTCAAGCAATACTGCAATTTTTTTCAATCTAATTCAATCTTGCAATCCTTCACAATCGTATACAATCTTGAAATCCCAGGCAATCTTGCAGTGTTGAAAATCCTGTGCAATCTTTGGCAATCCTGTTCAGTCTTACAGTCTCTTGCAATCTTTCAATCTCTGGCAATCTCATGCAATCTTGCAATCTTTTGCAATCCTATTCAATCTTGCAATCCCAGGCAATCTTGCAATGTTTAGCAAACCTATGCAATCTTCGGCAATCCCATACAATCCTGCAATCCTTTGCAATCCCATGTAATCTTGCAATGTTCAGCAATCCTATTCAATCTCCCAAACTTTGGCGATCCCAGACAATCTTTCAATGTTTGAAAATTCTATGCAGTACCTTGGCAATCCCATACATCTCGCAATCTTTTGAAATCCCATGAAATGTTGCAATATTTGGCAATTTCATGCAATCTCGCAATCCCAGGCAATCCTTCAATGTTCAGCATTTCTATGCAATCTTTGGCAATCCTATTCAATCTTACAATTTTCGGAAATTTCATGCAATATTGCAATCTTTCTCAGTCTTTTTAAATCTTGAAATTTTTAGCAGCACAATACAATCTTGCAATCTTAGGCAATCTTGAAATAGTCGCAAATCCTATGCAAACTTTGGCGATCCAATGCAATCTTGCAATTTTTGGAAATTTCATTCAATAATGCAATTTTCCCAATCCAATTCAATATTGCAATGTTCGGTAATCCTACGCAGTCTTGCAGTCTCAGGCAACATTGCAATGTTTGGCAATCTTATGCAATCTTTAGCAATCCCATGCAATCTGACTGTCTTTTGCAATCTCATGCAATTTTGCAATCTTTGGCAATCTCATGCAATCTTGCAATCTTTGGAAATCCTATGCAATTTTGGAATCTCAGGAAATTTTGCAATTTTTGGCAATCCTATGCAATCTTGCAATTTTTTACAATCCCAGGCAATCTTGCAAGCTTTTTCAATCCTATGCAATCTTGCAAACTTTGGCGGCCTAATGCATCTTGCAATTTTTGGAAATCCTATGCAATATTGCAATATTTTTCAATCCCATTCAATCGCACAAACTTTAGCGATCCTATGCAATCTTGCAATCTCAGACAATCTTGAAATTTTTGGCAATCATATGCAGTATTTGGCAATCCCATGCAATCTTGGGAACATTTGGTAATCTCATGCAATACTGCAATTTTTTTCAATCAAACAATCTTTCACAATCGTATACAATCTTGAAATTCCAGGTAATCTCGCCACGTTTGGCAATCCTATGCAATCTTCGGCAATCCTATTCAGTCTTGCAGTCTTTCGCAATCTTGCAATCTTTGGCAATCTCATTCAATCTTGCAATCTTTTACAATCCTATTCAATCTTGCAATCCCAGACAATCTTGCAATGTTTGGCAATCCTATGCAATCTTTGGCGATCCCATGCCATATTGAAATCCTTTGAAATCCTATGCAATCTTGCAAATTTTGGCGATCCCTGACAATCTTTCAATGTTTGAAAATTCTATGCAGTCTTTGGCAATCCCATGCAATCTTGCAATCTTTTGCAATTCCATGACATCTTGCAATCTCTGGCAATTTTATGCAATCTTGCCATCTTGAGCAACTCTATGCAATCTCGCAATTCCAGGAAATCTTGCAATGTTCAGCAATCCTATTCAATCTTTGGCAATTATATTCAGTCTTGTAATTTTCGGAAAATTCATGCGATATTGCAATCTTTTACAATCCTATCAAATCTTGCAATTTTTAGCAGTCCAGTACAATCTTGCAATTTCAGGCAATCTTGCAATTTCAGGAAATCTTGCAATGTTTGGGAATCCTATGAAATCTTTGGCGATCCTATTCAGTCTTACAGTTTCTTGCAAACTTGCAATCTCGGGCAATCTCATGCAATCTTGCAATCTTTTGCAATCCTATTCAATCTTGGAACCCCAGGCAATCTTGCAATGTTTGGCAATCCTATTCAATCTTTGAAAATCCCATGCAATCTTGCAACTTTTTACAATTCCATGAAATCTTGCAATCTTTTGCAATCCTATGCAATCTTGTAAACTTTGGCGGTCTGATGCAATCTTTCAATTTTTGAAAATCCTATGCATATTGCAATCTTTTTCAATCCCATTTAATCTTGCAAACTTTGGCAATCCTATGAATTCTTGCAATCCCATTCATTCCTGCAATATTTGGCAATCCCATGCAATCTTTGACAACCCCATGTAATCTTGTAATCTTTTGAAATTTCATGCAATCTTGCTATCCTTAGCAACCGCATGCAATCTCGAATTTTTTGGAAATCTCATGCAATATTGCAATATTTTTCAATCCTTTTCAATCTTGCAATCTTTGGCAATCCTGTGCCACCTTGCAATTCCACGCGATCTTGCAGTCTTCTGCAATCCCACGCAATCTTACAATCTTTGAAAATCGCATGCAATTTTGCGATTTTTGGAAATCTCATACAATATTGCAATCTTTTTCAATCCTATTAAATCTTGCAATCTTTGGCAATCCTATGCAATCTCACAAATCGAAGCGGTCTTGCAATGTTTGGCAGTCCTATGCAATCTTCGGCAATCCCATGCAATCTTGCAATCTTTAGCAATCGCATTCAATCTCGCATTTTCTGGAAATCTCGAGCAATATTACAATACTTTTAAATCTTTTTTAATCTTGCAATCTTTGACAATACTATAGAATCTTGCAATTCCACGCAATCTTGTCATGTATGGCAATCCTATGCAGTCTTTTGCAATCACATGCAACCTTGCAATCCTTAGCAATCGCAAGCAATCTTGCAATTTTTGGAAATCTCATGCAATATTGCAATCTTTTTCAATCCTATAAAATCTTGCAATCTTTAGCAATCCTACGCAATTTCGCAACCCCAAGCGATCTTGCAATGTTTGGCAGTCCTATGCAAACTTTGGCAATCCCATGCAATTTTGCTGTCTTCCAAAATCCCATGCAATCCTGCAATCTTTGAAAATCGCATGCAATCTTGCGATTTTTGGAAATTTCATGCAATATTGCAATCTTTTTCAGTCCTATTAAATCTTGCAATCTTTGGCAATCTAGCGTACACCAATAATCCGAGTAATTAAGCCCTCGATTAAAGCTTATTATAAATTTCAAGCTTTGACTTTGGATATTGGAAATGACTTGCTTTTAAAAGTGACCTACTATTGTATAGCTTACCCTATATTTGATTCTCGAATTATGCGTTCATTAAATTTCGAGTTAAATTTGGACTTTCTCTGATTGGCGCGACAATTTGAACGGTTCCTGTACACGATATCCAGTTACATCAGAAAGTGCAGAATCGCGACATACTCACTACTTAATACCAAGTTCTGAGTAAGTAAATATTAAGTCCACACCTTTCATAATATTGGACTACTTATCAAAAAATAATGATTGTGGATCGACTTGTAACGAGAGCAGCTCAAAATTAAGTGCTTAAAATCCCGATCGAGGACCTGATGTAGATGTCGGTCTCCTTGTTTTTCGAATTTCCTCTTATTCACGTAAGACCACGTCAGTAATCTCTCTCATTGAGATCTTTATCAGTCCCAATTCAGTACGATTTAAGACCACAAAAATTGTTTCCAGCTCACTGTTATGTAGAACGAGAATTTTATCAGAAATTATGATTTTTTAATACAGGTGCACTAATATTCAAAGAGATAGTGATCTTTATTACCTTAATTGAATATTATAGGGTGTGTCAATCAATTTTTCAAACTTTCACGCTCCAATTATTTTCGTTTTGTGAAAAATGGATTTTTGAAGCGAGTTTATAAGAAATTCGTCCTGTTCAAGAAATAAGATGATAAACCCTTAAAAGTGAGAATCCACCTGCTTTAAAAAAAAATACTTCAATAATTTCCGAATTTGATATTTTCTGATAATTTCTGTTCCTCTGCGATTTGTTATTGTTTGAAAGGAATGAAATACAATTTGAAGGTAATCAAGAGATTTCAAGAGATTGCAAAGAATTTCTAGGGATGTCAAAGAAAGATTTCAAGTGATTTGAAAGGATTTCACTGGATTTCAACGCATTCAGAGGGATTACACAGAATTTCCAAAGTTTTTAAAGATTTCGCTAGATTTCAGCAGATTCAAAAGGAATTTTGATGGATTTCAAGTAGATTTAAAATGATTTTAAGGGGTAACACAGGATTTCACCTTATTCAAAGGAATTTCAAAAAAATCGAATATAACTCAAAAGATTTAATGGGATTTTGAAAGATTTCACTGGGTTTAGAAAAAAACTCAAGGGGTTTGAACATTTTCAAAAGATTTCAAAGAATTTCACTGAATTTTAACATATTTAGAGGGATTTTACAAGATGTCAAAAGTTTTCAAAAGACTTAACCGGATTGTAGCAGACTTAAAGAGATTTTAATGGATTCCAAAAAGATTTAAAATAATTTCAAGAGATGTCACAGGATTTAACCTGGTTTCCAAGGATTTCAAAAGAATCGAATATAATTCAAAATATTTTAAGGAATTTTAAAGGTTTTCACTGAACCTAAATAAATTCAAGGGCTTCTTCACAATTTCTAAAAATTAAAAAATATTTTATGCGATTTTAAAGGATTTCACTGGATTTCAAAGATTTTGAAGGATTTTCAAAGCGTTTGAAAAATGCCACTGAACTTTAATGGATTTCACACGGATTCACAGGATTCCAAAAGATTTTCCTGGATTACAAAAATTTTGAAGGACTTCACTGGATTTTAAAAAAAGAATTTCAAGAGAATCGATTATAATTCTAAAGATTTTCAGGGATTTCAAAGGTTTTCACTGGTCTTAAAAAAAAGGTCTTGAACACTTCAAGAGATTTCAAGGGATTTCAAAGAGTTTCACTGGATTTTATTAGTTATGAAGGGATTTTAATGGATTTCAAAAGATTTGAAATGATTTCAAGGGATGACACAGGATTTCACCTGATTCAAAGGAATTTCAAAAGAATCGAATATAATTCAAAATAGTTCAAAGTATTTCGAAGGATTTTACTGCCCTTAAAAAATTCAAGGGTTTTAAACATTTTTGAAAGATTTCAATGGATTTTACAGAATTCTAAAAGTTTTTAAAAGATTTCACTGGATTTCAATAGATTTAAAGGGATTTTAATGAATTTCAAACAAAATTAATATAATTTCAAGAGATGTCACAGGATTGAGCCTGGTTTCAAGGGACTTCAAAATAATTGAATTTTATTCCAAAGCGATTTTTAAAGATTTCAAAGGATTTCAGTGGACCTGAATAAATTCAAGGGTTTTGACACGATTTCAAGAAATTGAAAAACATATCAAGGGATTTTAAAGAATTTCACTGGGTTTCAAAGATTTGAAGAGATTTTAGAGGATTTTCAAGGCATTTAAAGAATGCCACTGAACTTTAACGGATTTCATGCAGTTTCACAGGATTTCAAAAGGTTTCCCTGGATTACAGAAACTTTGAAGGACCTCACTGGATTTCAACAGCTTTAGAGGGTTTATAACAGATTTTGAAAGTTTTTAAATGATTTCACTGTATGTCAATAGATTCAGAGAAATTATACACGATTTTAAAAGTTTTTATGAGATTTTACTGGTATTTGACAGATTTGAAGAGATTTTGATGGATTTCAAAACGATTTAAGATGATTTCAAGCAATGACACATGATTTCACCTCATTCAAAGGAATTTTAAAAGTAACGGATATAATTCAAGAGATTTGAAGGGATTTTGAAAGATTTCGCTAGCCCTGAATTAACTTAAAAGTTTTTACACGATTTAAAAAAAAAGCAAAATATTCCGAGTAATTTTAAAGGATTTCACTGGGCTTGAAAGATGTAAAGAGATTTTAGAGGATTTCGAATGCGCTTGAAGAATGCCACTGAACTTTAACAGACTTTACGCGGTTTCACAAGATTTCAAAAAATTTCCATGGATAACAAAAATTTTAAGTACTTTACTGAATTCCATTAGTATTAACAGGGATTTCAATGGATTTCAAGAAGATTCAAAATAATTTCAAAACATGACACATGATTTCACCTGATTGGAAGGAATTTCAAAAAAATTGGATATAATACAAAAGATTTTGCGGGATTTCGAAGGATTTCACTAGACCTAAAATAATTCAAAATTTATTAAACGATTTCAAAAAATCGCAAAATATTTTAAGCGATTTTAATGGATTTAACTAGGTTTGAAAGATTTTAGGAGATTTTAGAGGATTTCGAAAGCGCTTAAAGAATGCCACTGAACTTTAACAGACTTTACGCGGATTCGCAAGATTTCGAAAAATTTCCATAGTTTACAAAAATTTTGAAAAACTTCACTGAATTCCATCAGTATTAAAAAGGATTTTAATGGATTTCAAGAAGATTTAAAATAATTTTAAAATATGAGACATGATTTCACCTGATTCAAAGGAATTTCAAAGAAATCGAATGTAATACAAAAGATTTTAAGAGATTTCCAAGGATTTCACTAGACTTAAAAAAAATCAAGAATTATTAAACGATCACGAAAAATCGCAAAATATTTCAAGCTATTTTAAACGATTTCACTAGGTTTGAAATATTTAAAGGAATTTTAGAGAATTTCGAATGCACTTGAAGAATGCCACTGAACTTTAACCAATTTTACGCGGTTTCATAGGATTTCAAAAGATGTCACTGGATTAAAAAAATTTTGAAAAACTTCACTGAATTTCATCAGTATTGAAAGGGATTTCAATGGATTTCAAGAAGATTCAAAATAATTTCAAAACATGACACATGATTTCATCCGATTGAAAGGAATTTTTAAAAAATCGAATATAATACAAAAGATTTTAAGGGATTTCGAAGGATTTCACTAGACCTAACTAAACTCAAGAATTATTAAACGATTTCAAAAAATCGCAAAATATTTCAAGCGATTTCAAAGGATTTCACTGGGTTTGAAATATTTAAAGAGATTTCAGAGAATTTCGAATGCTGTTAAAGAATGCCACTGAACTTTAACAGACTTCACACGGTTTCACAGGATTTCAAAATATTTCCATGGATTGCAAAAATTTTGAGGGACTTCACTGAATTTCATCAGTATTAAAAGGGATTTCAGTGGATTTCAAGAAGATTTAAAATAATTTCGAAAGATGTCACATGATTTCACCCGATTGAAAGGAATTCCAAAAAAATCGAATATAATACAAAATATTTTAAGGGATTTCGAAGGATTTCACTAGACCTAACTAAATTTAAGAATTATTAAACGATTTCAAAAAATCGCAAAATATTTCAAGCGATTTCAAAGGATTTTACTGGGTTTGAAATATTTAAAGAAATTTCAGAGGATTTCGAATGCTCTCAAAGAATGCCACTGAACTTTAACAGACTTCACGCGGTTTCACAGGATTTCAAAATATTTCCATATATTACAAAAATGTTGAGGGACCTCACTGAATTTCATCAGTATTAAAAGGGATTTCAATGGATTCCAAGAAGATTTAAAATAATTTCGGAAGATGTGACATGATTTCACCCGATTGAAAGGAATTTCAAAAAAATTGAATATAATACAAAAGATTTTAAGGGATTTCGAAGGATTTCACTGGACCTCACTAAATTCAAAAATTATTAAACGATTTAATAAATCGCAAAATGTTTCGAAAGTTTTCAAAGGATTTCACTGGGTTTGAAATATTTAAAGAAATTTCAGAGGATTTCGAATGCTCTCAAAGAATGCCACTGTACTTTAACAGACTTCAGACGGTTTCACAGGATTTCAAAATATTTTCATGGATTACAAAAGTTTTAAAGCACTTCACTGGATTTTAACAGTTCTAGAGGGATTTCAGTGAATTTGAAAAAGATTAAAAATTATTTCGAGGGATGAGACATGATTTCACCTGATTCAAAAGAATTTCAAAAAAATCGAATATAATACAAAAGATTTTGAGGAATTTTGAAGGATTTCACTATGCCTAAATTAATTTAAGAATTTTTACTCGATTTAAAAAAAAAACTCAAAATGTTTTGAACGATTTTAAAAGATTTCACTGAGTTTCAAAGATTCAAAGAGATTTTAGAGGATTTCGAATGCGTTTAAAGAATGCCACTTAACTTTAACGGATTTTACGCGGTTTCATAGGATTTCAAAAGATGTCTCTGGATTATAAAGATTTTGAAGGACTTCACTGGATTTCAATAGATTAAGTGGGATTTGAGGTACATGGTTTTCAAAGTTTCTAAAAGATTTTACTGGACTCCAACAGATTTAAAGGGATTTTAATGAATTTCGGAAAAATTTAGTATAATTTCAAGGGATGACACATCATTTCACTTGATTCATCTGAATTTCAAAAGAATCGAATATAATTTTTACGATTTTAAGGGATTTCAAAGTATTTTACTGTGCAAAATAGTTTAGAAGATTTTATTTGAAAGAATTTCACAAGGTTAAAAAAAATCCAGGGATTACGAGAGGTTTTAAATAATCTCAAGGGATTTTGAAGGATTTTAAGAAAAAAAATATCATTAGGAGGGATTTAAACTTTTTAATTATCGCACTCTGTCTCCCTGTGGTATCGCTTAATCGTTTCATTACTTCGTTGTATTTCACAGCTCCACAAAAAAAAGTTGTCAGCCCCAGAAACCAGAATAGGCTCACCCTTCGTTTTTGAGGTCGCTGAATCCGAATCCGGAGCCGGTTTGGCTCCAGCACGTCACACTTCGTCTCTAACCTCAAAAAACATGGAAAATCGCTGATTTCAGCTGAAACATGATTCCTGTCTATGAAAAGTGGTATATTCTATGTTTTCGAGATTGCTGAGTGCGAATCTGGAGTCTTTGTGGTTCAATGATGTCACACTTTGTCCCTAACCTAAAAAAAACGAGGCATATTGGCAATTTTTTGTGGAACATGCATTTTTTCAATGCAAAGTGGTCATATTCTATATTTCGAGGTTGCTGACTATCCGGACTCGTTGTGGTTTTATAACGTCACAATTCATCTCTAACCTCAAAAAAACGTGGCAAATTGGTGATTTTATGTAAAACATGTATTTTTTTTTAATGCAAAGTGGTCGTATGCTACGTTTTCTAGGTTCCTGAATCCGAATTCACAGCAAGTTCCTTTCAATTCACCCCCTTCTTAAGTATCACACTCTTTTATCTTCGAAAGATCGACGTAATGGATTCCGCTTCCTTTTACTTCTTTCGGTGTATGTTCTCTCTTCAATGTCCAACAGAAGTCTGCCATCATGTTTATATCCTACCTCCCTTGGTAGCGACGTTCCATCTCTTTAATATCTTGATGGAATCTTTCTCCATGCTCTTCACTGTAATCACCC
>JAUMHM010000005.1:31614887-31632382 GCA_032362435.1 Melikaiella ostensackeni | reverse complement strand
TTCATCATGAACTCGCTTGAAATAATCTTGAATTCACGTGAATTCTTCTTGAATTTGCATAAATTTATCTTGAACTTGCTTGAATTCATCTTAATCCATGTATATTCTTCTTGAATTCACATAAATTCATCTTGAACTCGCTTGAATTCATCTGAATTCATCTTGAACTCACATTGTATAATTATCTTGAATTTTCATGGATTTAACTTAAGTTCTCGTACATTCATCTTGAATTTACGTGAATTTTCATGAATTCATCTTGAACTCGCTTGCATTCGTCTGAGTTCATCTGAATTTATATCGAATTCGCGTGAGTTCATCTTCGATGCACATGAATTCATCTTGAATTTGTGCGAGTTCATTTTAAACTTTCATGAATTTCCCTTGAATTTTCATTCTCTCTTTTTCTCTTTCATTTTCAATTCCTCTTGAATTCACGTAAATTTATCATAAACTCGCTTGAAATCATCTTGATTTCGCATGAAATCATCTTGAACTTGCTTGAATTCATCTTGAACATACTTCAATTCATCTTAATCCCATGTATATTCATCTTGAATTCGCATGAATTCATCTTCAACTCATATGAGTTCGTTTGAGTTCATCTTGAATTCACGTGAATTTTTATGAATACATCTTGAGCTCACTTGATTTCGTCTGAGTTCATGTGAATTTATATTGAATTTCTGTGAGTTTATCTTCAATGCACATGAATTCATCTTGAATTCATGCGAGTTTATCCTAAACATTCATGAATTCCTCCCAATTTCCTCTTTTTTCTCTTTCATTTTCAAGTCCTCTTGAATTCGCATGAAGTCATCTTGAACTTGCCTAAATTCATCTTGAATTCACAAAAATTCATCTCAAACTCACATATATTCATCTTGAATTCTCATCGATTCAACTTAAATTCTCATGCATTCATCTTGAATTCGCGTGAATTCGCATGAATGCCTCGTAACCTTGCTTGAATTTGTTTGAATGCATATGACTTTATTTCGAATTTGCTTGAGTTCATCTTCAATTTTTATGAATTCCTCTTTAATTTTCATGAATGCATCTTAAATTCGTATGAATCTATCTTGAAATCGCATGATTTTATCTGGAATTCACATAAATTCATCTTGAATTCACGTATAATTATTTTGAGTTCGCGTAGATTCATCTTCAATTCGCTTGAATTCATCCTGAATTTACATGAATTCAAGATGAATTCACATGTCATCATCTTGAATTCGCTTGAATTCATCTTCAATTCAAATATATTCACCTTGAACTCATATATATTCATCTTGAATTTGTCTGCATTTATTTTAAATTCTCATGAATTCGTATTAAACCTGCATGACATCATAATGAATTCATGCGAATTCATTTTGAATCGACATGAATTCAGTTTTATTCGCCTGAATTCACTTAAGTTCAAATGCATTTCCTTGAATTTGACTTGGACTCGCATGTATGCGTCAAAATTCCGTCGATTTAATCGTGAATTCTTACAAATTTAGTTGTATTCGCTTGAATTAATTTGGATTCAGATATGGTTTACATCCAGTCATCTTGAATTTGCATGAATTTATCTTGAACTTGCATATATTCATCTTGAATATGTATGCATCAATTTTAAATTCTCATGAATCCACCTTGAACTTGCGTGAGTTCATCTTGAATTGATGCGAATTCATCTTTAACTGGGATGAATTTTGTTTCATTCGCATGAACTCACTTGAGCTTAAATCCATTTTCTTTGAATTTGGCTTAAATTGGCATGGATGAGTTTAAATTCCGCCAAATTCATCGTAAATTCTCGCAAATTTAGTTGTATTCATTTAAATTAATTTGCACATTCTCTAATATTGTTAAATGTTACTTGCGCTATTAAAAATAATAAATTTTTGATCAAAAAAGATGGCTTTGACAAAATAATCGAATTTTCAACAGAATAATTAAACTTTCAACAAAATAGTTGCAATTTGAACCAAACAGCTGGATTTTCAACCTGAAAAGATGTATTTTCAACCAAGATGATTAATTTTCTGTCAGGAATTGAATAGTTAAATGATCAGTTTAACGAATTACTTTTCAACAAAAAAATACGAATTTATAACCAGTTGAATTCAACAAAAAAAAAATGAATTTCAAAGAAAATAGTTCAATCCTCAACGAAATAGATAAATTTCCAACAAAGAAGATTAATTTTCTACCCATAAAACAAAATTTTCAACAAAAGAGTTAAGTTTTCAAGCTGGAAGATCGATTTTTTAAGAAAACAGTGTACTTTTAAATAGTAAAAGAAAAATTTTCATCAAAAAAGTTAATTTTCAATGAAGAAAGATGAATTTTCAACCAAATAGTTGCTTTCAACAAAAAAGATGAATTTTTAATCAGAAAGTGGAATCCTCAACAGAAAAGATGAATTTCCAATTCAAAAATACAATTTTTCAACATAAAAGTTAAGATACTACCTAATAGTTTGATTTTCAACCAAATAGTTGAATTTTCTACCAAAATAGTTAAATTTTCAACAAAAAATATGAACATTTAAAAAAAGTTAATTCTCAACCAAATAGTTGAATTATCAACTAAGATGACGAATTTTAGACAACAAAAAATATATTTTTCACAAAGTGGTTTAACTTGAAACCAAGTAGTCGTTTTCCAATCAAAAAAGATGAATTCTCAAAGAAACATGGTTATTTTAAACCGAATACTAAAATTTTCAACCAAAAAAATTAATTTTTCACCAAGAACTATTTCTACCAAGAAGACGAATTTTCAACAAAATACATCAATTTTCAAGAAAATTGTTCAATTTTAAAATCGGAAGCGGAATTATCTACAAAATAGTTCAATTTTGAACTCGAAAATATAATTTCCTAACAAAAAGGTTAATTTTCCACCAAAGAGTTTAATTTCCTACCAAAAAGCTGAATTTTCAACTAAAATGACGAATCTTTAGCCACGAAAAAATAAATTTTTTACAAAGTAGTTCAACTTGCAGCAAAGTATAGTATTCGTTTCTTTCAACCAAAAAAGTTGAATTCTCAAAGAAACATTGTTATTATCAACCAAAGAGTTAAATTTTCAACCAAAAAAATGAATTTTCTACCAAGAACTAGTTCTACCAACAAGATGAATTTTCTACAAAATACATAAATTTTTAAAGAAATTGTTCAGTTTAAAGTCAAAAAGAGGAATTATCTGCAAAGTTAAATTTTTAGCCCCAAAAAATGTTTCCCTGACAAAAAACTTAATTTCGACCAAATAGTCTATTTTTCTACTAAATAATTAAAAGTTTAATTAAAATGACAAATCTTCGGGTAAAAAAAAATAAATTTTTTACAAGGTAGTTCAACTTGAAACCAAGTAGTCATTTTTCAACCAAAAAAATTGAATTCTCAAAGAAAATTGTTATTTTGAGCTGAATAGTAAGATTTTTAACCAAAAAAATAAATCTTTTACCAAGAAGATTAATTTTCTACCAAGAAGACGAATTTTTAAACGAAATTGTTTAATTTTGAAGTCAAAAAGAGGAATTATCTAAAAATAGTGGAATTTTTAACCCAAAAATATTATTTTCTAGCAAGAAAGTTAATTTTCCACCAAATAGTTTAATTTTCTGCCAAATAATTGAATTTTCAACTGAAATGACGAGTATTCAACCAAAAAATGATTTTTTACAAATTAGTTCAACTTTGAAACAAATAGTTGATTTTTCAACCAAACAAGATGAATTCTCAACGAAACATGTTATAGTTGAAATTTCAACCAAATGGACGAATTTTCCACACAATAGTTAAATTTTCAACCAAAGAGATAAACCTTCAACCAAAAAAATGAATTTTTAATAAAATAGTTCAGCTTTCAGCCATGTAGTTGAATTTTCGACCAAGAAAGATGAATTTTTAACAAATCGACTTTATCAAAAATAGTTGAATTTTTTTATTGGGGTTTATTAATTCAATTCGCGTTTGAGCGAAAAAACGAGTTGCAGGGCCATCTTTGGCAACATTTACAAATGAAGCATGAAGCATGTTGCGCTCAAAGAGTGAGAGATCAATATATGTGTTCTGAGTGTTATTGGAGGAAGAGAGAAAGGCAAAAACAGGAAAGGAGAAAACAGTGCCAAATAATGCAAAGTCGGAGAGAGTAGGAGTCAAAAGTCATGAAAGAGGAAGAAAGAGGTCGGGTTATATAGGACATACGAGGGAGTGAGTGAGAGAGAAACCATGAGAAAGAGTGGGAGGGAGAAAAATAATGGAAGGAATAAGATAGAAATATGAAATAAGTGTGAGAGAGCCTTCACTTTTTATAATTGATAGGGACACTTCTTATCCCCTTCTCCATGGCACAGCTTCATCGAGTTGACATTTGCCAATGAAGCGTTACGTTCGGTTCGTAAGACTTCATTGATTCGCGTGAGTCGAATCGGATTTTTTCGAATCGATCACAGCTTGAGTCGGTCTTTGAAGTCTGAAGTGTAAAAGTAATTTTCAAAGCTCTCAAGTTATTATTGAACTGTACCGTTGCAGGAACATCTTTCGCAAATTTCCAAAGTTTTGTTAGAATTTTTCATCAGGAAACGTACTAAACGTTATCTGAGTTCGTAATGTTACTTCTACTACCCCCTCAAATTGGTAACGTACTTTATGGCGGCCCCTTAGGATACGAGGTGTGGCTGTTAAATAACCGAACTGATGCTCTAACAAGCACGATAAGTGGGGTGGGCAGCTCACGCGTTGGCCGTTCACTATGGCACCGCGCGCCAATCCGCAGGATGGCACGACACAGCGCGTGAAAGTGGGGTGAGCGGCTTACGCATTGGTCGCTCGCTTTGGAACTGCGCGCCAATCCCCAAGACGGCACGACACAGCGCGTGTAAGTGGGGTGAGTGGCTTGCGTATTGGCCGCTCGCTTCGGTACAGCGCATCAGTCTCTCCTGTATCCTCATACAAATCTGAAATTGATTCTAATTGTAAAATTATAAGTAAAACATCACGAGACGTACTAAACATTATCTACGTTCGTAACGTTACTTTTACCACCCCACCCCCAGAACTGTTACCAACCGTGGTTTTTGACACGGCCCCCTCCCCTTCAAATTAGTTACGTAGTTTATGGACAGCTCCCAAGTATACGAGGTGTGGCTACTAAATGACCGGACTAACGCTCTAACCATTTTTATTTACCAAATTAATCAGTGAAGATGTTATCTTCTACGCGATCCTTACACCGCTCCTACGAATCTCCCATTTTTGGAAGCAATGTTGCAGGTCCTTTTCTGAGAGGTCTTTCATGAGCCGTGCCGCTTTTTTCTTTACAGCATTCGCCGACTCGAATCTGGTTCCTTCTAGCTCAGACTTGATCTTCGAGAACGGAAAAAAATCACATGGGACTAGTCAGGTGACTACGGTGGGTATTCCAATACGGGAATATTGTTCTTCGCCAAAAACCTCTGGATCGATAGCGCCTTGTGTGCTGGCGAGTTGTCCTGGTGAAGAATCTACAAGACGTTCTTCCACATTTCAGGACTTCTTTTTCTTACGCTTGTAAATTTCCATTTAAAATTTGTCGAACAGTTTCTTCATCGATGCTTACTAAGTCAGCAATCGCTCGAATGCTCGGGCATCGATTTGTGCTATTAATTTTGCTCACTTTTCCGATGTGCGAGAACGGCCGGGACGCGGATCGTCTTTAATCACTTCCGTCCCCTCTTTCAATTTTTTAAACCAATAGAAGACTCGAGAACGAGAAAAACACTCATCGGCATAAACTTCCTTTAACGAATTATACGTTTCTGTAGCGGATTTTCTGAGTCGTTGACGTGCTGTTCTACTTTCACATTCAACCTAATTCTGGCGGAGCTCAGGTAGACGGTCAACTTCGAACAAATGTTAATGTCGTACTAAGGGTCGTATAACCTTGAAATTTGAAGGGCGAGGGGGAAAAGAACACAGATCTATATCAGACCCTGCTTGTTGTTGCCGAGGCCCCAAGCAAGCGGAAAAAAAATCAGTCCGGTTATTTAATAGACACACCTCATAAATGCAAAGGTGATGAAGCATGTTGCGCTCAAAAAGTGAGAGGTCAATGTATGTGTTCCGTGTATTGTTAGAGGAAGAGGGAAAGGCAAATCAAAGAAGAGAGAAAATAGTACCAAATAATGCAAAGGCGGTGAGAGTAGGAGTCAAGAGTAGTGAAAGAGGAAGAAAGAGGTCGAGTTATAAAGAAGGATATACGAGGGAGTGAGAGAGGGAGAAAAATAATGAAAGAAAAAGGATAGCAATATGAAATAAGAGTGAGAGAGCATTCACTTTTTACAATCGACAGGGACACCTCTTATCCCCTTCTCGATGGTACAGCTTCCTTCAGTTGACGTTCGCCAACGAAGCGTTACGTTGCGTTCGTAAGACTTCATTAATCCGCGTGAATCGCATGTGGACTGCTCACGAGGTGTCGGTCTCGAAGATCTCGCGTGCGTCCGATTTTTCCGATTTGAAAATACCCCTTTTTTATTTTTGAAATTTTTTTTCTCGAGGAAAGATTTTTTCTTAGCTACGCATGCTGGCCATGTTTGCCGATTCCGAAAATAGTAGTTCGCGGCGAAAAGTGAAAGTTTTGTAACAGCGATTTGTTGCGACGACACTTTGGTGCGCCGTGCTTCGATCAAATTCATATGAATACGTCCTCAGTCGAATTTGAAAGAAGGAAATAAGAAAAAATTTGGGGAAACATTTTCGAGGAAGAATGTGAAAGGTAACATGACCATTATTCAAGAGAGGTCTATAGGAAATATTAATAACTATTAACACATATATCACTTGCATAATTTGAAGAAGAACTTCAGAAGAAAGAACATTATTTGAGACTAGCAAAAATAGTGCGCTACGCGCGCTTATAATACGTTTCTTATTTTAATTGCTTAATTACAAAATGAAATATATGCTTAAATTTGAAGTACTATTGAATATAATTAATGATAAACATGAAATAAAATGAGTATTGAGATAGGTACATCTTTTTCAAATAGGTCTATCTTGAAGATTTGCAATTGAAGATTCATCAATGTTGAATGTGTGTAATTTAAAATGATGTGATTTTGAATGTTGTCTTTTACATAATACAATTTTGAAGATTTACAATTGAGAACTTTTGAATTTTAAAGATGTATAAAAAAAATCTTAAAGTTGGCTGATCTTGAAGATTAAAAGTCAAGGGTTCTCAATTCTAAATCTTCCAAACTGCAGAAATTTCAAATGTAAATTATAAAAATTACAGAATTCTTAATTGTAAAACTTAAGACTTGCATTTTTTTTTCAATTGTGAATTTTCAAAATTAAAAACTCTTCAATTTTGAAGATTCGCCAATTGAATTCAAAATTCTTCAATTCTAACAATTTGCAATTTAAAATTCTTTAATTTTGAAAATATAGAATTCCAAATGATTCAGTTTTCAATATTTATTTTTTAAACGCTATGTAATTTTGAACGTTTTTTTCAATAGTTTCATGTTTTCTATTTGCAATTCAAACCTCTTCAATTTTTACTATTTGCAAATTAACATTCCTCAATTTTTAAGATTTACAATTGAAGGTTTATTAATTTGGAATGTTTACATTTTTGAATGACGTAATTAAAAAAATTGGAATATGTAGTTCAATTTTGAAGATTCAGAAAGAAAAAAATTTCAATTTTGAATATTTGCAATTGAAGACTCTTCAATATTTTATGTGTAAAATAGAAAATGATGGATTTTTGAATGTTTTTTTTTCGGAATAATTCAATTTCAACCATGTAAAATTGAAATTTATTCAATTTTATAGATTTGCAATTTAAAATTCATCAATGTTCATGATTTTCGATCGAAGATTCTTTATTTTGAAATGTTCGCAATTTGAAATGATGCAATTTCGAATGCGTTTTTTGAAATTGTTTGATTTTGAAGATTTACAATGAAAAATTCTTCATTTTGAAGAGTTTTCAATATTTAATGTGTAAAATAGAAGATAATGCGATTTTGAATTTTTTTTTAAAGTTCAATTTTGAAGATTTATAATTGAAAATTATTTAATTTTAAAGATTTAAAATTGGAATTTATTCAATTTTATAGAATAGCAATTTGAAATGTATCAATTTTTATTATTATCAATTAAAGATTCATTAATTTAAAATGTTTACAGTTTAAAATTATGTAATTCTAAATAATTTTCGGAATATGTAGTTCAATTTTGAAGACATACAATGAAAAATTCTTTAATTTTAAATATTGGCAATTGAGGAATCTTTGATATTTTATGTGTAAAATTTAAAATTCATCAATGTTTATGATTTTCAATCGAAGATTCTTCATTTTAAAATGTTTGCTATTTGAAATGATGTTATTTCGAATGCTTTTTTTTGGAATTCTTCATTTTTGAATATTTGCATTTGAAGGGTTTTCAATATTTAATTTGTAAAATAGAAAATGATGCGATTTTGAATGTTTTTTTGAAAAATAGTTTACTTTTGAAGATTTAAAATAGAAAAATTATTTAATTTGGAAGACTTAAAATTGAAATTTATTCAGTTTTATAGATTTGCAATTAGAAATTTACCAGTTTTTAAAATTATCAATTAAAGATTAATTAATTTTAAATGGTTATGGTTTAGAATTATGTAATTATAAATAATTTTTAGAATATGTAGTTCAATTTTGGAGATTTACAATGAAAAATTCTTTAATTTTAAATATTGGCAATTGGATACTTCTCAATATTTAATGTGTTAAATAGAAAATGATGCAATTTTAAATGCTTTTCTTAACAGTTCAATTTTGAAGATTGAAAATTGAATATTATTCAATATTCGCAATGTAAAATTCAAATTTATTGAATTTTACAGATTTTCGATTGAAAATTCTTCAATTTTCAAGATTTACAATCAAGGATTTATTAATTGAGAATGTTTATAGTTGAAAATGATATTATTTTGAACGTTTTTTAGTTACATGTGGTTAAATTCTAAAGATTAACAATGGAAAATTATTCAATTTTGAATATTTGCAATTAAAGAATCTTCAATGCTGTATGTATATAATAGAAAATAACGCAACTTCGAATATTCTCTTTTGAGAATAGATCAATTTTGAAATTTAAAATGGAAAATTATTTAATTTGAAGGCGCAAAATTCAAATTTATTCAATTTTATGGATTTGCAATTTTAAACTTATGGATTTTTATGATTTTCAATCGAAAATTTATTAATTTGGAATGTTAACAGTTTAGAATGATGTAATTTTGAACGTTCCTTGGAATATGGAGTTCATTTTTGAAGATTTAAAATGGAAAATTCTTGACTTTGGAATTTTTGCAATCAAAGACTCTCCAATATTTAAGGTGTAAAATAGAAAATGATGTAATTTTGAATGTTTTTTTTCGTAATAATTCAATTTCGACGATTTTAAATTGAAATTTATTCAATTTTATAGATTTGCAATCTAAAATTCATCAATGTTTATGATTTTCAATCAAAGATTCATTAATTTTAAATGTTTACGTTTTAAAATGATATAATTTTAAATAGTTTTTGGAATATGTAGTTCAATTTTGAAGATTTACGATGAAAAATTTTTCAATTTTGAATATTCGCAAATCAAGACTTTCCAATATTTAATGTGTAAAATAGAAAATGGTTTAATTTTAAATATTTTTTCAACATTTTGATTTTGAAGATTTAAAAGTGAATATTATTCAATTTTCGCAATGTAAAAGTCAAATTTATTCAATTTTACAGATTTTTAATTGAAAATTCTTCAATTTTCAAGATTTGCAATCAAGGATTTATTAATTGAGAATGTTTATAGTTTAAAATAATGTTATTTCGAACGTTTTTTTGTTATATGTGGTTAAAATTTGTAGATTAACAATGGAAAGTTCTTCAATTTTGAATATTTGCAATTGAAGGATCTTTTAATACTGTATGTGTATAATAGAAAATGATGCAACTTTGAATGTTTTTTTAGAAAATAGATCAGTTTTTAAATTTAAAATGGAAAATTATTTAATTTTAAAGACACGAAATTCAAATTTATTTAATTTCATAGATTTGCAATTTAAAACTTATCGATTTTCATGATTTTCCATTGAAGATTCATTAATTCGGAATTTTTACAATTTAAAATGATGTAATGTTGAACGTGGTTTTTTTAAATATGGAGTTTAATTTTGATGATTTAAAATGGAAAATTCTTGATTTTTTGATATTTGCAATTGAAGAGTCTTTAATACACTGAAAGTCCCTAATAAGTCAGTGCGCAATATGTCATTCCGAGAATTTCGTTCGACGATCAGGGGTCGAAGGGGTACAGAGAGCGGCACTCTAGAGCCAGAAAACTCGTCCAGCACTGTACTAACAAAGCGGGCAGTTTGAACACTCGCTTGCATATTTCGCATTTATTTTCAAATACACGCGGAAAATTCTCTTTTCATTAATTAGTCTTCATTATTAAAAAAGGTCTATACTTTATGATAGAAAGAATCTACATTTGTACAAAATACAGTTAATTAATATTATGTATTTCTACTGTAAATTGTTCATACAGCCACGACTGTTGACATTAGAGTTGCTCCGCTATATGTCCAAGGCCATTTTAGGCGAGAACCAAAGTCGGACTCATTAGGGACTTTCAGTGTATTTAATGTGTGAAATAGAAAATGATGCAATTTTGAATGTTTTTTTTTTAATAGTTCAATTTTGAAAAATTAATTTCGAAAATTATTCAATTTTATAGATTTGCAATTGCAAATTCTTTAATTGTGAATAGTAAAAAAAAAATTTCTATTCAGTTGAAACAAATTCAAGTGGGAACAGAATTTGATAAGATGTCAAGCTAACGTATGAACTGGTTGGTAAACTGTCCTACATTGACATAATAGAAAAAGTTGCATAACAAAAAACACGTGAAGAGTGAGCTTAAACATAGAAGCTTCATTGTAGACAAAGTGAATGAATAAATTTAAAGATTATTATTATTAATTTTGGAAACACGATTTATGTGATCTAGAGGCATGACTGCTAGATTCTAAGTCAAAAAGACTACTTTTGTAAAGAAGAATCATCAAATGTCTTATTGGGATCTGCTTTTTTTGAAAAAGATGTTCCTTAATATAGTCATAACTAATAAATCAAGCATTTGATAATCAGTCATGTGTACAGAATGATTTCATACATTAGTTTAACTTTTCGTTCATTCTTAAAAGGGACAAGTTATTATTTCTTATATTTTATGAGATTATGAGAAACATGTTGTTATCTTTCACTTTTTGACTTAGAAATAATTTTTTAAAGATTTAAAAGGAGTTTTAGGAATGAGCTTACATATATATTTTTACGTATGCACTGTAAAACCACGATTCTCAGAATTCTTTGTTGTTTTAAATTGCAATATTTTTGAGACACGTAAAAAAATCGATGGTACAACGAAAATTTTTATTGCTCAAAATGATATGCAATAAATTTCATACCAATGCCGTAAATGCATGAGTCCATTTTTCGTTGTTTGAGAAATTTAGGCAAATTTTGCATCTCAGAAACAACTTTGTGAAAATATAAAAATGTTAGTTCGCTCGAAAATAATTTAAATTGTTTTTGAGCACATTAGCGTTTTTAAAATTCTATAAAATTCTTTGTGAGATGCAAAATTTCCCGAAATTTCTCGAAAAACGAAAAATGGACCTATGCACTTATGGCCGCTTACTCTTCAAATGAAGAGCATTTTTCCAAAACGTTTTATATCCAAGAAATACCGTATTCACAAGTAACGATTTTTGTATTAAGCTATCTTTTTTTCATTTACAACCTGTATTTTTGTTTTATTGTCGATTAATTTGTTTGTTTTTCTTCTTATTCTTATGTTATTTTTTTCTTCTTCATTAAAAAGTGTATTTTTAAAGACTATTAATCTTAACTTATAAACACTTATATGATAACTTTAAACGTATTATTTGTGAAAAATAATTCTGAAATAATTTTCTGAAAGTTTGGGCCGTTTTTTCAGTTATTCCGTTATGAACAATTAAATTTGCACTAAAATTGACATATTTGCGGGTAGATATCTCAGCACCTATTGAAACGTCAAATTTTGAGAAAAAAATGTAAATTGCTTTTTAGGGCACATAGTCCTTACTCGAAAAAGACATTTTTCGATAAAGTTAAAACTTTGGTTCATATACGAATTGTAAAAATAAACCTTTATATCTATACCAAAGTTTCAACTTCATCGGAAAATTTCTTTTTTCTGTGTGGAGTACGTGTTCTCAAAAGCATTTTACATTTTTTTTTTAAATTTTCAATCTATTAGGTGCTAAGATATCTATATGCAAATATGTAAATTTTGGTGTAAACTTAATTATTGTTCACAACGTTATAACTTGACAGCGATCAGTTGTACAAAAACTATTTGAAAACATTTTAAAAACGTACGACACTTTAGTATGTTTGTTTTCATTTGTTTAATACGCATAATATTTTATTGTATCTAAAATCTTACTAAAATTATGATTACCGCGAAAGGCACATTTTTTTGAAAACTTGATATAAGACATTTGGAAAAGTGCTCTTTAAATATCGTCTCCAAATGTATACTCTCTAATAATTTTATCAGTCACAAATATGTTACTAAATAAAACCAGTGAGGATTTGACAGACTATCAAACCATTCAATTTTAACTCATTTAATCTTGAGCATTTCATTTATGGAATTGTTCATTCTTGAAGCTCTTATTCTTTTTAAATACATACTCACTTTTTCAAAATTTTAAATCCAAATTTTTCGATTCCGATGATGAAAATTTCGGTGTTATTTAGACAGTTTGGTTGATTCTACAAAAGTTTCATTGAAGCAACCAAAATATTTTCTTGCTTTTGTAGCAACCAAATGTTTGGTTGTCCCAAGTAAACATTTTGAAACTAAACTAAACTAAATATTGAAAAGTAAAAAGTCGGTCACAAATTTTATTATTTCTTATTATTATTTTTTATTATTTTTATTTGTATTTATTTAGAAAAAGTTCTCAGGGCTAGTTACTCCCCCCCCCCTTCCACGAGACAGGTGGTATATATTACAGATTATTATGTAACAGCGACCGATTTGTGGTTAAAAATTGGAAAAGAATGAATTAACAATAGTAAATAAATAAATTATAATGCACATAAGTAGATTTGGAATATTGATCGCTGGATAATATATACATACGCACATGTACATACTTATAAGTAAATACACTTTTACGCTTTATTATTTTTTACATTCATACATAAAAGAATATGCTTTTAAATTATTTTACTTTAAAAATAAAATATCTGAATCTATGTTTGAAAAATAATAAATACTTGAAATACTACCAGAGCTGCAGTATAAAAAAATTAATTCTTCCTCAATTTTTTTAAAAACAATTAAAGTAAAATGACTCAAATAACACTTTTAAGCGTAGTTCTTGTCTTTCAAGATCATTTTTTTCCAACGATAAAAATCTTAAGATAATATAATGCAGTCGTTGCAAATAAGTCAAATTACTTTTCTTATGACTTCAACAACACTTATTCATAATTAACACAGAATAACATTTGTCACAAAGGTTAGATTGACATTGAATCATTTAGAGAAGTTATCACACTGACGGATGTATAGATACAATTTGTAAAAAATTTCTTCAAAAAAAGAGCATTCATAATTTGTAATTAATCACTATTCAATTAAAAAGGAATGGTCACTAGACACAATTGAAAGAGATTACTCTTTTTGACCCAGTGATCCCAAGCGGAAAAGTTATGCATGGTGGAAAAAATTATGTACAATTTTCATTTGTTTTATCCAATTAACGTATATATTATTTGATCTATGAATTATTCAATGTATATATTAGTTAGTATATAAAGTCCAATTGATGTATATATTAATGTATAAAACAAATAAAAATTGTACAGAATTTTTCCCACTTTGCATAACTTTTCCGCCTGTGATATCAAATTCCATTAGCATGAGAATGAGAATAATTTTCTATCAGAAGTCTATCACTTAAAAAAGACTTAGAATTTCATAATAATAAAGTGTTAGAGGAAGTGTCTTTTCAAACAAAAAAGTTAAGAACCCCTAATTTTATCAATAATTAATCATCTCGTGCATATCATGCCGTGCATAGTGGAAAAAAATTATGTATAATTTTCATTTGTTTTATCCAAGTAATGTATATATTATTTAATGTATATATTACTTAATGTATATATTATTCAATGTATATATGAGTTAGTATATAAAGTCCAATTGATGTATATATTAATGTATAGAACAAATGAAAATTATACATAATTTTTCCCACTATGCATAACTTTTCCACCTGTGACATTAAATTCTATTAGCATGAGAATGAGAATAATTTTCTATCAGAAGTCTATCTCTTAAAAAAGACTTAGAATTTCATAATAATAAAGTGTTAGAGGAAGTGTCTTTCCAAACAAAAATGTTAAAAACCCCTAATTTTATCAAATAATCGTGTCGTGCACATAATGTCGTGCATATTGGAAAAAATTATGAATAATTTTCATTTTTTTATCCAATTATGTATACATAAGTTAATGTATTTGTTATTCAATGTATATATTAGTTGGAATATAAAGTCCAATTGATGTATATATTATTTTATAGAACAAATGAAAATTATACATAATTTCCCCACCATGCATAACTTTTCCGCCTGTGATAATAAGTTCTATTAGCATGAGAATGACAATAATTTTCTATCAGGAGTCTATCACTTAAAAAAGGCTTAGAATTTCATAATAATGAAGTGTAAAGGGAAGTGTCTTTCCAAAAAAAATTAAGAACCCCTAATTTTATTAATTAATCATGTCGTGCACATAATTCCCAGTTCGTGAGACGAGGGTCGACCTCGTTGACACAATATTTTCTGACGTGTTGATCGGTTTACACTGTGAATTTTAATTGATGTCCACACGAATGGAACACTTTCTACGAAAATTCGAAATCACGATATATAGGTTCACTTCAAAAGAAAGTTCATAGTTTATTTAAATACCACGTGGTATCCAGTATTCATGACATTCAAAATTATCTCATGCCGGTGGGCTTATGACATTTTTTTCAGTGAAACGCTGCAGAATTAATTATTGAAAGCCGTTTATTACATAATAATGCACCTGAGATGATAAGGATTGCTTTTCTTTTCGAATCATTAACTTTTTTATAGTAATTTGCTCACAATAAATAATGTGTGTTTGTATGGGTGTTGAGGGGCGGAAGTAAGTTTTATGCTCGGTTTTGAAATTTTTTGGATTCAAAAGGTTTATGTAGGATGTATTCTATTTTTAACAATATGATTTTTAATAAATAGTTAAACACCTTTTTTCAAACTTTATAAAGAATTTTACAATTATTATTGCATGAAAGAACTAAAATTTTTAGAATTACGTGTAGCTTAATAAACATATATTACCTAAAATTTATACAACTTCCCTATTTCTGAAAATTGAATTGTTTTAAGTATACAAATTGGAACATTTATGTATTAAAAATAAATAATTAGAATTCGAAAAGGCGAATTTTCGTCCGAAAAAATTAACTTTTAGCCAAACAGTTACATCAACAAACAAACAATAAATTTTCAACTTAAAAAGCGGAATTTTCAGAAAAAAAGTACTTTCAAGCAAACAGTTGCATTAACAACCAAATAGCTAAATTTTTAACGAAGAACGATGAATCTTCAACCAAAAAGGTTGACTTTTCTACCATAAAACATGAATTTTCAATTCAAAAGGACGCGTTTTTAACAAAACAATTAAATTTTCCACAAAAAAAGATGAATAAAAGAAAAATACTTAAACTTCCAACAAAATAAGTAAATTCTCAACAAAAAAGTTGAATTTTTCACCCAATAACTGAATTTTTAGCCTACAAAGATGAATTTTTAACCAAGAAGATTAATTTTCCACCGAAAGACGAATTTTCAACCAAATAGTTGAATTTCAACTTAAAAACATAAGGTTCAAACAAAAATGAAACAGTTAAATTTTCAGTTTAAAAAAGTACTTTTCAACAAAAAAAAATGAATTTTAACCAGTTGCATCCAACGAAAAATACGAAGTTTCAACAAAATACGTACATTTTTCACGTACGTACATTTACGTACATTTTTCATTAAAGGATAAATTTTCAACTACAAATGGGATAGTTAAATTTTGAGATAAAAAATTAATATTTAACCAAATAAAAAATGAATTTTCAACAAAAGAGTTAGATTTTCAACCAAGAAAAAATGAATTATCTACAAAAGAGTTCAATTTCCAACGCGAAAATATGAATTTTTAACAAAAAAGTTTATTAACAACCAAATCGTTCAATATTAAAATAAATAGTTCAATTTTTGACCAAATAGTTAAATTTTCAATGCAAGAGGCAAATTTTCCACAAAAAAGTTTAATTTTCAACAACAAAAAATACGAATTTCCAATGAAACGCGTAATAGTTAATAATTCAACCGAACAAAATTTTAATTTGAAATGAAACACAGTTAAATTCAACCAAAAAAGACGAATCTTCAACAAAATAGTTAAATCCTCAACCAAAACAGATCAATTTTCAACCTAATAGATGAATTTTCAACTAAAAAAGATCAATTTTTAATTAAAAATATCAATTTGTTGGTGTTTTGCATGGGCTTTAGGGTCGAATAATTAAGAAGCTGTGTTTTTAACCAAAAGCTTCGAGTCTCATGTGAGTTCTCTTCAGTGGTTTATTTCTAAAAACCGATTTCGGTCTTCGAATATGTGGTTTCCGAGAAAACGACGAAAGATCAAAATTTTTATCGGCAATACTGTAGAGTGTTGTGAGGAATAATTCCTTACGCAATTGTTAAGGTATTTATAAAATCATATACCAACTGTCTACCGTTATGAAATTTTCCGTAAGACCAACCCTTTTCCCGCTTGTTCAGGGCTAAAGTTACGGAATTTTCCGTAACTATAGCCTTAGCGCTACACTTGACTGGGTTAGTCTTACGGAAAATTCCGTAACGCTAGTCAATGCCTTTTTTTAAATAGTTGAATCCTCAACCAAATAAATGAATTTTCAACAAACAAGATACATTTCCTACTCAAAAGACAAATTTTCAACAAAATGCATCAATTTTTCTACAAAGAAGATTAATGTTCTACCATGAGAGACGAATTTTCAACAAAATTGTTAAATTTTGAAGCCAAAAAAACAAGTTATCTGCAAAAGAGCTGAATTTTCAACCTAAAAATATGACTTTTTAACAAAAAAGTTAATTTTCTGCCAAATTGTTGAATTTTTAAGCCAAAGAGACGAATTTTCTACAAAAAATTGAATTTCTAACCCGAAAATATGAATTTTCAGCAAAAAAGTTAATTTACAACTGAACAGTTGATTTTTCAACTAAAATGATGAATCTTCAACAAAAAATGTATTTTTCACAAAGTAATT
>JAUMHM010000005.1:31592020-31605361 GCA_032362435.1 Melikaiella ostensackeni | reverse complement strand
GTAAGACTTTCAAGGACCCCCCCCCCCCACCCCCAAAAAAGGCCTTACGTAAGTAATGGACGCTCCCGAAGTACTTTGAGAATTCTACATTCTTGTATCAATCAAATTGATCCAGCGTGTACCAAATTATCCATTCTTAACAGTATTCACTAAAGTATTAATATTTTATCTCTTCAATACAAAAACGGTTATTAATAATAAAGCAAATCCAATTTCGAATTCGCAGGATCTTCCTTGGAGACAATGTCACTGGCCAACTTCTCCTTGCCTTTCCAAAGTGTGACGCCCTCTCCGTTTTTATACGCGGGTAATGAGGGTCGATCAGTCATAAACAATCTGCGACTGAATGCTGTATTACCGCCTCCACCCGCCCCCGCCTTCAGTGAGGAAACGCAATATCGAAACGATCCATACATTCGATACCAACAACAATCGCAACAACAGCAACAAACGCAAAAACAAGAACGTTATCGCCAGGCACCACAACCCCGAGGACGAGAGGGGTTTTCAGGGGCAACTTCCTCCTTTTCCTCAGCGAGATCTTTTTCTGCTCAGGATACGAGATATACTGGATATGGTCAGGATTTTAGAAGAACCCAACCGAGACAGGAGCAGCAACAGCAGAGGCCTCCAATCTTGCCACCTATTCAACAACTGCCCCAACAACTGCAACAAGAATTGCCCCAACAATTGCCCCAACAAATACAACGAGAATTGTCCCAGCAATCACCCCAGCAATTGCCCCAACAATTACCCCAGCAATTGCCCCAACAATTACCCCAGCAATTGCCTCAACAGCAACGTATTCCTCTTCAACAAGAGAGAGACCAACTACAATCACCAACAGATCCTAGAGACAAGTCTCCGGAAAACTATCCAGAAAGGCCAAATGGGTGAGTTTTTTTAAATATTTAAAAGTATTTCAAGAAAACCACCGGTTTATTGTTGGTTATATCCCATCTCGGCAAAATCTACCTCTCAATTGTATATGACCCCATTTCCAGTATTTAAAAAAAAACACCCGTTTATAGTTGGCTATACGCCAACTCGGCAGAATCTACCTCCCAATTATATTTAAACACATTTCCAGTATTTCAAGAAAAGCGCCCGTTTATAGCTGGTCATACACCATCTCAGCAAAATCTACCTCTCAGTTATATTTCAGCAAAATCTACCTCTCAGTTATATTTGACCCCATTTCCAGTATTTAAAAAATACCCGTTCATACTTGGCCATACCCCTACTTGATGAAATCTATCTCGCAATTATATTTGAACCCATTTCCAGTATTTCAGAAAACCACGTTCTTATAGTTGACTATACTTTAACTCGGAAAAATCTACCTCTCAGTTATATTTGACCCCATTTCTAGTGTTAAAAAAATACTCATTCATAGTTGTCCATACCCTAACTCGGCAGAATCTACCTCCCAATCATATTTCACTACACTTTCAGTATTCAAAAAAACCAATCCGTTTATAAAGGGTCATGCCCCAAACCGGCAAAATTTTCCTCTCAATTATATTCGACCCAATTTCCAGTATTTGAAAAAACACCGGTTGATAGTTAGCCATACCCCAACTCGGCAAAATCTACCTCGCAATTATATTATAACCCATTTGCAGTATTTCAAGATAATCACCCGTTCATAGTTGGTCATACCCCGTCACGGCAAAACCTTCATCTGAGTTATATTTGACCCCATTTTCGAAATTTAAAAAAATATTCATTTATATTTGGCCATACCCCAACTCGGCAAAATCTACCTCTCAATTATATTTGAACCCATTCCCAGTATGTTAAGAAAACCACCTGCTTATAGTTGGTCATACCGTATCTCGGAAAAATCTATCTCTCAATTATATTCGACCCCATTTTCAGTATTTTAGAAAACCACCTGTTCATAGTTGGCTATACCCCAACTTGGCTTAATCTACCTCTTAATTATATTTGATCCCATTTCCAGTATTTAAAAAAACACACGATTATAGTTGGCCATACACAAACTCAGCAAAATCTACCTCTCTATTATATTTAAACCCATTTCCAGTATCAAGAAAATACCCGTTTATAGTTGGCCATACCCCAACTCGGCAAAATCTACCTCTCAGTTATATTTGAACCCATTTCCAGTATGTTAAGGAAACCACCCGCTTATAGTTGGTAATACCCTATCTCGAAAAATCTATCTCTCAATTATATTCGACCCCATTTTAAGTATTTTAGAAAACCACCTGTTCATAGTTGGCTATACCCCAACTTGGCTAAATTTACCTCTCAATTATATTTGATCCTATTTCCAATATTTTAAATAAAACCGATTATAGTTGGCCATACACCAACTCGGCAAAATGTACCTCTCTATTATATTAAAACCCATTACCAGTATCAAAAAAATACCCGTTTATAGTTGGCCATACCCCAACTCGGCAAAATCTACCTCTCAATTATATTTGAAGTAGGTCATACCCCGTCACGGCAAAACCTACATCTGAGTTATATTTGACCCCATTTTCGAAATTCAAAAAAATACTCATTTATATTTGGCCATACCCCAACTCGGCAGAATCTACCTCGCAATTATATTTGATCTCATTTTCATTATTTCAAGAAAATCACCCGTTCATAGTTGGGCATACCCCATGTCGGCAAAATCTACCTCTCAGTTATACTTGACCCCATTTCCAGGATTTAAAAAAATACCCATTCATATTTGGCCGTACCCCAACTGGGGAAAATCTATCACGCAATTATAATTGAATCCTTTTTCAGTACTTCAAGAAAATTGCCCGTTGATAGCTGTTCATACCCCATCTAGGCAGAATCTACCTCTCAATTATATTCGACCACATTTCCAGTTTGACCCCATTTTCAGTATATATAAAGAATCACCCGTTTATACTTGGCCATAGCCCAATTCGACGAAATCTATCTCGCAATTGTATTTAAACCCATTTTCAGTATTTAAAAAATACCCGTTTATAGTTGGCCATACCCCAACTCGGCAAAATCTACCTCTCAATTATATTTGAACCCATTCACAGTATGTTAAGAAAACCACCTGCTTGTAGTTGGTCATACCGTATCTCGGAAAAATCTATCTCTCAATTATATTCGACCCCATTTTAAGTTTTTTAGAAAACCACCGGCTTATAGTTGGCTATACCCCAACTTGGCAAAATCTACTACTCAATTATATTTGAACTCATTTGTAGTATTTCAAGAAAACCACCTGTTTAGAGTTGGTCATACCCCATGTCTGCAAAATTTACCTTTCTTAATTATATTTGAACCCATTTCCAGTATGTTAAGGAAACCACCCGCTTATAGTTGGTAATACCCTATCTCGAAAAATCTATCTCTCAATTATATTCGACCCCATTTTAAGTATTTTAGAAAACCACCTGTTCATAGTTGGCTATACCCCAACTTGGCTAAATTTACCTCTCAATTATATTTGATCCTATTTCCAATATTTAAAAAAAAACATCGGATTATAGTTGGCCATACACCAACTCGGCAAAGTCTACCTCTCTATTATATTTCAATCCATTTTCAGTATTTGAAAGAAACTAACCCGTTTGAAGTGGGTCATACCTCAACTCTTTTAGTCAAATTATTTTTAGCCTAATTCTAAAGTTGAGTCACAATTATATTTACAGGTAAAAAATGAAAAAATGATATTAATTGCAGTATCTTGATAAAATTTTTTTTCAAGTATAAACTTTTTTTTTCACTGAAAGGTATTTCACTGAGAGGTATAAAATAAAATAAAAATTTCAATTGAAAAGTCGAATACGCCAGTAACTGTGAGGTAGAAAACAAGTATGTGCATAAATGACCCAAAATGGTCATCATTCAATTTATTGAATTGAATAATCTAATCCTATAATAAAATGATTACTATCTACATAAGTTAAAGAATAAAATGTTGGGAATAATAAATAGGAAATCAAAGAAAATCAATTAGCGTATTTGACAGTGTTAATTTTTTAGGTAATAATATTTATAAAATTTCAACAAAGAACAAAAAAGGGAAAAATTAAATATTATAAAATATAAAATATTGTAGAAAAAATTATGTTCTCTTATATGCATACATTTTGGAAATGAAATATGAAATGATGGTTAGGGGAGGGCAATTAGAAGTAGATGTAATTTATTATTATTACATACATAGATTATATACATAAGCAGTAGTGCATATAAACATAACACTGTCGAATACACTGATTTTCTTTGATTTCCTTTTCAGTATTTCCAGAATTTTATTTTTGAACCCATATAGGTATTAATTATTTTACTATAAGATTACATTATTCAATTCCATAAATTGAATAATGGCTATTTTGGGCCATTATTGCACATTCTTGTTTTCTACCTTACAGTTACTGGCGTATTCAACTTGTTTATCTTCAGTTTCTTTTTTTGAGAATCTGTACAAAATTCGGAGACAGCCGAAATTTAAAAAAAATCAAATATGGTGGCCGGTAAAATTAAAAAAAAATAATTTCTCAATTTTCAAACGAAAGCATCTCAAAATTGGCAACACAAGCGAAGTTATTTTCAGGAATCATTGAATATACAGTGAGGAATCCAAAATTTGTAAAAAAATCGAATATGTCGATCGGCTCAATTTAAAGAAGAATGATCAATTTCTCAGTTTTTCAATGAAAGCTTCTCAAACTTGGCAAAACTAGCAGATTAATTTTTTGAGAAACTATACAATATCCGGAGATAGCCGAAGTGGTTCAAAAATCCAATATGGCGGCCATTCAGATTTAAAAAAATCTGTCTGCTGCGCGGGCACATTCTTATCGCACGCGGCTCGCTTCGCTTGCAAGTTCGAGCGCGTCTGGGGCGCGCGTCTGTCAAATCTCTAGAGCTCTAGACCTTTTAAAATTAAAAGTTAAACCATTGACAACTGTAATTTGTTGATTGTGATTTCCTTTTTGTTAAAGCTCCTTTGACTTTAACGAAGACATTCTCTTCACGTGTCTCGCGTTTCGCACTTGAATAAAGTATGACCGAAACGCAAAACTTTTTTTTTCTGAAAAATTTGACAGGAACTTGATCCAAAATTTTGCTTGTTCTCAATAAATTTTTTTAATTGTTTGGTATTTTAGTTTTAAGGTCCCCTCAAATTATGAAACACAAATTTCAATTTTAATTGCTATACTTTATTGGGATCTCAAAATAATTTTTTTTCGGAAAAATTTGACGGAAACTGAATGCAAAATTTTGTTTGTTATTAATAAATTTTCTTATGTTTTGATATTTCGGGATCAAGGTCCCTTTAAATTATCAAACACAATTCTTAATTTTAATTGCCAAATCTTAGTGGGGATTTCAAAATCATTTTTTTCCGGAATCGCTACTAAAATATAGCAATTAGGATTAAAAATTATGCCAGATAATTTTGAGGGACCTGTTATCTGAAATTACAAACAATAAAAAAGATTTATGAATAACAAACCGAATTTGTGATTAATTTTTTGTAAAAATTTTCAGCCAAAAAAGTTTATTTTGAAATCGCCACTGAAATATAGCAACTAAATTTCAAAAATGTGTTTCATTATTTGAAGACACATTCGGCTTGAAATACCAAACAATGAAAAAATTTTACTAACAACAAAGAAAAATTTAGATCAAGTTTCTGGCAAATTTTTCAGAAAAAAAAAGTTTATTTTGAAGTCCCCACTAAAGTATGGCAATTTGAATTGAAAATTGTCTTTCATAATTTAGAGGGATCTCCAACTTGAAATGCCAAACAATAAAAAAAATTTATTAACAAAAAAAATTGGATCCAGTTTTTGTCAAATTTTCCAGAGAAAAAAATTGATTTTGGGATCCCCACCAAAACGTAGCAACTAAAATTGAAATTTGTGCTGGATAATTTAAAGGGAGCTCTCACCTAAAGCACCAAACAATAAAAAATGTATTAACAACAAACAAAAATCTGGATCCAGTTTCTGTCAGAATTTTCAGGAAAAAAGTTGACTTTCAGATCCCCACTTAAATATAGCGATTAAAAATGGAAATTGTGTTTGAAAATTTGAAAGTACCTTTAACCTCAAATGCAGAAAAACAATTATTAACAACAAATAAAATTCAAATTTAGTTTCTGTCAAATTTTTCAGAAAAAAAGTTAATTTCGAAAACCCCACTAAAATTTGGCAATTAAAATTGAAAATTGTGTTTAATGATTTGAAGAACCTGTTACCTTGAATACCAAACAATGAAAAAAAATAGTAACTACAAACAAAAATTTGGATCATGTTTTTGTCAAATTCTTCAGAAAAAAAATTGATTTCTAGATCTCCAATAAAATAGAGCATTTAAAACTGAAAATTGTGTTTAATAATTTTAAGGGACCTTTAACCCAAGATGCCAAATAATAAAAATAATTTGTTAACAAAAAAAAAATTGGATCCAGATTTGTCAAATTTTTCAGAAAAAAATGATTTTAAGATCCCCACTAAAAGATAGCAATTGAAATTTAAAATTGTATTTGATAATTTGAAAGAAGCTTCAATCTAAAATACCAACCAATGAAAAAAATTTCTTAGCAACAAACCAAAATTTGGATCCATTTTTTTCAAATTTTTCAGGAAAAAATTAATTTTGAGATTCCCACTAAAATATAGCCTTTAAAATTTAAAATTGTGTTCGATAATTTAAAGGCACCTTTAACCTCAAATACCAAACAGTACAAAAAATTTATTGACAGCAAACAACAATTAAGATGAAGTTTCTGTCAAACTTTTCAGAAAAGAAAGTTGATTTTGAAATCCTCACTAAAATATAGCATTTAAAATTGAAAACTGTGTTTCATATTGTTGATGTTAAGATAGTATTGATGTGCTTGATATATGATTATGTTAGGAAATAGTCAACATTATTGTTCACTGTAAGTTATGGCAGATTTTTTCTGTGTGTAGAGTTTTTCTGTGTGTATTTATTCCGGGAAACCTAACCTCAGAACTGATGAATAATCTTTATCTATTCTTTTTTTTGCATCTTGCATAGTTCGACCGCAAAATGGAATTTTGTATTTTCTAGTATTCTTTTTTGGTGTCTAAAACGTGAACCGTTGGTCAAAAAAGGCTGGTTAACGAACTCGATCTTTCTTTTTGGTCCATTAAAACGTGTGCCGAGGCGCAATCTAATCCGATTAGTCGTTCAAGAGTTATCCAGTATACAGACGACAACAATGACGACAACGACAGACAGACAGACACCATCGTAAAACCTGTTTTTCCGGATTCAGGAGGTCTCGACAAGTGGAGATTTATCGAAATCCGCGAAAGTTAATTTTCACATAAAACCAATACCTTTTCATTAAGATGAAAATGTGAAGAAATAATTAATTTCACCATTCTTCAACTGACGCCTCTCAAAACTTTGCGAGATGAGCAAGTATTTTTAAAACCATACAATAATCTGTAACATCCGAAATTTGAAAAAAATCCAATATGGCGTCCTTTGAAATATAAAGGAATGATTAATTTCATCATTTTTCAAAATGAGCAAGTATTTTTTAAAACCACTCAATAACCCATAACATCCGAAATTTGAAAGGAATCCAATATGGCTGTCATTGAAATTTTCAAAAATTATTTATTTTGCTATTTTTCAACTGAAGCCTCTCAAAACTTTGCAAAATGAGCAAGTATTTTTAAAACCATTTAATAACCCAAAACATCTGAAATTTAAAAAAAATCTATTATTTCGGCCATTAAAATATGAAGAAATGATCAATTTCACCATTGTTCAACTGAAGGCTCTCAAAATTTTGCGAGATGAGTAAGTATTTTTAAAACCATACAATAATTCATATAATCCGAAATTGAAAAAATCCAATATGGCGCCCTTTGCAATTTGAAGAAATGATTCATTTCACTATTATTTAACTGAAGCCTCTTAAAGCTTTGCAAGATGAGCAAGTATTTTTTTAAACCATACAATAATCCATGACATCCGAAATTGAAAAAAAATCCAAAATGGCGGGCATTGAAACTTGGAAAAGTGATTAATTTCACAATTTTTCAACTGAAGCCTCTCAAAACTTTTCAAGATAAGCAAGTATTTTTCAAAACCATACAATAATACATAACATGCGAAAGTCGAAAAAAATCCAATATGGCGGCTATTATAATTTTTAAAAATGATTAATTTAATCATTTTTCAACTAAATCCTCTCAAAACTTTACAATATGAGCAAGTATTTTTAAAAACCATACAAAAATCTATAGCATCCGAAATTTGAATAAAAAATCCAATATGGCGGCCACTGAAAAACAAATGTCTAATTTCACCATTTTTCGAATGTATTCTCTCAAAAAACTTTACAAGATGAGCAAGTATTTCTTAAAACCATACAAAAACGCATATCACCGAAAAAAAATCCAATATGGCGGGCATTGAAATTGGAAAAAAAATGATTAATTTCACCATTTTTCAACTGAAGTCTCTCAAAACTCTTAAAGATGAGCAAGAATTTTTCAAAACCATACAATAATCCATAGAATCCGCAATTTAAAAAAATTCAATATGGCGGCTATGGAAATTTTAAAAGAGGATTAATTTTACCATTTTTCAACTGTATTCTCTTAAAACTTCACAAGATGAGCAAGTATTTTTTGAAACCATACAATAATCCATAAAATAAAAAAATCCAAAATGGCGGCCATCGAAATTTGAAAAATGGATTAATTTCACAAATTTTCAACTGAAGCTTCTCAAAACTTGACAAGATGAGCAAGTGTTTTTTAAAATCATACAATAATTCATAACATCCGAAAAAAGAAATCCAATACTGCGGCCATTGAAATTTGAAGAAATTATTAATTTCACATTTTCTTAACCGAAAACTCTCCAATTTAGCAAAACAAGCCAGTTTATTTCTGAAAATTATTCAATATACGGCAACCGCCGAAATTTAAAAAAAAATCCAGTATGGTAGGCTCTAATTTAACAAAAACATGATTAATGTCTCCACTGAGATTAGAAAAATGATTAATCTATGGAAATTGGGTGCGAATTCCAGACCAACTTCATAAAACTTTCAACTAGATTCTGAAGTATTGCCCAAGTCCAGCTCATTTTTTTTGTTTGCTTGCAAAGCCTATCAACTCATCCTTACAGAAAAAAGACGAATAACTTTTCTTCTAAACTAAGAGATAAAAGTTTCGGAATTCTGATCAAATAATCGTAAAATCAAACTAGATAAATCCATTTAAATTTAAATTTCAGGATTCTTCAGCATATTGCTATGCTACATTTTTTACTTATGTTCTTAATTAAAATCTGACCATGTTTTAATAAACCAGAATTTTATCACTTAAAAAAAATACAAATGTTGGATATATTTATGTATTAAATGCGGAAGGTTTACAGCCGCGTCTATAGAACATTGACCCATTGATTGAATAGTGATAATGTGAGTGTTGAGACTCCTCTTTCAAGACCTTGGCGATGCGGCAACAGGTAGCTTCTTGATTCTTGTGAACTCAAGCAAGCAGAACCACTCCTTTTTTATTTTATTTTATGTTTATTTTATTTTTATTTTTGTTATTTTTATTCTTAACACTCACCTGCATATCATGAATGAACTCGCGCTCACCAAATATTCTACAAAACTCGTCCTATTTTACTTCAACTCAATTGAATGCATTTTTATGTCTCAATTTAATACAAAGTGCTGAAGATTGCAAAATATAAGAATTAGTTTTACTCAATCTTTAACTATTTAACCAGGGCACAATGAGCTAAAACACATCGAAAAGTGGCCAAACACAAATCTTAAAGTTTTTGGTGAAAGACTTATTTTTCATGATGCAGATGAGTTGAAGCAACTTTTTTCCGAATTTCATGATCTTTTAACAAGTGACCAAAAAAGATTTTCTACCAATAAGGATGAATTTTCAATCCAATGAGACTAATTTACAGGAAGGGAACGTGATTTTTTATCAAACAGTTGCATTAAAAACCAAACAGTTACATTTTAATCCCAAAAAGACAAATTTTCAACCAAAAAAATTAACTTTTAACTAAACAGTTACATTAACAACCAAATACTTAAATTTTCAACCCAAAAAGGCGAATTTTCAAATTTAAAAAAATGTCTCTTAACCAAACAGTTGCAATAATACCCAAATAGCTAAATTTTTAGTCAGGAACTATGAAATTTCAACCAAGAAAGATGACTTTTTACCATAAAACATGAATTTTCAATCTGAAAGGACGCATTTTTAACAAAGCAGATTTGTCAAAATGATAATTTAAACATTTCTTTTGAGAGGATAATCAGTCACACACCCTCGTAAAAGTCATCCGTTCGGAGAATGCTAATAGATTTTAGGAAACTATACAGAAAATCTTAGCCCCAAACATCAAGATCCAAAATTTAGTCCAAAGAGACAATAATAAGATAGTAAAATATTTTTACATTCAGTTATGAAATTAAATTTTAAATGTATTTAATTATTATACCTCAAATTATGTACATCCTTCTGGAAACCTTATTTAATTTACAAAAATAACAACAACGACAATTTAATTATATTAACAGTATATTTAGAAAAAACGAATGTATAGTACACTGAAAAATATATTGAATATATTTGAAATCAAAAACATCTGTAAAATATCATAAGATAAGAGAAAAATGTAAATAAAGTACTCAATGGTACATAATAACAAAGTATATCCAATTCCTTGAAACCATTAAAGACATTGAAGCCAATATTTCAAAATCAACAGAAAACAAAGTACAAGAATTCATAGCAAGATTTATGGGTTTATCAAATGAATTTTTGACTAATGGTACTCCACAAACCTTACTTAAAAAGAATCAAAAGAAAACTTTTTTTGAAACGTCATCCTGAATTACTGATTAATAAGCCTGATAAAGGCATATTACAATTGCAACATTAAAAGATGTTTATAATCAAAAAATGATGCATATTTTGAATGATAGAGATAGTTTTGCAGTTATTCTAAATGATCCTACAAAAATGATTGAAGAAGGTACACTTGAAATTCTACAGAGATTAAGACTTTAGAAATGTTTGGGAAACAATATCGAAAGGTACGACATTGACACAATTCATACAAATCGATCTCTTGCCAATGGCTTAGTAAAAGCTCATTAAGAAAAATTTTCTTTACGGCCGGTTATTTCGACAATAGGTTCACCCACGAGAAAATTACAACTTCTCAGTAAAATTTTTAAAAAATCAGATACCCTTTCAGCAAGATCAATTAAAAACAGTGCTGCGCTTCTAAAATGAATTGAGAAATTTAAAATAAAGAGATGGGATATGATCAAACTTCATACTAAGATTTCGAAAAAACAATTTCTTGATGCTATCGAATATGTTTTCAATTCCGTTTATTTTGAATCCAATGGTACTTTCTGTAAACAAAAATTTGATACTCCGGTAGGCTCAATCTTGTCTCCAATTATTGCTGAAATTGTGATGGAATATTTGGAAAATGAAGTTTTTAACAGAATTAATTTTAAATTGGACTTTTTTGCAAGATATGTGGATGATTCTGTATTATCTTCACATGCACAAAATGTAGATACCCTACCTAATGTTACTTTCAAGATTACAGTTTACTGTTGAAATTGAAACAGAAGGTAGATTGAACTTTCTTGATTTGACCCTAATAAAAACTGCTGAAAATTACATTATTACCGATTGACACAGAAAAACTATTTCTACAGGAAGAACACTAAATTCTAATTCTAATTATTCTATTCAAAACAAAATAGGAGTTGTAAAGAATTTAATTGATAGAGCTCTTGAATTATCTCATCCTACATTCCATGAAATGAATATTGAATTATGCAAACAGATTTTTCTCTCAACCATTATCCTATTACTTTTATTGACAAGCATATGCATAACAGAATTCTTCAAATTAAGAATAAAGGTAAAAATCAAAACAGAAACAATGTACAGGATTATAATAAATTTAATACGTTTGTCCTACCTTGTTTTGGAAAAATCTCAAGAATCTTGAAATCAATGTTAGGAAAATTGAGGTTACATATGATATACAGAGATCAATTCAAAAGTATCTTGATTGTTACATTGGGTAAAGACAAATATGAGAAACTGGAAAGAAAATGTGTAATTTACAAATTTAAATGTAGACAATGTGATGCTGTTTACATAGGGCAAACAAGAAGATCACTTAGAATACGAAAGGATGAACATAAAAGTAATTTTCATAGAAGTGCAAGATATTACTCGGTCCTTACAAAACATAGACTCACACGTGGGCATGATTTTAATTTGGATGATGTTTAAATTTTGTATCACAATAAAAATCAAAAAAGAGAGAGGTCATGGAAATGCTACTCATAAAGAGGGAAGATAACAAAGCTATTATTTTAAAAAGTGATCTTGCTGGATACAACAGAATTTGGGATGGAATCATTAATTGGATATAAAGATTTTAGTTCTGTGTCATAATTTGGAATTTTCGTGAATTAAGTTCCAATTAAAGAATAAAATGATTTGAATTTGGGATTTATTTAGAATTTTTCGCCCATTTCAAAATTTCAGTTTTCAATTAATGAATGAAATATGTACCAAAAAAACTGAAATTACTATCAATCATATCTGTTTTTTATTTTCAAATAATAATAATATTTTTCTAATCCAACAATTTATCAGTTTTATACCTGTTATTTTTTCTATGAATTACCCCTGATGAGGAAGTATAAATTGGCTTCGAAACATGTTGGTCCCCAGTAGTATAAAAAAGACGGAGAAAAAAAAGAGTGTGAGGATGGTTTTGGTTGACTCTTCTTTTTTTCTCCCTCTTTTTTCTTTCTGTTGTGTACATTTACTGTACATCTGCCTCTAATGAGTCGAAAAAGCTGGTAGTTTCAAAGTCTATTTTTGAATGGTGAACTTTTAGGGTGTTCTTTTTCAGTACACAAAAAATTTTCATAAGAAATTAGATTTGATTTCGATTTCTAAGAAATTTTAAAAGCAAGACATTAAGCAAAGATTTGTTCTAATATGCAGGGTTGCTTATGAATACTTAAGCTTTCTTTTAATCAAGATGGTAATGAATAACTCAATTTACCAAAAGATATCTATTTTACTTGAATATATTTTAAAAATTTGAAGGAAGTTAGCAATTTTTTAGAAATATGTTATTTCTTTGGATTATTACCTTTTTCTTTTTGAAAAATGAAATAATCTGAATAGATTGGTTCTTAATCAACCCACAGAATGCACATACCACCTTGATCAAAAAGTTTTAGGACTCGTCACCGTGTGGCGCTCTCGTTCGGCCGATTTCAATTTTTCTTTT
>JAUMHM010000005.1:31579116-31591920 GCA_032362435.1 Melikaiella ostensackeni | reverse complement strand
ACCTCAATTAAATTTTTTTTAAGTATTCATGGGCAACCCTGCAGATTGGAACAAATCCTTGCTTATGTCTCTTTTAAAATTTCTTACAGATAGAATGCAAGTTTCATGGGGTTTTTCCAAAAAGATATTTCATAGTAACAAGAAAATATGTTTTGACTTCAACAAAAAAAGAACAAAGAAACTTTCAATGAGAATATCAATAAAGTAATAAATCTCTTTGAATTTGATTGAGAAAGGCTGCCGTGCACAGATAAACATAACATTATAGTGTTTTCTATTTTAGAATAATTAAATAAAATGAAAATAAAAATCTTCATAAGAATGTGAATTTCACATTGATCTTTAAGATTCTTGACTTTAATAAGAAAATGTGAAGATGGACCAAGCAACATTTGATAATAAAAATGTTTCATTTATACTTTCAGGTAATGTTTGAATTTAATTAATATATGATTCATTATTTATAGTCGTAGTTGTCCTATAAATTAACCCCGATGAGGAAGTCTAAATTGGCTTTGAAACATGTTGGGCCCCAGTAGTATAAACGAGGAGGCCCCCCTGCAAAATTGTTTAGGAGGCCCCTTTAAAAAAAGACCAGTTTGTATAATACAAAGCATTGTCCTATTTTAATGAAAAGGCCGAGTTATAAATTGTTTAGTCGTGAACAAAATTTTCAAAAAAATTTTAAAATAAAAGCTTCGATGTCATGCACAAATTACGTAAGGTGTTTTTCTAAAATTTTTAGGCCCCCTCCCCTCATGTAAGATACCATAAGATTTGCTCTGAACCCCCACCCCCTGTCCTCCAAAATATTATTATTCATATTAATAAATGTTTATTTAAACTATCATACTTTAGTCTATAAATTATCTAATAAAAATTAAAAAAGAAAGAATTTTAATTCCTATGTATTTATCGTAGTAGAAAAGTCAACTATTATATTTTTGGTCGAAAATTTTATTTTGTTAAAAATTCAACAATTTCGTTAACAATTCATCCTTTTTGGTTGGAAATTCAACTGTTTTGTTTGAAAATTCGCCTTTGTGTCTCGAAAATTTGACGATTCGATTGAATTTCTTTTCTTTCTTAAATGAATTTTTTTTTGGTGTAAAATTCAACTATTTTGTAAAAAATTTGTCTTCTTCGGTAGAAAATTAATCTTTTTAGTTAAAAATGCAACTACTTCAGTTGTGGATTCAACTATTTTGTTGAAAATTCGTCTTTTTGGATGAATTCAACTGCTCTGTTGAAAGTAGAACTACTTTGTTAAAAATTCATTTTTTTTTGGTGAAGATTCATCATTTAAATTGCAAATTTATTTTTTTGGCTGAAAATTTAATTGTTTTATAGAACATTCATCTTTTTTCGGTAGAAAATTAATCTTTTTAGTTGAAAATGCAATTTTTTGGTTGGAAAGATAGTGTATTTCAGTTATGAATTCAACTATTTTGTTGAAAATTCGTCTTTTTTTGGATGAATTTAACTGTTTTTGTTTTAAAATGAAAATACTTTTTGGTTGAAATATCGACGATTGTATTTTTCATTGAGAATTCATTTTTTAAGTTGAGAATTCACCTTTTTTGCTGAAAAGTTCAACTGCTCGGTTGAAAGAGGAAATACTTAGTAAAAAATTCATTTTTTTGGTTGAAGATTCATCATTCAAGTTGAAAATTTATCTTTTCAGTTCAAATTTTAACTATTTTGTTGAAAATTCGTTTTTTTTATGGTTGAAAATCAATCTATTCAACTGAAAATTTAACTATTCAATTTTTTGTTAAAAGTATGTCCTTTTGATGGAAAAGTAATTTTCTTGGTCAAAAATGCAACTGATTGATTGAAGTTATTTGGTTTTAGTTGAGAATTCAACTATTTTGTTGAAAACTCGTCTTTTTGGTAGAAAATTTATCTTCTTGGTTAAAAAATCAACATTTCATTGACAATTCATGTATTTCGTTTGAAAATTCGTCATTTTGGCAGAAAATTAATCTTTTTTGTCAAAAATGCAATTGTTTGGTTGAAAATTATGTGGATTTTGGTGAGGATTCAACTATTTTTTGAAATTTCATCTATTTTGATTGAGGTCAATTTTTTATGACTTTAAATTGAAATCCTCTTTGAAATATCAACTATTACATCTGTCGTTAAGAATTCATGTCTTTTGATTGAAGATTCAAGTACTTGAAAATGGAAAGATTTTGACAAAAAATCATTTTTTTTGGGTTGAAGATTCATCATTTTAGTTGAATATTCATATCTTTGGTTAGAAATTCGTTTTTTGTTGTTCAAAATGTATCTTTTTCAAATAAAAATTCAACTATTGGGCTTAGAATTCATTTATTTTGTTGAAAATTTGTGTTTTTGGCAGAAAACTAATAACTAAAATTGGATATTCAACCATTTCGTTTAAAATTCATATATTTTGTCGTAAATTTGACTTTTTTAGTAGAAAATTAATCTTCTTGGTTGAAAATTCATTTGTTGCGGTTGGAAATTTAATTATTTTCTTGAAAAGGCATCATTTCTTATTGAAAATTATTCTGTTCCAGTAGAAAATTCAACTATTTTGTTAAAAATTCATCTTTCTTGGTTGAATTGAATTATTTTAGATTTAAAATTGAGACTTTTTTTGTTGAAATATCAACTATTATATTTCTTGTTGAGAATTGATCTTCTTTGGTTGAAAATTTAACTATTTTGTAGAAACTTAGTTTTTTTTGGTTGAAAATAAATTTTTTAACTGAAATTTCAAATATTCCATTTTTTTTTAAACTTGTTTTTTTTAGTTGAAAATTCATATCTTATAGTATAGTTGAGGATTCATTATTCAATTCACTGTTTTGTAGAAAATTTGTCTTTTTGTCCTGAAAATTCAACATTTTGGGTGAAACTTTTTTTCTTTATTGACTAAAAAATCTTTCTTGTTTGAAAATTCGTCTCTTTAGTTATATTTTGTTTGAAAATTAATCTTTTTTGGTTGAGAAATTATTTTTTTTTAATCATGTTTTTTTATTGTTTTTAACTATTTGGTGGGAAATTCATGTATTTTGTTGAAAATTCGACTTTTTTGGTAGAAAATTAATCTTGTTGGTTACTTGAAATTTCAGTGATTTAAAGCGTTACAAGTTAAATTTTTTAAAATGATTAAGAAACTTATAATGCAATAAATCACAAATTTTTTTCAAATGGAAATTCGATCTAAAAATTTCCAGAAATCTTCTTTTAATAGTAAAGAACAAATATCTCACTGGAATTAGTTTCAACTCTGGAATTCCCTCGATACTTTTCTTTGCCGAAACTAAAAAAATGTGCTAACCGACCAGTCTCAATTTTCAATTAATTAATGTTGAACAATAGGCAGTTTTATTTTTATTTTCATTTTGTTGCCATCACTAGGGTATACTGCATACGTACACTAATTTTTAAACAGTTTCATCAATATTTGTCTGAGTTATGACGATTTATGTTTTAAAAATAATTTAATTTGAGGAAATTTTGTTTCACTTTTTCAATTTTATTATTAAAAATATTCATCGGCCAAAAAACTTTAAATATAAAAAAGTTCTGCTTTGTCTTTCTCTACAAGCTCATATTTTTTTTAATTTAATTTTTTGATCTTTAACATCATGTCGAGGTGCCAATCGCTTGGAGGTCGCTAAACTCTTTTGAGGGGACCTGCAGCTTAAGGTGGAATCCGAACCACCAGAGCCTCGGTAGAGGTACTCGTCTCCTTATTGCATCCGGGCCCTCAATTGTCATATGATATACTTAAATCAATTATAATTCTAATATATTTATGTCTATAAATATAGAATCAATTTTATCTTCAAAAATCTGTAATGAAAGGTATTTTTCTTAATTTTTTCCGGACATGATCGATCAACGACATTTTCCTGAATAATTTATCGGTTTCAGTTACGAATCCAACAAAGTCACGATTTCTTTGAGAAATGCGTGTGTATAATCAAAAATTCGAGGCCGTATACAGGTGGACTTCTTCTTAGATTTTTTCTCATTTGACGTTCACAGGATTGACCTTTTTTGCAGAACAGCGCGAGTCACGGTTAATTTGGTAGCCCGATCGATAGCCACAGGAGCATTTTCAAGGAATTCGATTATATCAGTATCAGGAATCATTTTTTTTTTTAATTCACTTTTACAATTACTCAGCGAAAATGAGCGGGTCCAACCTAATTACTTGTGGTTATCCTCGACGTTAATTGTTTAAAATTCTCCGACTTTTCAGTCCCTACTTCGATTTTTTTTCTCGATAAGGCAGTGAAGGATTCCGGTTTTTTCGTCAAAGTTATCTAAACTGTTGAGAAAAAAATGGAATTATTTTAAGGCAACTTCACAAGCCTAGTGTTTATATCATACATATATTTTTTTATTTCAAGGCGTGATAATTTCAAGTGTCAAGTTTTAATCATCTTTCTGACTTACAATTAAAAAATATTGTTTAAATATTTTGAAAAATATATAAAGTAATGTTACCATTCTATATACGATTATTTCAATAGCAGGCTTCGAAGTTCCACACTTCTTTACTTTTTCTATGCTTTCTTAGACAAGGATACTTTTTTGATAATTTTTTCAGTAAAGTGATACAAAAAATTGATCGTACTAATAAAATTCAGTTAAAAGACAACAAATGAAAGAAAGGTATGCCTAAGAAAGCTACCCTACCTAAAAAAAAGAAAGAAATCAATCAAGATAGAAATTCAATTTTTCTATATTGTGAGCGTTCCTATGTTTAACACAAATTTTGTCATTAAAAGCTTTAAGCGCAATTTCGAGATCATTCCTTTCTCCTCACATAATGAGATGATCAGAGTTGGGATTTTTTTTAATTTCATAAATTTTCTACTGAGATTTCATTGGACGACTATTATTTTGCCAAAACATTATTTGCCAGTGACTACCCGTTAACGGAATATCGGCTTTTACAAAATTTGTTTTATGGATTAAAATTTTTAATTATTAAATTTGGATGTAAGATTATATATATAAAACATTTTTAACACTTTTTAATAAAAATTCAGCTCTTGTAAATTGAATTTTCAGCAGTTAAATTTCAAACAGTTAATTTTCTAACAGTTGATTCTCTAACAGTTGAATATGCAACTGTTTGAGATAGAAGAAAATTCAAAATTCGACTTTTGAAAATTATATTTTCTTCTATTTTCAACAACTGAAAATTCAACTGTTTAAAAATCAGTTTTCCATTTTCTTTAATTTTTAATAGTTGAATATTCAACAGTTCAAAGTTAAGGAAAAAAGCAAATTTTATATGAAAAACAAGTGTTACGAATGTTTAATTTAGATAATTTTATATGAGAGTTAAATAAATAAACATTTCAATCCATAAAAAAAATTTCAAAAAAGTCGATTTTTTCGAAAACGGGTAGCCGTTTTTTCTTGAATTTTCAACAGTTAACAATTAATTTTTTCGGTTAAAGATTGAAAGTTCAACTATTTTGGTAGAAAATTGAACTAATTGTTTGGAAATTAACTTTTATGTTGAAAATTTATATTTTCACATTGAAAATTCGACTGCTTTGTAGAAATTTCGTAGAAACTTTAACAATTTGGTTGCAATTTTTTTCTTTCTTGACTCAAAAATCTTTCTTGGTTGAAAATTCTACTGTTTTGTTGAATTTTGTCTTTTTGGTTTGAAGCTTTGTCTCTTTTGGTAGACATTTCTCTTAATTATCTTTTTTAGTTAAAAATTAATCTGTTTTGTTTGAGGATCCAACTATTTTGAAAATTGTTTTTTTTTGTTGAATTCAACTATTTTTGATTTAAAATTAAAATCTTTTTTGGTCGACAATTCAACTAATTAGTTGAAAGTCAAACTACTTCGTTAAAAATTCATTCTTCTGGTTGAAAGTTAAACTTTTCAGTTGAAAAAAAAACTATTTGTTTGACAATTCATACATTTTGTGGAAAACTCGTCTTTTCTAGTATAAAATTAATTTTTTTGGTTAAAAATTCAACTGCTTGGTTGAAAGTTCAACCCCTTTGTTATAAATTAATTTTGTTTGTAGATTCATCATTTTAGTTGAAAATTCATTTCTTTTCGTTAAGAATCTTATTCTTTGGTTGACAATTTAATTATTTTGTTGAAAATTTGTCAATTTCTTTAAAAAGTCATCCTTTTTGATTGAAAATTCGTCTTTTTTGTCGTAAGTTCGACTGTTTTGTTGAAAATTCGTCTCTTGGGTTGAAAATTCAACTATTTTGGCAGAAAATAGAACTATTTGGTAAGAAATTAACTTTTTTGCTGAAAATTCATATTTTCGGGCTGAAAATTCAATTGCTTTGTACAAAATTCGTCTTCTTGGTTTACTTGCACAATTTGGTTGAAATTGTTTTCCTTTCTTGATTCAAAAATTTTTCTTTGTTAAAAGTTCAACTCTTTTGTTAAATTTCGTCCTTTTGTTGAATTCAACTATTGTTGATTTAAAATTAAAATATTTTTTGGTCGTAAATTCAACTAATTGCTTGAAAGTTGAACTATTTCTTGAAAAGTATGACAGAAATTCCTTTTAAATAGTTCTTTTTTCGGTTTGAAGTATTTTTACACTTCTTTTTTATTTAAAAAAAACAACTAATTTTTCACTGATTTAGAAAGGCTACTTTTTTAATACTTTTCTCATTTTTCAGAATACTTTTTTCTTCAGAAATATACTTTTTTGATACTCCTCTCAGTTCCATAGAGCTCTTCGAAACCTGCAAAAGAGATATTTTTTTCTTTTTATTTTATTTCTTACTCATAAGTTTTACCCTTTTTTTATCTGATATTTCTTTTTTAACTGACGCCTACAAGTTTCATTGAAAAGCATCTTTAAAACATATTCTTTTTCTGCAAAGTGTCAGTCTCTGGGTCACTAAAAATATTTATTAACTTTAATTTATGCTAATCATGGGTAATATAAATGTCCCTCCATTAAAAATTCACAGAACTCATATAAAATAATGGTAATCATAAACTGCCTCTGGTCTTTAGTTTCTCCAAATTTTATCTGGCGCCTCGAAGGCATGGACGAAAGAATTTATCAATTTGCTGTCTTCAGATTTCCTTAATAAATTGCCACTTTTTTTTTGATTGTGTTGATTGACGTTCTGCACTTTGAGTATATTTATTTTGTTCTCTTAAACACTGGCAGATTTTATTAATAAAAAGAGCCTAAGTATCAGTACATGGAAAATGAAATTGATGAAGGGTGACTTTAAATTCAATTAAATACACTTCGAATTTACATCATTTTTGAATAATTAAGTTTGAATTTAGTAGAATTCATTTTTAATTTGAATTGAATATACTCAGAATTCAGTAGGATTCACTTCAAATTAAATTGAATAGTTTTCGAATTTACATATAATTTATGTTGAATTAATCTTCAATTTAAGGGAATTCAGTATTGAATTAAATCAAATAGACTTCGGATTTAGTAGGATTCACTTCAAATTTACATCGAATTAAGAAAAATTAGGTTTGGATTTCGGTAAAATTTAGTTTGGATTCAATTGAATACACTTAGAATTTAATTCAATTCCCTTTAAATTAAATTGGATAGACTTCAAATTCACATGCAATTTATTTTGAATAAAAATTTGAATTTAATATAATTCTCATTAAATTAAGTAGACTCTGAATTCAATTTATAAATTAAATGCACTTCGAATTTAGTTCAATTCACTTCAAATTAAATTGGATGGACTTTGAATTTACATGAAATGTATGTTGAATAAGGTTTAAATTTAGTGGAATTCACATTATAGACTTTGAATTTAGTAAAATTCACCATCAATTCACTTGAAAACACTTCGTTTCCAGTTGAATTGATTTAAAATTGCATTGTATAGACTTCGAATTCACATGGAACTTGCGTTGAATTAAGTTTCAATTTAGTTAAATTCAAATTAAATGAAATTCAATAGACTTCGAATTTAGTAGAATTGACTTTTAAATAAAGCGAATGCACTTCGAATTTAGTTCAATTCACTTTGAAATAAATTAGAAAGACTTCGAAATTACATGAAATGTATGTTAAATTAAGTTTAGTGGAATTCACTTTCAATTCACTTGAATACGCTTCGAATTTAGTTAAAATGACAACGAATTAAATTGGATAGACTTCGAATTAACATGGAATTTGCGTTGCATTAAGTTTGAATTTAGTAAAATGCATATTAAGTTAAATTCAAGAAACTTCGAATTTAGTTCAATTTAATATTGAATACACACACACACTTCGACTTTAGTTGAAATCGCTTTGAATTAAATTAGATAGCCTTCGAATTTACATAGAATTCATGTTGAATAAAAATTTGAATTTAGTGGTATTCTCATTGTATTAAATAGACTTTGAATTCAGTAGAATTCACTTTCAATAAAATTGAATGCACTTCGAATTTAGTAGAATTCACTTTCAATTCATTTGAATAGACTTCGAATTTTGAATAGAAGTTGCGTTGAATTAAATTTGAATTTCGTGAAACTCAAATTAAATGAAATTCAATAGACTTTAAATTTAATAGAATTCACTTTTAATCAAAATGAATGCACTTCGAATTTAGTTCAATTCACTTTAAAATAAATTATATAGACTTCGAATTCACATGGAATTTGTGTTAAATTCACTTACCATTAAATTCAGTGCACTTCGAATTGAGTTTAATTCACTTTGATTTAAATTGGCTAGAATTCGAATTTACATGGAATTTATGTTGAATAACAATTTGAATTGAGTGGAATTCTCATTAAATTAAATAGACTTTGAATTAAGTAGAATTTACTCTCAATTAAATTGAACGCACTTCGAATTTAATTCAATTCACTTTAAAATAAATTGGATGGACTTCGAATTTATATGAAATTTATGTTGAATTAAGATTAAATTCAGTGGAATTCACATTATGGACTTTGAATTTAGTAAAGTTCACTTTCAATTCACTTGAATGCACTTCGTATTTAGTTATATTGATTTTGAATTAAATTTGATAGACTTCGAATTTAAATGGAACTTGTGTTCAATTAAGTTTGAATTTAGTGGAATTCTCGTTAAATTAAATAGACTTCGAATTTAGTAGAATTCACTTTCAATTAAACTATTTGCATTTCGAATTTAGTTCAATTCATTTAACAAAAAATTGGATAGACTTCGAATTTGCATGAAATGTATGTTGAATTAAGTTCTAATTTAGTGGAATTCACATCATAGACTTCGAATTTAGTAGAGTTCACTTTCAATTCACTGGAATGCACTTCGTATTTATCCGAATTGATTTCAATTAAATTGAATAGACTTCGAATTCACGTGGAACTTGTGTTGAATTAGTAATGTTTGAATTTTACTAAAATTTATATTAAATTCAATTCAGTAGACTTCGAATTCAGTAGAATTCACTTTAAAATAAATTCAATATACTTCAAATTTACATGAAATTTATGATGAAATAAGTTTAAATTTAGTAGAATTCACATTATAAACTTTGAATTTAGTAGAATTCACCTTCAGTTCACTTGAAAACACTTTGGATTTAGTTGAAATAACTTTGAATTAAATTAGATAGACCTCGAATTTACATGATATTTGTGTTGAATTAAATTAGAATTTAGTGGAATTCGTATTATATCAAACTTAATTAAATAGAATTGGAATTTAGTAGAATTCACTTTTAATTCAGTTCAATACACTTCTAATTAAGTCGAATTTGCTTTTAATTAAATTGGATAGACTTCGAAATGTTGAATAAAAATTTGAATTTAGTGGAATTTTTGTTAAATTTAATAGACTATGAATTTAGTAGAATTCACTTTCAATTTAAGCAGACTTCAAATTTAGTAGAATTCACTTTGGATTCAATTGTATTCGCTTTGAATTTAGCTGAATTTACTTCGAAATTACATCGAATTTAAAAAAAAAGTTTGGATTTAGTGGAATTCACTTTGAATTCAATGGAATACAATTCGAATTTAGTTGAACTCTCTTTAAATTAAATTGGATAGACTTCGAACTCACATGGAATTTATGTTGAATAAGGTTTAAATTTAGTGGAATTTACATTATAGACTTTCAATTTAGTGAAGTTCACCATCAATTCACTTGAAAACATGACATTCATGTTGAATTATGTCTAAAGTGAGTGGAATTCACATTAAAAAAAAAAAGAAATTAAATTAAACAGACTTCGAATTTAGTGGAATTCACTTTGGATTCAATTGTACTCGCTTTGAATTTAGCTGGATTTACTTTGAAATTGCATCGAATTAAAAAAATGTATGTTGAATTATGTCTGAATTTAGTGAAATTCACATTAAATAGAATAAAATAAATTTAAACAGACTTCGAATTTAGTGGAATTCACTTTGGATTCAATTTTTTTCGCTTGGAATTTAGCTTAATTTACTTCGAATTTACATAGACTTTAAAAAAATTAAATTTGATTCAGTGGAATTCACTTTGAATTCAAATGAATACAATTCGAATTCAGTTGAACTCTCTTTGAATTAAATTGGATAGACTTCGAATTCACATGGCATTTATGTTAAATTATGTCTGAAGTGAGTGGAATTCACATTAAATTAGAGAGACTTCAAATTTAGTGGAATTCACTTTGGATTCAATTGTGTTCGCTTTGAATTCAGCTGAATTTACTTCGAATTTACATCGAATTAAAAAAAATTAAGTTTGGATTTAGTGGAATTTACTTTGAATTCAATTGAATACAATTCAAATTTAGTTGAACTCTCTTTGAATTATGTTGAATTATGTCTGAATTTAGTGGAATTCATTTTAAATTAAATTAAATTAAACAGACTTCGAATTTAGTGGAATTCACTATGGATTCAATTGTATTCGCTTCGAATATATCTGAATTTACTTCGAAGTTACATTGAATTTAAAAAAATTAAGTTTGGGTTTAGTGAAATTCACTTTGAATTCAATTGAATACACTTCGAATTTAGTTGAATTCACTTTGAATTGAATTGGATGGACTTTGAATTTACATAAAATTTCATTTGAAGTCCAAATTTAGTACAAGTCCCATTGATTTAAATTCAATTTTTTTCGAATTTAGTTGAATTCACTTCCAATTGACATCGAATTAAAAAATGAATAAATTGGAATTTAGTAGAATTCACTTTGTATTAATTTGACTTGACTCTGACTTTAGTAGAATTGACTTCGAATTTAATTGAATACACTTTGAATTTTCATTGAATTTATGTTGAATGAGATTCTAATTAAGTGGAGTGAATTTTTAATTCAGTTGAACTTGCTTAAAATTTAGTATAATTTACTTCAAATTCAGTTCGAATTTAATTATATTCATTTAAATTCTTAATGAAATGCAGCAGAATTCACCTTATTTCGGGGCCTTGAATTGCCCGTATGGAAAAAGCCCTGTTTAGCCCTCTTTGTAATATTGATCCCCCGTCAGGGGCCCATGTGGACAGTCCACAAGGGAAAATCACAGGGGCCCCCGCAGGGGCCCTGCTCGTTTACCCTTGTGGTTGATGGGGTAAAATTCCCAAATTGAAAGAGTTAATATTTATTTGATGTTGTAATAAATTGTCTTTTGTGTCAAATAGTAACAATGTCTCATCCAAATGTGCAGTTATTAAAAATAAAGATAATTCCAACAAATTTTGATACGGGTGCAGATTGTTCGCCTGAAGAAAAGTTATAAACATTATATTATAGTACGTAGATATTTATTAATAAATGCATAAAAATGATGAGGTGTCAACTATTGATGGTATTTTTAAGAGTTAATTTACCGTCGGAGCAACTGTCAGGGGCCCACGAGGGCAGTCATAAAGGCAACCATGAGGGAAGCCCATGCTGTCTCCTTATAGATTAGCATGTCGTTTCTATGAGGGAGCATGCCTGCATTGCCCTCATGGGCCCCTAATGGCCTAAGCGCAATTCATCAGGGCCCCCTACGGGGGCCCACATAATTTTTTTCACACGGTTGAGTGTAATTCATTCGAGGTCAGTCAAATTCGATTGAAATTACTTGGAATTTTGCTGAACCCGAATTCCAAATTCACTTTAATTTATTCTAATAAAAATTGAATATAATAAATTAAACGGAATTCAAGAATATATAATTAATTTAAATAATGAATATAAAAAAAGAACTTATTTCGCCTTCGAAAAAAAATATTTTTTAATTAACCAGATTGTGTTGTTTTCCATGAAGGTACACGAGAGTGAATAGTGGATCTTATACTGGACCTGGGGCGAAAACGTCAGTCCATGCAGTTCTCGATTACGATGATGATGAATTTGAAGATTACTACGATGACGAGAACCCGGACATTCCTAGTGATGCCCACGTGACCCCAATACAGGGACCAATTTTTCTGAAAAATGGAACAGTACCTGTTGTTCCCCTTTACTCCTATCCACAGCTGAATAATGGCACGTTAGTGCAAATACCTGTAAGTAACAAATCCATTGATTCATTAGAGTACACCACCGTTCGAAATTGTCGGTAAGATTAGCGAGAGTACTATTAAAAATCATTGCTGACTTTGAACCACGATAACTCGGTCAAAAAGGGGTTAGAGATTTAAAAAAAAATAGTTGGAAAGCTTATGAAATTTCGCTTTTGATGAGCTCAAGTAAGGATATGTTTTACTTTTTTGAGAGAATATATCACCTGAGAAGTTTTTTGGCGAATACGATATTTCCTCTTTAATTCAAGCCAACAAAACTTCAAAAATCTTCATAGGTTTCCAAGATATGACTAAAAACGTACAAGCGTGTCTGCGTCGAGTTTCAGTCGGCA
>JAUMHM010000005.1:31564872-31577809 GCA_032362435.1 Melikaiella ostensackeni | reverse complement strand
GTGATCGCCCACGGAAACTTGACGTACATATACGCTTGGAAATTTATGTTCATATCTTGGAAACCGTAAAAGATTTCTAGAGTTTTATGAGACTGAAACGCGACGCAGATACCTTTGGATATTTCTATTCATATCTTGGGAACCCGTGTAGATTTCTAAAGTTTTCTTGGCCTAAACTAGAGATGAGATTCCAAAGATTATGTTCTGTAAATTTCAGATTTTTTCCACAACTTCCATAACTCATAGCACGAGTTGAATTCGAGGTAGAAAATCCGAACGATTTCCGGTAATTACAGCTCTCGCGGCCAAAAACGGTGATCGCCGACTGAAACTCGACGCAGACATGCTTGGAGATTTCTGGTCATATCTTAGGAACTCTTAAAGATTTCTGAAGTTTTATTGGCTCAAATTAGGGATAAAATTTTGTAGATTAGATTATTATGATTATTTGAAAAGCTCTATCTCTTTTTTTGACCAAGTTATCGTGGTTCAAAGCCAGCAATGTTTTTTAATAGTACTCGGGCTAGTCGTACCGACAATTTCCGACGGTAGTGTACACAAAGAAATTCTTTTTATTATTAGAAAAAAAATTAATAGTTACATTAAAAAATCTGGGAATGGAGAACTCCATAATTCATAATGTCCAGTCAACAAGATGTTTACAAATTTAAAATATTTTTCTAATAAGTTATTGGAAAATCGTGACGGAACTGAGCAAATATTTAAATTTCTTGATGTTTGCTTATTCACGAGGCTTAGTCAGAATTTTACTCAAGACAAAGGATATGCAATTATGTAAATGCTTCAACAGGAGAGAGGTTGTTCTCCTTTTCTTATCCTACTTTTGCTCTCGTTTCTGAAGTGCACCTATTCATCAGAAGATTGGTACATGCAATTTAGTGATAAACAATAAGACTCGATAATGTGAAATTACAAAAATAATCATTACTTCTTTCTATAAAATAAATAACAATGTTGTACAATTCCACGATTTCTAAAAAAAAATGCCAAGGGCTTTATCAAATCAATAAATCATTCCGTTTCACAGCTTCAATGAGCAAATGAATCTTTGATACTGATCATCCCGTCCCATACATTAAAGCAATGATCAATTACGAACCAATTAATCAATGCCCATTTGTGCCTTCTTTTTGTTACTTTCTTTAGAAATTTTCGCGTATTGAATATCTTCGACAAAAAATGCTGCTACCAGTGAATAGAATCCTTATTAATTAATCATCCAAAGTCACGTGTGGTGAAAAGATATAAATATGTAAAAATATTTAAGCATTGAATTAAAATTAGATTTGCTTCTGAAAAACTTTTTTTCCTGGATTGGATTTCTAATGGAATTTTAAATCCCATTATCTATGTGCCGAGAATTTGCACAACGCACTTTAATGGTTCACGAAATGGCATTGAGACAATAACCTTCTGAACTCTCTTGTACGTTGTAAATTTCACTTTGGTATTGCCACTACCTTGTTACCTCACCTTAAGAGAATGCTTGAGCATTAAACACGTAAATCGATCAGAATTCAGATTAACATGAAATGCAAGCCTGAAGAGATGTATAGTCTCTTTATCCTTACTTTGGTTTAAGATAAAATTTATATTTATTTATTTAATAAAAATGTTGAGAAAGTTCAATCCAATTTTCTTTGATATTTTATTTATTTGTAACTATTAGTTACTCAATTTATTTGTATTCTGATTATATGATTATCACAAATATTTCTCTTTGGACAAGAATTCTTTTTCGTGTCTCTACTAACTAAATGGCCAAACAGGGATTGAAAAGATAAAAAATTGGTCAAAGTAGGCGGCAGGCGCCTACAGAAAAGGGTTTTGTAGCCTATTGAGTCGTTAATAAAGTCATTCAAATCGTCCCCCACCCCATTCCTCTCCGCACTTCTTCTCAATTACCCTCATTTCCCCCCAAATTTCCCTACCCTACACTCTCCTCGCTTCTCTCTTATTGCCCCTTAATTCTCATCATTTCCCTTTACTTCCCCTCACTTCACCTCACTTCTCCCCACTTCTCCTTATTTTCCTTTACTTCCCCTCACTTTCTCTCATTTCCCCTTTCTTATACGACGTCGGACACCCGACCGAGATAAGGGTTTCTGCCCGGGGCTACGAAACCATAAAAATTGACAACAGTAGAATTCAAACTTCCCTTTCACACCTCTCCTCGCACTTCCTCTCAATTACCCTAATTTCTCCCTCCCCATCCTTAATTTTCCCTCGCCCCTCTTCTCCTCATTTCCTCTCACTTACATTCACTTACCCTTATCACACCTTACTTCCGCTCATTTCAGCTCTCTTACCCTCATTCCCCCTGACTTTCCCTTATCTCTCTCAATTCTCTTTCCCTCATTGCTCCTTACTTCCTCTTATTTCCCATCACTTCTCCTCATTTCCCCTTTATCATACGACGGACGGATACCCAACCGAAACCGTAAGGGTTCTCTTCCCAGGGCTACGAAACACTAAAAACTGATAAAAGTAGAATTCAAACTTTCCATTTCATAACATTTTTATATATATTAAACTTCTGTCTCCAAGATATCTCTCCTTTTCCGTCACGAGGTATCATTCTTTATCCGATTTCGCTTTGAAGCAGTTTTATTCTCTTCTATTCCGTTTCATTAATTTCTTTCCAATTCCCTAACTATTTTCTTGATTGAAGAAATTTAAGACTTTCATTAGTTTCCTATCTCAGTTTTTCCCTTCTTATCACAAGGACACAATTTTCCGAGCTGAAGCCCGTCAAGAAATATGTTAGATCAAATAGTAACTCTGTGTGATTGTTTTATATGTGACTTTGCCCGAAAACCAGCATTTTGAAACTTGAATTTCGCAAAGGGTAATGTTTTACCTAAAAGAACTAGTATTCTGGCCGACAAGACAAATGTAGAAGTTAAAAGCAAGTTAATATGTCGAATTTCCTGTAACACTTTTTTAAAAGATTTAACTGAATTTTATTCACCTTCGAAGATTCATTTTCACCAATTACATACATACTTTTTACGTTAATTTTTTTCTTTTTTCGTTAAGTTGGCTTATGAATAAAGTTTTGAGTAGTATTTCCTTCAAATTCTGTAAAATTTATAATCATTCTCTGACATTTTTTAGATAAAGTGCAGTTACGTTTGATCGAAAGTCGTTGCAGTGTTAACTCTTTTTCATTCAAAGCATTTTTAAAGTATATAAATTCGGAGAAAACGTATGAAGCTATTTTTAATTGTAAATGTGAACATTCTTGAAGCTATTTAAACAAGAAGATATAGATTTTTTAAACATCAACTGCAAAAATATATATATTTAAAGATTAACTCATAAGGAGCATTAGTCGAACGCGAATGCCCCTGGGAGCAGTTGTCGAACAGACAGGGACCCAGTAGTCGAACAGTGCGATCCGAAGTGATAAGAGGTTAGGGATGATAAGTATTTACTTACAAAAAGTAATTGAAGTACTTATAAACAACTGAATAAAGACGAGGTTTGAGATACATTCGGAATAAATATGGTTTATTTGAATAAATATCTATTTGAATATCGCCCATGTAATAACTTACAAAAGTCATCTAATTCGAATTAAACAACAAAAATCAAACATTGAAGGAAAATCAACATTTTATACCATTTTCACTATCAAATTATTCAACAATTTTTCAAAATTTCTAGTTAAAATAAAATTTAAATTGTCTGAGTCTTATTCCAAGGTTTTTTGTAGTAATAAGTGAGTTTTTAATTATCTTTTCTTTTAATGATAAATTTGTTTTTTCTTTAGATAAAGTTTCTTTTTTCAAGGCTTCTTTAATTATTTCACTTTCAATAATATTAATTTCAGTTTCCAGTGATGTTTGATTTTCCTTAATCTGCTCGGTTTTCTATTGAATACACAACAGTTTTTCCTGAGACATATTGCTTAAGCTTTAAATCTGATTCCTTGATTTCATTCTGTACTTGAAGATTTTGTGGCCTAATTTTTTCAAGGTTCTCTTCTGATTCCATTTTAATTTTTCAATTTTGCATCATTTTAGATTTTTTCTCAGCTTATACTCTCTCTTCTTCTTGTTTTTGCTTTGCTGTTGAATACCATAAATTTCTCCAAGATAAACCAGTAGCAACAGGAGGGTATATTGGTTTATTTTCATCATCAGGCTTTACATCTTGACTTCTTCTTTTTTCTTTTTACTTTTATGAAATTTTGGCATAAGAAGGAAATCCTTGAATGCAATTTTCGCAATGGACTGAGAAGTAGAATCTAAATCAACAAGAAATTATCTCATTATAAATATAATATAAATTTATATATATTTTATTGTAAATAAATAAAACACTACTCACTGTTACTCTTTGGGACAGTAGTTCCACAATCGTTGCATGCATTATTAACTTAGTTGTTATTATTAGAAATTTCAATGAGTGGAAGAGTTGCACTTGGTTGATAATTTTCTAAACAAGCTGTAAAAATAAAAAAATGTAAGCGTCAATTGAAATGTTATGATTTTGTTCAATGGTATAAAAATGAAAATCTCTTACGTTCAGAAACTGCTCTGTTTCTTTGAAGACCATCGGCATGACCAACTACATCAGTATCGAATGTATTTTTTTGTCTCATAGGCAAACAATTAGAATGCTTAAACGTAGGCTTATTTACTATGCATAAATCTAGAGCCTGTTCACAATCGCTATCACTTTCAAAATCACCCTGCTGCCATTTCCAAAAGCAATAACATGCACATTACATTGATTTGTTACATGAAGCATAAATATATTAATGTCAGTATGTAAATAGGAATAAATTTTTTGCTATAAGAATTTATAGCCATGATAAAGCAAAATTTATATTCAATATTCGTGTTTTCTGAGAAAAATCAATGAAAATCCATAAGTGTTCGGGTTTTAGGCTATCTACTGTAAAACGAGACAGTATACTCGAACGCCTCCAAAAAACTAAAAAAAAACAATGAAAAGGTTGAATTATCTTTTTTTCCTTAACCATATTGATCGTACACTTTGATCTAAACTGCTTTTATGCTCAACAAAACCGTGCTCTTTAAAGAAAATCACGACACAAAGATCTCTCTTTCTTAGCTCTAGCCATAAACTGCGAGGCAAAAACAGCTGGTTTCTCGAGTTGCCACGAACTTATATTTTTTTCTAAACGATGGCGCCACTATTTTTTTTTTTTTTTTTGATATTTAAAATAGTAACTTGAAACATCAAAGTATTTTATGAAGTTTTTTGTGGAAACTATATAAATGTATATGATTTTCTAAAATTACATACTCGTAACCCTGACAGTGTTCGATTATCGGGTACTGTTCGAGTATCGTGTCCACTACCTCATATGCGCGTGTTCGAAAACTGCACAAGTTGTCTCATCCCTACTAAAACGAACATTGAATAGAGAAAAAGAATCTCGAACCGTATCATTAGCTCAGTCACACGGTAAACATATGCAAGTATTAACCAATGAAAAAGTTGACGACCCTCCTGTTAAAAAAGCAGTTGCTTTCTGCGGAAGATTTAATTAAGATACAGACCAGTCTATATTTGAATCAAAAAAAGACGATGGCCATTACTTCAGCTGTTTGTGTAGCCACAATGAATGCAAAAGCTGTTGAACCAAACTTGATAAAAAAACCTTTTAATTAAAAACTACTGTATTGATAAATATTTTTGTACAAAAATGTTTGATTTTACACATGTGAAAGCTGACAAAGTTTCAGCTGCATCTGAAACAGTTCCTTACTGCAGAGATTTTGAGGGTTTGATTGGGTACATCAAAGAAAAACGGTGTTTGTCTTACTATCACTTAAAATTAGGAATTGATGGTGGAGGAGGATTTAAAAAAATATGTTTATCGATTCAATCATCAGCAGAAAACGAAATTACCTAAACGAAAACAGAAATTTGAAGATGGTATTTTTCACCAAACGCTTTAAGCATTCGGGTGTGACAAAATTGACGATACTTACTCTCGCATTTACTTTTCAAGAAAATTATGAGAGCGTATCCAAACTCTGGTCTGCATTAAACATCAACAACTTTGAGGAAACTATCACAACCTATCTTAATTTGCTAATATTTTCGTTGACATAGTCGCACATTTATTGAATGAATTTGAGCAAAATGCCCTCGAGTGGGCAGAAATGTGCTGTGCAACTCGTGATACGAGTATATGCCACGGTAGTTCGAATTTTAACGGCAATACTTGCAAGAAACACACAAACCTAAAGTTCATGCAGTTTTTTTCCATTCCAATTTCAATAAATTTAATCAATTTAATTTCGAGTTTGTTATTTCCAGTTGCAATATTTAGCAATCGCATAATAAATTAACTGAAATTGAACACATTTAAATATGTTTCAAACTTGCAATATTTATTGCAACGGTTTTCCAATCGAAAAACGCTACGTGACCATACAAAAATCGATTTATCTCACGAATCCCTCTACCGATTATTTTCATATACTGACATTATTTACTCGTGAGACATCTTAAAAAATATTCATGAAAAAATCCCATCGGTGCAAGGACTTTTGTTTTGAAGTACAATTTTTTTATTAATCACAACTAAATCAATTTTTAAGAGATCTATGAAACGTGATTTTTGAATTTGGCTTTGTTCATATTTATTCATTTAACGTGAAGTGTGGTAAAAAGGGCAATTTTGCAGTTTTTGTTTTTGATTTTTGAACAGTAAATTCCTGATATTGACCACTGTGAGCCGACCGAATCTCGACGCAGACACGGTTGGACATTTTTGGTCATATCTCGGAAACCTGTGAAGATTATCAAAGTTTCATTGGTCTAAATTGAAGATAAAATTGCAAAGATAGTGTCCTGTAAATTTAAAGTCTTTGCTTCAACCTTCCTGAGTCATGACACGAGTTGACATCGAAGTACAAAATTCGAGGAATGCTTAAATTTTCATAAGAAACTTCTGACGTGATATATAGTATCCTCTTCAAAAAGTCAAAAATATTTCTACTGTGGCTCATTCGACGTATAATTTAATCATCTTTCTTTTTTTGAAAAAATGTCTAGCTTTATTTTCAATTGTGTTATCGTGTTTCAAAATTATTAGTGATTTTTGGTGCCGCTCACACTAGCAGTGTAGATAATTTCCGATATTAGTGTATCATCTCCCCTATCTCTTATTATTATCCTATTTTTCTTTCTAAACATTTTACCCTCTTTCATATCGTTTTAGAGCTTTTTATCTTTTTCATCTTTTACTGAAATTTATCTTTTTTATCCCTTCTATCACTTAGCCATTTCCATTTTCCAGTAATGCCAACATTTTTTTAATACACTGGAACCTCGATTAAGAGGCTGTTCCGGGTATGGCCTGCGATGGCCGTGAAGTCCTTCCAAGAATTTCTGTGTCGTAAACAATCAGGGTCGTGTGAACCGATTCTTGTAGGAATAAATAATAGTAATTAACTGTATTCTGTACGAATGTAGATTTTTGTTATCCTAAAGGATGGGCGTTTTTTTAATAATGGAGATTAATTAATGAAAAAAAATTTCGCGTATATTTAAAAATAAATGCGAAATTTGCACGTGAGTTAAATGGAGGTTCCAGTGTATTTCAACTCACATCTATTCCGTTTTATAATTCATTATTCTGTCCTAATTTCCAACAATATTCTATCCTCTCTTATCTAGTTTTATCAGATTATTAAATTCCTCTTTACCACAATTCTATCCTTTTCTATCCCATTTTGTAATTGTTTATTCCTCTTTTCAAATTTTATCCTTTTCCGCATTCTCACTTTTGAACAGTAATGGATAGAATCAAATATGTTTGTAATACAATATAGGATAAAAATGGTTCTATTTGGAAAAGTTTGAAATCAAATTAATACGATAGAAGTTATTATCAATAGAACAGGATTCACAAAACTTGTAGAAGAATTAAACTAATGAAAGCTATAACTGTACATAATATCAAAATATTGTCGCAAAAGCGCTTTTTTAAACTACAAGAAAGTTTAAAATTAAACAATTGTGAATTTAAAATATATTTCATTCTGATTGTCAAATGCAACTGACTCTGATTCAGTTGAGTCATTTTTATTTTATATAAGATCAAAAGAAATTCAAAACGTAATATGTTATCTTGCTTCAAGAACTGCATGTAGATCATGAACTTTAAATGTTAAGACAGTGACGTGGTGTTTTTGCTATTTACATTGAGTTGGATTCGCAACGAATCTTTCTTCATTGAAATGCTTCTTGCAAAAAAAAAATAAATATATCAAATGTTCTGTCAATATAAACTGTCGACAGGATTAATCTATTCATCATGATAGGAATTTTACAAATGTCATGTTCTTATTTTGTTATTACAATAAAAAGAATACTTAACTTTTCAAATTGAGAAAAAAATTACTTCCATGTCTGTTCTTAAAATTTCTTTCATGTATTTTATATTGGATATTAACGACATTGTAAACTTTCATATTTAAATTTCACACTTCTTGAAGTTCGCATACCGATATGAGATTAGATACTAATTCATATCAAGATCTAAAGTTCAAGGTGTTCAGTTATGCTGTGAGAGGAAAAATAATTTCGCTACTTTATCCACAGTTTACAGTTAGAAAAAAATTCATGAGACTTGAAATATATTTTATAGTTTCATAATATGATTGGATAAGAGTTTAAATGATTAAAAATATATCATTTGAAAAAGAAGTTCGATTGGAGGAGGTAAATGAGTGAGAAACTCATATTTATTCGTCAAAAAGAGCGACGTTTCGTTGGCATGGGTTCGCCAACCTCATCAAGCTAATTTATTAAAAGAAACAGCACATGAACATCGCATTTTCACAGACAAATGGCATAAGTTAAAATAGATTTAAAAAATCATCGTTAACATTCACTGGTTAAAAAATAATTTTAACTCGTTAATGACAAGAGAGATATGAAGAACCCATTTTTGGTTTGATTGAGAAAGTCTACTGAATTGACAAACCTTAAGTCGTATCATATATGTATAAACACACTATACTCACACATATTAAGAAATAATACAGAGAGGGAAATATGCTTTATTATGAGTATAAATGTCTTATTTCTTATTAACATCATTTGAATTATTGTTAATATGAATCATCTCTGAAATCAGTCATTTTTGATAATTATATTCTCGATCAATAATTTTTAGGTTTTCCCAATCAAAATTGTGACTAGAGTTATATTGGTGTTGATACACAACCTACCCACTCTTCTTATTACACTAGTTTACACGAAAAATGTACGAGGAGAAAAAAGGGTTTTTAGATTAATTGTGGCTCGCTGAAGAAGAAAATGACATTTATTTATTTTTCCAAAGAAGCGTTTTCGAGATATTTGCAAAAAACAAGTGTTTTTGGCTCTTTTTCAGTTATTGGCGTAAATCTTGATAACGGTTGATTCAATTAACATGAACTGTATTTCGTTCGAAAGGTATGATCTTCCACTTTTAGACTATATACTGTCTGTGTCAATCGGATTGAAATTTTCTGGGTTACAGGCGATGAAAGTAAAAAAAAAAGTGGATTTTCCGACCTGATTTAAAAATCGCTCACTTTCAGTTGGTCCTTTTTTCGAACTTCATCGCCTATAACCCGATAAATTTTAATCCGATTGACACAAACAGTATATCGTCGGAAAAAGAACATAGCTTTTGAATGATATACAGTTCATGTTAGTTGGATCAACCGTTCTCGAGATTTCTGCCAGTAACTGAAAAAGAGCCTCAAAACACGATTTTTGCTAATATCTCGTAAAGACTTTTTTTTAGGCACACGTGATGAGTCAAAAATTTGTAAACTAATGTTATTAATGTGTTTAATAATACGAGTCGTCAAAGATCTTTTTGTTTCATCGACGTAAGATGCTGGACATTATTTACAGGAAAACTTGTAGAATACATTCGTTTCGTTCCATTTTTGTGAGATATCTTCATCTTGCTTAATTACAGAACCTTTAATTTTTTTGGTTGTAGGGATCGTAGCAATAAAGTAACTATTTAATATCTTAGACAATTTTGGAAAATCATTAGAAAAAGGAAAGCAAACTATAGGTTGGTGTACATGTGAACGAATCTGATTGTTTACCACCTTGTTGTGAGAGTTATATTTAGTTTTGTTCATGCGTATTTTTATGTTTTTTTTTAAATAAAACTAATTTTATAATCATTATTTATCAGCAGCTGTTTAATTGTTTCTAGATTTTTTAAGTGAAACTTATTATTAGATAATAATATTGCTCTGTCAAGATTGTAAACATTTTTTTTCTGTTGGATAGGACGACGTGAAAGAAAGTTAATTAGTAATTGTAAGTTTTTATTATAAGAGTTCAAGGTCATAAAAACTGCATCAATATGTTTTTTTTTGAACGCATAGAATCGTATCATCGACATATCTATAATATAAAAGAGGAACATAATTGTGAATATTTTTTAACTTTCCTAAATATGCATCCTCCGAATCATCCATTACAATGTCCGCAAACAAAGATGAGATTGGTGAGCCCATTGGTGTGCCATAAATTTTGTTTATAAATATTGTTATTAAAAGTGAAGAAGGTATTTTCAAAAAAGAATTTGTATAATTTATAATATCATTGAACAGTATTTTACATTTGCTGTGAATAAATTCAAATCTCTTTTCTAAACTCTCTAAAACCATGTTACAGGGGATATTTGTAGACAAAGAGCCTGACATCGAGAGAAAAAAGAACATAATTGTCATCTATGTTTATATTTTTGAGTTTTTCTTTTAATTCAAAGCTAATATTTATATGTGAAAGAGGGGCTTTAATATAGTGTTTTAATTCCTCATAAATTACTTTAGCCAAAAAATGTGTTTGACTATTAACAAGAGAAGTATGTAGTAGGACGGAAAGGAGCATCTCGTTTGTAAATTTTAGGTAGACCTCAATATTTAGCTACAACCATGCCAGTCAAAGTAAGTTGTTTGTCATGTTATTGTTAGTTTAAATAATTATTATGATTAAAATTTTTCAAAATTTGAAAAGTGTTTACCTATAGTTCTTTTACGCGTTTTTGTTTACTGCAATGTAAGTCAATATATCAGAAAGAAAATCGAACATTTTTGTGTTGTAATTGGATCTTTTTAGGCAAAATGTGAGGTTACGTTTGTCAGCATCAATAAAAAAGATATCAGGATTATTTTTCAAAAAGGTTTTTGTCGTTTTTAGTTTTTTTCGAAAATTCTCTATCTTTTTTGGAAGTATGAACAACTCTCTTCATAGTGTTGTTAATATTAATAGTTACTTTGTCTCTTATTTCGTTTTTAAGATCATTGTGTAGATCTGAAAATTAAAGCGATGATTCTAAATTTTCGATTATATCAATGACTTCTTGTTTTGACCATTATGAAGGAACGCTATGATTAGATCCTAAGGAGACAATATCAACAGTGTCTGTTGGTATTTGAATGTCCGCTAAAATTTTTAACCAACGATCTTTATTTGTCTTCATTTGGATATGTTGGTTAGATAATAAGGATTCAAATTTAATTTTGTGTTTGTTATTGCATTTTTTGTCAATAGAGTTGAATTTTGTTTCTGATAACTCAAAGAACTTTTTCTTAATATTATCGTCAAAATCAGAGAACGATATGTTTCTTCTTATTTTTTCGAGTGTTCTATATAAGAAATTAATATGAAAATTGATATATCGAATTGTAATTTCCAAGAATAGTGTTAATTGAACCTATTGAATTCCTTACGACAAGTTTAACTGTAAAAGGAGACATTTTTTTGAAGTTTGTTAAGATTAAGAATACATTGAGAAATAACATCATTGCTTAAGATTTGTCGCTTCAGTAGACTTCACACCGTCAGCTCAATCGAAACAAAAATGGTTTCTTCAAAAAATAGATCAGTGATATTAGATTCACTTAGCTAATTATATCAAATATTGTAAACATTGAATTCAATGGGATTTCATTAACTTCGGTTAAAAAATATTCTAGAAAGTTTGTAAGATAAAACTGATAATTGTTTCTTCTGAAAAAGCTGAAAGTGAAACACTTAAAGTCCTCATAATTAAGTTTGATTTCAAAAATCAACAATATTTCTCTTTACTGTTATTATCACAATTACTATAATCATTACCAGATTTATTACTCTTCCTTTATTTACCCAGGTGTTGTGCAATTACTACAAAAACGTCGAATCCTTTCCACTTCATTGACCATATATAATTTTCCTCATTCTTCATAATTTCTGGTTATCATCAACTCTTAATTTCTTCCCGTTTGGAAACCTTCCCAAAATGCAGGGCATCTTCCTGAAGTTACAATCATCATGAATTTTTTGTGATTTCACTGCACTTTATTTATAAACTCCGGAAGATAATTGACCATAAACGCCTGGGCCGTGATTTAATGGGCAATTTCATGCAATTTGAACGCGACCACCTGCGATGAGTCGAAAATCAGAGTCCGTGAAACTTAAACAAATACCCGGATTCGAGAGTGAATTTCCAATTATACTTTGGCATTAAAAGGGTGTCGGACGCGGACCAAGGTGCGAGACCAATTTTTATAATCGTCGTTTAATTCTCCTTGAATTTATTGAACATTTCTTTTAGTATTTCTTAAAGATCGAAATAAAATCTATTTTCTTGTGAAAATTTTTTGTTTACTGAAAAAAAACACCCAAAAAGTTCACAATTCAAAAATAGACTTTGAGACTACCTGCTTTTTCGGCTCATTAGATACAGGTGTACAATAAATGTACACAACAGAAAGAAAAAGGAAGAAGAAAAAAGAAAGAGTCAACCAAAACCAACCTCACACTCTTTCTTTTCTCCGTCTTTCTTATACTACTGGGGACCAACATGTTTCGAAGCCAATTCAGACTTCCTCATCAGGGGTAATTTATAGGAAAACAACAG
>JAUMHM010000005.1:31532372-31561263 GCA_032362435.1 Melikaiella ostensackeni | reverse complement strand
ATTTATACCTCTAGCATTCCAAACACCTAATCTCCATTCATCGCCTGAAACTTTTCCGAGAACATGCCTTTCGTCAGAAGAAGCGTCAATCCTATCCGAGGCTACATTATTATTTGTATTATTCATTGTTAAAAGTACCCACCCAACTACATCTTCATGCAAGAAATTCATTCCATAAGTAAAAAATCATGTCCAAATTGAGCAGCTAAATCGTTATAAGGTGGAGCGTCCATTCATAACGTCAGTCCCATCAAACTTCGCTCATGCAAAGGAAAGTATGAAAACCAAGCCAGAACCAAAGGAGTTATGATCGGTTTGTGTTGTATATTGAGATGACGTACGACACAACGAGTGTGTTAGAGCTTGGAAGGTCTCTCCACAATAGTACTTTATAAATCGACATAGTGTCGACACAATGCGAATCACGTTGAAGCTGCATCGACGTTGTGGAGACAGCTTGCATTACACTTTCGAGTCATGGTTTCACTCAACTCAGGCGCGACTCCCCATATCGAGGTCTAAGATGTTTACACATCAAAAATTAAATAGTACAAAAAAATACTCATCGTAAATTTTGTTAACATTTCAGTAGTCGTGGAATCTTTCAATTGCGCAACACTTGTTCCTTGACTTTGAAACAAGTCTTCACGAACTAATAACACTTTTACACGAAGTACCGGTACACGACCGCCGAGGGCACCACATGTGCCACAACAAAAGCAAGCTTTCATGTCAATGATCAGCACACATTCGCATGCACGATACATTTTCACGACGCGTGCTTGACGGAAGTGAGAACTGAGAACTGGTGAAGAACGCAAAAAAAAAAATTATACAAAATTAGTTAAAATTGAAGGTCAGAAGATTCATGGGAAGTATCAATATTTTCGTAAATAGAAGTTAATTTTGAATTCTAGAAATGAATAGCCCTGATTTTTTGTGTTCATAACCTCAATTCCTAACCTTAAATTTCAATAATAAAAAGTGTAATTGTGTAGTTAAATATTTTATAAATAGGTAAAATTATGTTCTCAGATAAATATGGGTAGATCGTGTGTAGTTCTTTCTTGCCGATCCAAGGAAGGTCAGTTTTCTCCAAAGTTAGATTCAAGAGCGAGGCATTGCCACTCGCTATTATCTATTTTGAAAGCCGATCCTTTCCTTTCCGCAGACTTGGAAAATGGAGAAAAGGTCCAACAGACAATCGGCAGGAAACTACAGCACAGGTTCGGCCCATCATTTTGGATAACTAAAATCTTCAATCCATTCAACTATAAGATTAAACTGTCAATTATGATAAGGTTGGGTTGCTTTTAAACTCATTAATACGCTTCAAATTTATTAACGTAATGCAATACTTACCTCACTCAACACATTTTTAACTTTCTACAATATTATAATACACGTTATTGCCTGTCATTGTACAATCAAAATTGTAATATTCACGCTTGCCGGTGAATAACAATGACACACAAACATACCGTGCTTATCACTGACAAGATGTTTTTATTAGTGTGTCAGATGTGGTGCCACCGGCGGTCGTGTACCGGTACTTCATAGCAAAAACTTTGTAACAGGCAAATGCATTGAGGCTTAGAGGACCTAGGTGTAATATGAAACTTTCAAGATGGTCTCTCTCGCCTTCCTATCGAAAATTCTAAAAAAACGTCGCATGAATTTAAAAGCCTTTTCTCTTCAAAAACTGAAGCATTTAATTCTTGAAAACTGAATAATTTGGAATTCTATATTTTCAAAATTCAAGAATTTTGGATCGTAACTCTTCAAATTGTAGAGCTTTGAATAATTGTAAATTTTTACAATTGAAGAGTTTTTAATTTTAAAAATTTACAATTGAAAATTATGTACCTGTAAGCTTTAAGTCTTACAATAAAAAATTCTATAAATTTGAACAGCTACCAATAATTATCCTCTTTTTATATATTTATTTTTTTTTTTAGTGGCAGCGCACCAATTTGATACAATTTTATACCAAATAGTCAAATTTTCATCTAAAAAAGATAAGTTTTCAAACCAAACAGTTGAATTTCCAACAAAAATGATAAATCTTCAACCAAAAATAAAATAATTACATTTTCAGTTAAAAAATGAATGTTTAACCAAAAAAAAAATTTTCGAGCAGAAAAGAATTTTCAACTAAAATGATGAATCTTTAGCCAAAAAAATAGTTTTTAATACGAGAGTTAAATTTTCCAACAAGTAGTTGAATTTTCAACAAAAAAATGAATTTTAGACTAAAAAAGAGAAATTTCCAACCAAAAATGGAATAGTTAAATTTTCAATTGAAAAAATTAATGTTTAACGAGAAAAAATCAACAAAATAGTTCAGTTAAAATAAAACATATATTTTTAACAAAATGATTAAATGTTTAACCAAGGAGATTGATTTTTCTACAAAAGGAGACGAATTTTCAACAAATGATTAAATTTTAAACTAAAAAGATAAATTCCCAACCAAGAAAATTACTTTTCTACAAAAGCAGGTGAATTTTTAACAAAATACCAGAATTTTTAAGTAAATAGTTGAATGTTCTACTAAAAAACTTAAATTTTTAACCTAAAAAATTAACATTCAATTAAAATGACGATTCTTCAATCAAAAAGATGAATTTTTAAGCAAATAGTTGAATTTTGAACCAATAAAATGAATTTTCATCCAAAATGATGAATTTCAACCATGAAGATTAATTGTCTACTGTAATAAGTAAATTCACAACGAGATACTCGAATTTTTAACCCAAAATGGAATAGTTCAATTTTCAGTTAAAAAAAATTATTTTTAACATAACAAAACGAGCTTTCAACAAAATCGTTAAGCTTTCAACCAATGAAATGAATTTTGAACCAAAAAGGTGATCTTTCAATCAAGAAGATTAATTTTCTACCAGAAAAGACGAATTTTCAATAAAATGCAAAAATTTCCAACAAAGAACGATAAAGTTTCGAACATTAAGATTAATTTTCTATCAAACTGATGAGTTTGCAAATATATATATATATATATAAAATATGATATATACGTCCACGAATTTTCAATAAAAAAATACATATTTTCAACCAAAAATAAAATACTCAAATTGTCATTTAAAATATTAATGTTTAACTAAAAAATATTAATTTTCGACAAAAGAGTTGAATTTTTAAACAGAGATGAATTTTTAACAGAAATTATAAGTCTTTAACCAAGCGGAAAGATGAATATTCAACTAAGAAGATTTATGTATAAAGTACATGAACTTTCTATTCATAATAATAATAATTTTTTTAAAATTTTCATTGCACCAATTTGGCGCCCCGCTCAAGTGCGCTCAGGGCAAGTGCCATGCTTGCCATACCCTAGAAACGCCTCTGCTGACAATTTATTTTTTGCAAACAAAAAATTGAATTAGTAGTAGTACTAGTACTAGTGGTAGTACTTAGTAGTACTGCCGTCCTGATTTAAAAAGTGGATATCTACATTTTTTATCGAAAATGAGTTTTTTATATCGTTTGATACCGTATCTACACTTTTTTCCAGGATTTTAGCCTGAATTAAGGCTGAAATCCTGGCTAGAAACGACGTATCTACAGCTCCTCCGTTCTTTTTAAATACCGTGTTTGCGTAGATACGGCTTTTGGACGGTTTTTTTCGGAGATTTCACGTTCGAGACAGCGACATATCTACAGTTTTGTATATAAGCAATCAAAATTCACCATTTTTTTGCACTAATGAAAAGTTCAGATCCGAATTGGTCCAAAACAGTTGTTTTCATATAAAAAATATCATACATTGGACGCACCAAGTACAAACGAGTTTTGTTTCATTTTTCGGTTCGACTTCAAATGTAGATACCTACTTTTTAAATCAGGACGGCAGAGTACACCAATGGATAAAAATGCAAAAATACCATACCATTCATAACATCAGTTACTTAAATATATAATAATCAATCAGAATTTGATAATTCACTCAAGCTTCATTAATTTATAATATAAAATTGTTCATAGTAAAATATTTATTCCAAAAGTACTTTGCAAACCGGCCGGACGACAAAGCACTACTTTACTATTCGTACGGCCGGCCGTATGAATAGACACTTCGAACATTTTTACTTGCATTTCCAGTTAACGGCGAATCATTCCTGGTTTCATTACAAAACAATCTTGACGCTATATTTTTCACGCGATTTATTTCTTGTTAATGAGCTTTCCTCATAATGAAGCTCCTTAATTTCACGATAACCAGTCTCGAATGAATCACGCACACATAAAAGACAATGCACTCGGCGATTCTTCAATGACGCCCACTCACTCGATCTCCGATTTCCTGAATAAAAATAAAAAATAAACAATAAAAAATGAAAAATAAACGATTCCGCAATAAGTATCTGTTCACAATGTATGTCTTTCTTGTTAGTGGAACTGAAAGGGAATGTGGCTCATAAAACCAGGAGGTCTGTCATTAAGTCATTATAAGACATTACATTACGTTTTTGCACGATTCACTCTTCGAAGAACAAGGTGCCAGATGAGAAAGTCGATCTTCCACTGGCCACCCTGTCAACACTTTTTCACCACATTACCATAATCAAAATATACTCCTTTTTCCATGACGTATCGAACACATTAACCGCAAAGCACTTTCCGTTCTAGATGTGTAACACGATTTTTTAATCAACTGAGAATTTATGACATAGCAGCGGAATTACGTAATCACGGTGGGTCTCGACTGACTTCAACCCAAAAGGGCTTGCATTTTACGGGTTTCTTCAGATCATAATTCTGGGATGTCCCACGATATGTTAAAAGTCGAATTTCATTGGCCTAAACCATTCAGGTTATCATCCAAAAAAGCGCTTCAGGAGCTGAATATCTCAGAAGAACTGAAACCCTTCAATATTTTTAAAACTACCTGTGAATTCAATCTCGAGTTTTTCCACTTTGTTTGTATTTATAATTGTATGGTGCTCATTTTTAATGAGGAACCGTTCATATATTACGTAATGCATGTTTCTTTTGTTTAAATAAAGACGAAAATGAAATTGCCGTGAAATTAAAAAGGACACAACGATATAAACAAACGAAAAACGCGTTACGTAATATATGAACGATCCCTCAGCACTTTGCTTCCACATTATGACTAATTAGCAAATATAATGCTTTCTCATAGAGGAAGTAAAAATGCAAAAATACAAGTAGGCCAATCAGTTCGTCTCGAATCAAAGAGTTTTTTCTGTTTTTGCATCAACTTTGAACTATGTCGATGAAAAAAGTTATACTGTAAAAAAAAGATTTTTCAAATACTATAAATGATCAAAATGACCATAGTTTCCTTACTCTTCAGTGAAATGCATTAATATTATAGGTCAATCAATTCGTCTCGAATCAAGGCGTCTTTTCTATTCTTGCATCAACTTTGAATTATGTTAATGAAAAGAGTTTTACTATGAAACTGATTTTTAAAATATTATTAATGATCATAGATTCCTTAATCTTTAATGAAATTCATTAATATTATAGGTCAATCGATTCGTCTCAAGACAATTCCTTATATTCTTGTATCAACTTTGAATTATGTGAATGAAAAAAGTTTCAATATAAAAAACCCATTTTTAAAATATTATAAAGTACTAAAAAAAATTGTGATGATTATTTTTGGAAATCCTTCGGTCATTTTTTAGATATTAGTTGTGAAAATAAGCCCTCCAAATTTCATTAATTCATCTGCAATTGTCTTCAAGTTATCGTGTTCACTAGAAATTGTGACATTCACACACACACATCCGAGTAATTGCTTAGAACATTATATTAGACATCTGTCAATTGAGGAATATTTAATTTAACGAATGTAAAAATTTTCGAAATTGTCACCATTACAAAGCTTCCTCTATGATGAAGCAAAATGGTGAAAACAGTGGGGAATAATTAGTTTTTTGGAAGTTGCTTTTTTCCAGTTCACCCCAATTCCAAAGCACCTGCACAAGAATTAAAGTGTATGAAATTTCCTGTTGAATAAAAAAAAATCGTATGATCTACCTCTCAAAGTTTCGGAGTTATGATCCTTAGAAATCGATTTTGAGCAAATAACCTAAACAAGAAAAAATTCTAGGTTTTGTGAAATAACTCATTTCTTATGCATCTTTAATCAAAATTGCCACTAAATTAAATAAAGAGGACTCAATTTTGAGTAGATCTGAAAAAAAACATTGCTCTTGCTCTAATAGCACCAAAATTATAGTGTTCTAAATATGACCCTTTTTTATGAAATTCCTTGTAACATCAATTTTTAAAATGAAATTTCTCGTTTTCCAAAACAACTCATTATCTGAGCATGTAAGAGAAAGTTGCCAGTAAATTAATTAAAGGAGGCTTAGTTTTGAGTAGATATAAAGAAAATATTGCTCTACGGTTAATAGTACCGAAATTATAGGCTTTTGAATATGACCCTTTTTTATGAAATTCTGTGTAACATCAATTTTTTAAGTAAAATTTTTCGTTTTCCAAAATAGCTTATTTCCTGAGTATTGCAGGTGAAAGTTACCAGTATATTAACTTACGGAGACTAAATTTTGCTGTAGCTCTAATATAATCCAAAGTATAGCCGAAATTATTCCATTAATTTTAATTTTTTAAGATTTTAATTATGGCCTTCTTAAAATCACCCTTTTTATGAAATTTTTTAGAACATGTTCTTGCATGTGTTTCCGACATTTTTACATGTGCCTTAAAGAACGACGGAATTCTACCGCCATTAATTAAAAAAAAAATGTCTTATGTCAACAAAAATGTCTCATTAAGACAAGTTCAGGAAATGACTTATTTTGGAAAACGAGAAATTTTATTTATAAAACTGATGCTAAACAAAATTTCATAAAAGAGGGTCACATTCAGAAGGCCATAATTTTGGTGCTATTAGAGCTAGAGAATTTTTTTGTAGATCTACTCAAAATTAAATCTTCTTTAATTAATTTACTAGCAATTCTTACCAGAGGTGCATAGAAAATGAGTTATTTCACAAAAACCAGAATTTTTTTTCACTTTTCACTTATTTTCATGAAAATATGATGATCAACCTCTTCCAGAAAATCAAAAATAGCGTATTCTCAAAAATGGTAAAGGCGATTTTTTTCTTTTTGGGCTCAGAATGATCGTGGGACATCCCAGAAGTATAATCAGAAGGAAACCGTGATTTTTGAAAAAAAAAATTGCCTAAAAATTTTATATCAAAATTGTTACAACGTTGAATATAAGAACAAACGGAACTCTTATATATAAGTCAGGGAAGACCATACCCAAGTTCTAACTACCTGTAATATTTACTTCAAAAAATTACAAGCTGGACTCATATTTTTTGACTCAAAAATATTTCTAAAGAGTTTATTTAGAATGTTCAATCTCTTATTTTGTTTAAGAAAAGAATGGGACGACTGAAAAATCCCGAAAAATAAAATTCCCGACACTGCAAAAGTTTCGAAAAAGAAAATATTTGAAATATAAAATTCCAGAAGCTAGAAAGTTGCCAACCATTTAAAATTCCTGGCAGTTTATGGTATTACCAAATTTGAAAATTCCCGAATTAAAATTGCCAGGAAAAAAATGGTACGCCTGAAAAATCGTGAAAAATAAAATTCTTGATACTGGGAAATTCCCGAAAAGGAAAATGTTTGGAATACTTAGAATTTTCGAAATAATAAATTGACAACCATTTGAAATTCCCGAAATTTTATGATATTATCGAATTCAAAAATTCTTTGAATGAAATTGCCAGAAAAAAAATTGAACGTCTGAAAAATCCTTAAAAAAAATTCTCGACACTGAGAAATTCCCGAATAGGAAAATGTTTGAAATATATAGAATTTCCAAAATTGAAAAATTGACGACCTTTTAAAATTCTCCATAGTTTATGATATTACCAAATTCAAAAATTCTCGAAGTAAAATTACCAGAAAAAAAATGGAATGACTGAAAAATCCTTAAAAAAAAATCTCGATGCTGGGAAATTCCCGAAAAGAAAAATGTTTGAAACATATAAAATTCTCGAAATTATAAAATTGACGACAATTTAAAATTCCAGACAGTTTATGATATTACCGAATTCGAAAATTCTCGAAATAAAATTGCCAGAAAAAAATGTAAAGGCTAAAAAATCCTGAAAAATAAAATTCTTGACACTGGGAAATTCCCGAGGAGGAAAATGTGTGAAATATATAGAATTCCCAAAATTAGGAAATTGACGACCATTTAAAATTCCTGACGGATTATATTACCGAATTTTCAAATTCCCGAAATAAAATTGCCGACATTAGACAATATCCGATACTGTAAAATTGCCGACACAAGGAAATTCTCGAATCTAAACAATTAAAAAACTGTTGAATAATGAAATAAAATACTTTTATTTGATGAACATATTTTTTATATTATTATGTATTAATTTATTATTAACACAATTGTTGAATTATTTAGATTCGGAAATTTAATAATTCAGATATTTTTCCATGTCGGAATTTTTTTGGGAAATTATCTATTTACGGGAATTTTCAAATCCAGTATTGCTATAAACGGGACAAAATAATTTCGCCAAAGAAGCAACATCAACAGTATAGAAGAATACAGAAAATATAATTACCGAAATAAAAAATTTCTGACCATTGAAATTTTCCGAAATTTCAATTTACTGAAGACAAATAATATTGCCGAAAATGTTCATTAACGAAATTGAAATTTTCCGATAGCGAAAATTAACAAAACTTTAAAAATTCAGAAATTTAAAATTACCGAAATCATTAAATTCCCAAGATTTTATGATTATCGAAATTTTAAAACCTGAATCTTTGAAATGGCGGTATTCTCGAAATCAGGAAATTGTCAAAATTATAAATTCCGGAAAATGTTACATTCCCAAAATTTCAAAATTCCCAAAAATTCAAATTCTCCAACAAAAAGTAAAAAAAAATTATGAGTTTGTTAGAGGATGAATATTTTATTTAAAATTCAAAACTTAAATTTCTCTTTAATCTTGAATTTTCAGGAGTTTGTAATTTTGGGAATTTAATCATTTCGGAAATTTGAAAATTTTTGAATTTTGGAAATTCGTGTTAAAATTTCGGTAATTATACAATTTTGGGAATTCAGTATTTTATCTAATTTGAAATCTCTGAATTTTTCTAGTTTCGTTAGTTTTCACTTCCGGAATATTTCAACGTCGTTAATAAATATTTTCGGTAGTTTTATTTATCTTCGTTAATTCAAAATTTCGGAAAATTTAATTTTTCAGAAATTTTCCTTTTCGGTAATTACATTTACAGTATTTTTTAACATTCAGGATTTTATTTCAAAATCATTTTGCTTTTTCAACAAAATTATGTCTGCCCTTATGAACTGTCAGAAATTTTATTATTTGGGAATTTTCTATTTCAAATATTTCATTTTTTGGGAATTTTACAATGTTGGGAATTTTATTTCTCGGATTTTTTCATTCAGCTCAAGAAATAAGCCCTTTTGTTCATATACTTTTCTTTATGCACAACTTTCCTTCTCACTCAATGAATAATTTTTCAAGTCTACAAAATATAAAAAAAGTTGGTTTAATCTTGTGATGCTTCAAACTACAAATTGTGTAACTTGCATTTTGTTTTTTCAAACTGTTTAATAAAATTCTGAGGTTCTCAAATTTAAAGTTGTTAAGGTCAGAAGATCTTAATTTCAAAATTTTAAAACTTTTATGATTTGAAAGTTTAATTGCTCCAATGAATAGAAAGCGGAGAGAATGATTTATATAGATGCTAATGTAATTATCTATATAATTACACGTATTAACGTGTAAGACAGTAGTTCTTCTCAATCATTTTTTTGACAACTTGAATTGCTTAATAAGTCCTCTATAACTGAATCGAAGTATTAAGAAAATTAGCAAAATAAGCAAATAAACCACCATCGCAGGCAAAATTTGGGTCTTATATTTAGGGACTTATTGTTTGGGCCTCAGGTTTTTGGGACTTTCTGGGCTTTATCATTTTGGTACTTGTATTTTGGACCTGATGACTGAGGACATGCGATTTGGGACTTACTACTTGTAACTCAGTACTTGGGTCCTTATTTTAGGCCTCATGTTTTTAAGACTAATGCGGTTTTGGGTCTTAAAAGTTTGGGCTTGCGGTTTGAGCCTTATAATCACGAAATTTTTGAAATTAAAAAAAAAGTATTGAAAGTTAAATATTTTCGATAATATATTTAAATAGTCCACTTTGACTATTTTCTTTACTTTACAGTTTCTTAAGTTGTTCTTACAGTTTTCGATTCAGCTGGACTAGTAGTCACGGAATATACTTGTCAGCCTTTACGAGTGAAGTAGGTCCTCTTTATAAAAAAAGTTAGTTCAGTCTTATTTTAGCAAAAATTTACATTTTCAGTTCACCGTCTGAAACATAATTATGATCTTCGTTCTTAAATTTTCGAGAAAAACGTCCAATAAGAAATTCATCAGTCACGTTAAGGGTCGCACCAAAGACTATGATTGTCAACGGGGTAGGATAGGGGGGGAGGGGGTCAGTAGAAGTAATGTTGCAAACTTATTTCGGGTTGAAAATTTATCTTTTTCAACTATTCAACTATTTGGTTGGAGATTCATGTATTTTATTGAAAATTAATAATTTTAGAGAAAATTATTCTTCTTGTTTAAAAATTCCTCTTTTCGGTTGAAAATTTAACAATTTGCTTGGATGTTAAACTCTTCTGTTGAAAATTCATTTTTTTGTTGTTGAGAATTCATTTTAAAAAATAAAAAAGTAACTATTCCATTTTTGGTTGAAAATTCATGTTTTTAATTGAAAGTTGATCTTTTCTTGTTCAAAATTTATATATTACTATATTATTACATCTATATTATTATTATTATTATTATTATTGTTATTATTTATCTTTATTAGGTTTAAAATTCTCATGTTTTGTTGAGAATTGTCTTTTTTGACAGTAAGTTAATCTTCGGCGTTGAAAATTCATCATTTTTGGTTGAAAATGCAACTGTTTGGTTGAAAATTAATCTGTTTTGGTTGATGCTTCAACTACTTGGTTGAGAGTTAATTTGATTTTTGGATGAAAACTAATTTTTTTAATCAAAATTTAAGCTATTCCATTTTTGGTTGAAAATTTATCTTTTTTCCGAAAATTCATCTGTCTGGTTGAAAATTCATGTATTTTGTTGAAAATTCATTTTTTTGGTATAAAGTTAATGTTCTTGGTTGAAAATCATCCTTTTTGTTTAAAAATGCAACTGTTTCGTTGAAAATTAATCTGATTCGGTTAAGGACATAAATATTTTGTTGAAAATTCGTCTTTTTTTAACTACTATACTCCATTTTTGGTTAAAAATTTATTCTTCGTAACTTGAAAATTCCACTGTTTGGTAGATTATTCATGTATTATGTTGAAAATTAATTTTTTGTAGGAAATTAAACTTGTTTGCTGAAAATTTATCTATTTGGTTAAAAATGCAACTATTTGGTTGAAAATTAATCTGTTTTGGTTGATGCTTTAACTATTTTGTTGAGAATTCGTTTAATTTTTGGTTGAAACTTGATGTTTTTAATCGAAATTTTAACTATTCCATTTTTGGTTGAAAATTTATCTTTTTTAGTTGAAAATTCAACAATCTGGTTGGAAAATTATCTCCTCTGAAAATTTTTCTATTTTGTTGAAAATTCATCTTTTTTGGTAGGAAGTTAATCTTCTTGGTTGAAAATCATCTTTTATGGTTAAAAATGCAACTGTTTTGTTGAAAATTAATATGATTTGTTTGAGGACATTAATATTTTATTGAAAATTCGTATTTTGTTAACTATTCTATTTTTGGCTAAAAATTTATTCATCATAAGCTGAAAATTCCAATGTTTGGTAAAAAATTCATGTATTTTGTTGAAGATTAATCTTTTGTAGAAAATTAAACTTGTTCGTTGAAAATTCGTTGATTTGGAAAATGATTTAGCTATTTTGTTAAAAAATTTTCCTTTTTAATTGAACTCAACTGATTCAAAATTAGTTTTTCTGTTTGTTTGTTGAAAAGTAATTTTTTAAACTCAAAATTTAAAAATTGCATTTCTGGTTGGTAACTTATCCTTCTTAGTTGAGAATTCAACTATTTGGTTGAAAATTCATTTTTTTCTGCTGGAAATTAACTTCATTGTTGAAAATTCATCTATTCCGGTTTAACAGTCACCTTTTTTAGAAACAACTTTAGTTGTAAATTTAACTATTGTGTTGAAGATTCGTTTCATTTTGGGTAGAAAATTGATCTTTTTTAGTTGAAAATCCAACTGTTTTGTTGAAAATTCTTTTTTTTCTTGAAGAATTAACTTTTTAGTTGAAACATCATCGCTTTAGTTGAAAATTTAACTATTTTATTGAAAATTCGTCTTTTTTCAACTATTCCGTTTTTGGTCAAAAACTTATTCTTTATAAGTTGCAAATTCTACTGTTTGGTAGAAAATTCATGTATTTTGTTGAAAATCAATCTTCTGTAAAAAATTAAACTTTTTTCTTAAAAATTCATCTATTTGGTGAAGGATTCAACTATTCTGTTGAAAATTTGTCTTTTTCAGTTGAATTCAACTGGTTGAAAATTAGTTTTTTTTTGTTTGTTGAAAATCAATTTTTTTAACTCAAAATTCAACAATTGCATTTTTGGTTAAAAAGTTACCCTTTTTAGTTCAGAATTCAACTATTTGGTTGAAAATTCATCTTTTCGGCTGGAAATCAATTTTATTATTGAAAATTCATCTATTCTGGTTTGAAAGTCACCTTTTTTGGAAACAACTTTGGTTGAAAATTAGTCTTCTTTTAACTATTTCGTTTTCGGTTAAAGAATGATTCATTATAAGTTGAAAATTCCACTGTTTGGTAGAAAATTCATGTCTTTTGTTGAAAATTAATCTTTTGTAGAAAATTAAACTTGTTTGTTGAAAATTCATCTATTTGGTTAAGGATTTTACTATTTTGTTAAAAATTCTTTTTTTCTTTAATTGAATCAAGCTGATTCAAAATTATATTTTCTTATTTTTTGAAAATAAATTTTCTAAATTCGAAATTTAACAATTACATTTTTGGTTGAAAACTTATATTTTTCAGTTGAGGATTCAGCTATTTGGTTGAAAATTTATCTTTTTTGGTTGGAAATTAACTTTATTATTGAAATTTTATCTATTCCAGTTTAAAAGTCAACTGTTCCATTTCTGGCTGAAAACTCTCGTTTTGTAGTTGAAAATTGAATTATTTGGTTGAAAATGCAACTGTTTTTGTTTGAGTTTTAATCTTTTTTGTTTGAAAATTCGACCATTTGGTTGAAAATGCATCTTTGTAGGATGGAAATTCAGTTATGATGTTAAAATTCAACTATTTTGTTGAAAATTTATTTATTTAGTTGACAATTCAAATATTTTGTTAAAGACATCTTCTTTGGAAGATAATTTAACTGTTTTGTTGAAAATTCGTCCTTTTGGATTGAAAATTCATCTTTTATGGTAAAAAGTCATCTTTCTTAGTTGAAAATGAACTTTTTTGATGAAGATTCAACTTTACGGGTTGAAAATTTGACTGTCTTCTAAAAAATTCGTCTTTTGGCTTGAAAATTTAACTATTTGGTTGAAAATTTAACTGTTTTTGGTAGAATTTCAATCTTTTTCGTTTGAAAATTCAATCATTTGGTGGAAAATGCATTTTTGTAGGATGAAAATTCAGCTATTTGTTTATAAATTCAACTATTATTGAAATTTTATTTATTTAGCTAATTCAAATATTTTGTTGAAGACACCTTTTTTGGAAAAAAATTTAACTGTTTTGTTGGAAATTTGTTCTTTTGGATTGAAAATTCATCTTTTATGGTGAAAAGTCATCTTTCTTGGTTGAAAATGAACTCTTATGTCGAAAATTTAACTTTCCAGGTTGAATATTCAATTATCTTCTAAAAAATTGGTCTTTTTGACTTAAAAATTCAACTTTTTGGTTAAAAATGCAAATGATTTTGGTTGTATGTTAATTTCTTCTGTTTAAAAATTCATTCTTTTGGATTGAAAATTCATCTTTTATGGTAGAAAAGTCATTTTTCTTAGTTGAATTATCATCTTTCTTGTTTGAAAATTGACTGTTTTGTTGAAAATTTAACTGTCTTAAAAAAAATCGTCTTTTTGTCTTAAAAATTCAACTATTTAGTGGTAAGCGCTTATTGGCAACTAAACTCATTAGAAACGCGAATAAACGCCGAATAAACGTGAAATCCGTGTTTAGTCAATGGCTACGTTACTTTCGCGTGGGGGAGGGGGGAGTAAAGACTAAACTACGGTTGTCAACGAGGGGGGGACGGATGGTAAAAAATAGCCAAAAATTGGTAACGTAATTTATAGACGGCCCCTTGTGTTTTAAACACTTTGTGAAAAACAGAAAAACGTTTATTGATAAAAAAATGGTATTGAATTATTATTGTTTATCCTAACTCCTAATCATTTATGGGCTTTGAATATTAGTGACGAGATATTTCAAATTCTGCTATCACATTCTATATTTTATTATTAGGAAATAAAAAATAAACAGAAAATAAGACATAACCCATTATAAAGATGGATAGGTTATTATTTACTATTCTCCCACTGGACAAAATAATGAAATTTATTTTAATCAATGTTTGGCCTCGATTTAATTAATTACGGGTACAATTTTAATCTGCAGATCCTGTGGACAGCTCTTTCGGTAGCTTTAGGAGTGGAACTTCGAGGTGACTTAGTCAGAGGTGCGCCTTGTATTAAAAAATATCATCAGCTTTTTTGTCCCACTGCTGGGAACAGTTATCCTATGTAAGTAAATATTCTCTATTATTTATGATTAATTATTTATTCAAATTTTTCTGGAGGTGAGCAATTTATAAGTTCATTATTTTGTCATAACTTTAAACATATCATATTTCACCATTGTTAATTTTTCTTTTTGTTTAAACATTAGTGTGTCCTAAAAAAACCCGATGCTTTTCCTTTGATTACGTGTCCCCTACTTATTGAAAAAAAAAGTTTTAACCGTGGTCCTGGAACCTTAAACGTCCCCAAGATGATTGAGGCTATTAAGATGATTGAAACTGGACAGAAAAAAGTCAAGTCATGCCAAAAATTACGACTTGTATTTGTTACACCTCAATTTAAGCCTGTTTTCAGTCTGAAAACTTGATTCAAGCCCATTTTCTATCTCAAAAGAAGACTGTAAGCTTATTTTTCGGCTTAAAAAAAAACATCGCGGTTTTGAAACAATACTGAGTTTCGTAATTTATTTTTTTTGTGTATTATTAATTAACGTTAATGACCGTAAAGATAATAAATATTTCATCGGAATTACCAAAAATAGTACCAGACGCCGAGGAAAAAAAAGGATCCAATTAGACTAAAAATACCACCTCTGAACGTATGTGAAAATGGAAAATATGATATTTTAACCCCTATAAGGGGTAGTTTTTGAAGAATTGGGGTAGTATTTTTGGTTTCATTGGGTTAAATTTTGTTTCCCGAGCATCTGGTATCATCAGTTATAATTCCTGCCATACGCTTGTTATTTTTACAGCAATTAACGTTAATTAATAGTTTAAATCATTTTGGGCCATTCTAAGGTCCCAGGGCCGCCGTTTTATTTTTTTTGTTAATAAAAACATTATTTAACACGAAAATAACTCAAATGAACCTTCAAGAAGCAAAAGTAAAAAAAAAACAGATAATAGATTGAATGAAAAATTAAAAAGTTTAATTCAAGAACAACATAAAGATTCTTTAACTTTAAATAAACATAATATTGATGATACACAAAAGATTTTTGGTAACATTATAACAGATTCTTTACCACCTTACATTTATAATATAAAAAATTCGGGTTAAGCTGCGAAAATGTCGGACTTCCGATTTTTTTTTTTTTGAACGACGTATAATTACGTATTTTGATGCTCTGAATATGAATACGGTAGTGAAAATTGACGCAAATTTTATTATCAGGGAAAAAAAAATTTGAAGAATGTATATAACCACGGTTTTTTTTACATTTATTTCCGTAATAAATGAGAATTTTGGAAAATATTTCAGACAAAAGTTGTAGATCTCATCAAAATACAAATTTTATGTTGTATTAATTTTTGCTGTAAAGATGATAGTTTTCTAGCAAAAGATAGACAAAGCTTAGGAGTTGTAACAAGGTGGGGTACGATGGGTTCTGGGTCTTTCTTCAGCGTTCGCGCTCTCGGGTGCGACTTCATTATTATCGAGCATTTTGGGGACGAAAAGGCACCTCTGTGACTGGTATCGGGAATATTTAAGGTCACACCGCTACCGTTTTCCAATGTCTCTTGGGAGGCGGGAGGGGACCCCTGTGACTGATCACATAAATAACTTAAGTCACACCGCTACCCCTTTTCAATGTCTAGTGGGCTTAGGGGGAGGCACCCATGTGACTGGTCACAGAAATACTTCAGGAAATATGAAATCTCTGTGATTTTTCATATTCAATTTCGAATACCTCGAAAATTATCATTCGTAGGCTAAAAATGGATAAAACGGAAAATGTGTGTGTTATCAGTTTTGTATGGTTTTTGTTGAGAAGATTACGTTTGTGCCAATTTTCACTATCATATTCGTAATCAGCGCCTAAAAATACGTAAGTGTAGATAGTTTCAAAAAAATCGGAGATACGATGTTTTCGGAACTTCATTCAAAAATTCATTACAGTTTAAAGAAAAAATTTAAAATATTATTAATCTTGTTGGTTATATTATGGTATCTCTTGACGTCACTTCACTATTTACAAATATTCCTTTAGAGCTTGTTCTTGAAAGTATTGATCTTAGATGGAATCATATAAAGAAAAATACAAAAATCCCTATTGAAGAGTTCAAAAAAGGAATTTCTTTTTCGATGAATAATACTTATTTCAAACTTGATAATAACTTTTATCAGCAGACTTGTGGTACCCCAGTGGGTTCACCAATATCAGCTATCATATTGGAAATAGTTATGGAAGACTTAGAATCTGAAATATTAAATAAAAATTGATTTTGACATTCCAATATAACATATGCTCGTTACGCTAATGATACTTTTTTGATTATTCCAGGGAACAAAATTGACCTAGTGGTTTCATTATTTAATTCTCATCACAATAAATCACAGCTTAAAAAAAGATTGCTTGAAATTCAAAAGAAAAAAACAAATAATTTCGATGTTAATAATGAAAGCAATTCAACTACACAAGACAAAAACATATAATTTCAATTCCTTATTTAGGCCAAATTTCATAAAATATAAAAAGACTTTTGAATGAAACCAATATTGTAAAAATTGTATTTAGAGTAGATACTAAATCTAATGAATTTGTCAAATTAAGAAAAGACAAACTTGATGTTTTAGATCTATGTAATGTTGTTTACAGAATGTCTTGTCGTTATGATAAAGCTTCTATAGACCAGCCTAAGCATCCGCTACGAATGAGAGTGAATGAACATGAAAATAACATCAGATTAAATGAAAAATATCATAAGGCTATAAGCCAACATTAAACTAATGAACATCGAAGTGACTAACTTTATGAAATGGGATAAATTTGAAATTTTGCATGTTGAACCTAATGGATTCAAGCGTTCTTTTGCTAAAATGGTTTTCATTAAAAAGAAGGAAATAATAGTTTGAATTTGATTTCAGATCTAGATCATTTTAGTTCTTCTTATAATAGAATTGTTGAAATGGTAACTTAAACTAATTATTCATTTCTAAGTTCATTTTTTAATATTATTCTACTAATTATATTGATAAGAAATTGTATTTATAAACTATGTTAATTTCAAGAAATTACTATTTATGTATAATTCGATTCATATATTAATAGACTTGATGCTCTTACGATGATTCATCATAATGAAAGGAGGTGTTTCGAGTTTCAATCGTGTGCAAAACTACGAATCTTGCCGTTTCGTGAACATTGCAGTTCACTTCTTCAGGGCTAACCTGAAACTGAAGCTTCGGGTTATGTTGTCCTTATATATACTCTCTACCTTGTCTGTGATTGGCCAGAGCGCCCCACCGTGCAGACTGGTCGAACTTGATTGGCCAATCAAGTCTTTTTCAAAAAACCCGGGAGGACGAAAAGCCAAATCGGATTGGTATTATATCCATTGTCCCTATTGATGTTATTAGAGTGTTTCAAAATTTCGATTGCTTCTCTATGTTTTCTTGGAAAAATATTGTATGTTTTTGCGATGACGGTTATTTTGTCAAATAAGATGCTATGTCCTGTTTTGATATGATGCTCAGCTAGTGCTGATTGCGTGAAATGATTTAGCCTGACTTTACTCTCATGTTCGTTTACACGTTGGCTCACCGCTCTCCCGGTTTCTCCTATATAGACTCTGCCATAAGAGCAAGGGATTTTATATACAGGTATTCCAGGATCACCGAGAGGTACTTTTTTATCTTTAGGGTTGTTTAGAAGTTGTCATATTTTCGCAGGTGGTTTAAATGTGGTTTGGATGTTGTGTTTGTTGAGAATTCTTTCTATTTGTTCTGTGATACCTTGGATGCAGAGTATGATGGTGGTAGTTTTTGTCTCTCTTTCTTTAGAAGGTTGTGTTAACTTGTTTTTTTGAGTGTATTTCCTTATTGTTTCATCAATTTGTTTGTGTAATCGTCCTGTATTAGGATTTTTTTAAAGTTTTGTAATTCCCTTTGTAAGTTATCTTTATGTAATATGGAGACAGCTCCGTATACAAGGGAGTTGATGACCGATTGCTTTCGAGATGGGTGGTGGTGAAAGGAGGCATGTAGGTATATGTTTGTATGGGTAGGTTTTTCATAAACTTCATATCCTAATGTGTCATCAGATCTTGTGTAAACTAGTACGTCCAAGAAAGGCAATTTTGCGTTCTGTTCAATTTCTATGGTAAACTGGATATCAGCGTGTAACCGATTGATGAAGTCGAAAAACTTGTGTACCTCATCTACTCCATGTCTCAAAATGACAAAAGTGTCATCAACGTAACGGCACCAAAATTCCGTTTAAGCTTGGATTGTTCGAAGATTTTAGTTTCTAGATATTCCATGAAGATGTTGGCTATTACAGGTGAGATTGGAGATTCCACTGCTGCTCCTGAAATTTGTTCGTAGAATAGGTTATTGAAAGAGAAATAAGTGTTATTGAGACAGTGCTCTATCGAAGGTATAAGATCGGAGGGCAAGTTTGCAAAAGATTGAAGAATATCGATTGTTTCAGAGATTGGTACTCTCGTAAAGAGAGATACTACGTTGAAACTCACTAGGATGTCTTGGGGTTGAATGGGAATCTGTTGTATTTTTTTGATAAAGGCGAATGAGTTTTGGACGTGTGTGATAGAGTTACTTGTAAAAGGATTCAGTTCTTTGGTGAGGAAGCATGCTAGGTTGTAAGTTGGTGAGTTTATTGCGCTGACGATCGGTCTGTGTGGAATGTTGTTTTTGTGGATTTTTGGGAGTCCGTAAAGTTTTGGAGAGATGGGATTAGTAGGTATTAATTAATATATTGTTTTGTTGTCAAGTTTAAAGTCTTTTAGAAAGGTTTTCGTTTTGCCGACTATTGTTTTTGTGGGGTCTTTTTTAAGTTTTTGATATGAATCGTCAGTAAGAAGGTTCATGACTTTGTTGTTATAGTCTTCTTTATTCATTATTACTGTTGTGTTGTCTTTGTCTGCGGGTAATATTATGATGTCTTCATTGCGATTGAGTTCTTCAATTGCTGTTTTTTCTTGTTTTGTTAAGTTTGAGGAGGTAAGTTGGGCTTGGCGTAAGATGTTGGCCGTCCTACGCCGTATGTCATTCGTTTCTTCGGATGGAAGGGTATATATTGTGGATTCCAAATTACTGATGATTTCTTCTTTCGGGATTTTGGAGGGGGCTACTGCAAAATTATGTCCTTCAGGCAGGGCTGAAATCATTTCGTTGCTGAGAGGATGGTTAGAGATTTTTTTTACTGTGTTAGTTAGTGGTGTGTGTTTTACTGGAAGTAATTTGTCAAATTTAGTTTTTTGTTTTTGAGTGGGAAGGTCTATAATCCGTTGGGATTAGTCGAATGATATGCGGTCCAATGTATATTCTTACTCACATGTGCGTACTGTGATTGTATCGTATTGGTGTTCTTAGTGTGCGTAAACTGAGTTTCCAAGATGGAGCCGTGGCTTTTGCTCCGTCTTCACACAGTAGTTAATCAGAAAAAAATTGAAAAAATGCTCAAATATTTGTCACATATTACAGTTTAAATAATAGTTCAATTACTTTTCATGAAATTATAGGTAACTTATTTTATCAATTTATTCATAATTTCGGTATCTTCTTATACAAAATAGTAGCACGTGTTTATTCTAACCTAAAAAATGTTCTGTTTTATTTATAGATTACTAATGTTTTCAGTTAAAACAACTAATAAAAATAATATATAATGGAAATTTGCACACACTAGAAAGCTAATCCAATCAAGAATAATATGTTTTCGTTGTTCATATCGGTGAAACTGGAATTTGTAGAATAATGTCACTGAGGTACAATTTATGTAATTATTATGACTTTCCTAATCTATTATTATAGTGCAAATAGTATAGTTTATGATTTTCTACAGATATGATGAGAAAAACCGGTTCGGTTTTCGAAACGTCATCTTATATATGTTTTAAAATAGTACAATTAATTTTTGTCTGAAAGAGGTTGGCTTGAAGTTATTTAAACCTTCAATTATAAATTTTATAAAACAAAAATACGATTTTTTTCATTAAATGAAACAAGCTTAGGGAGTGCGTGATAAAAACAAACATTGGTTTTTTTGGGACACTCTATTGAACATTCAAATAAACAAATGTCTGCATTATAGGTGATTGAAATATGAAAAAGACTAAAATTAACTTATTTTTACGTTTTTTAGTGAACGGATAGAAAGATTTATAGATGAGAATAAAGCCTTAATGAAGAGGATGTATGGTGATTTTGAAATGAACGAGCTTCCACCACCCAGAAAAGACCCTACATTTAGGAGAAAAAGAACAGCAACCAATCACGATATTCCAGATGGTGGACCAAGCTTTCATGACCAGCTTAAATCAGATCCACATGCTGGATCAGGAGATTCTTATTTTAGCAAAATTAGAAAACCCAGACAGTCATTTGCAAAGGCTCAAAATGCAAACGATAGTGGGAGGTAATTACAAAGTCTTTTTTCGTAAATTATAGTTATTATGTTTAAATAATTTTTATTTGTGTATACATGAAGGATAAATGTCCCAAGTAGGGGCCGTTCATAAACTATGTTACCAATTTTGCGCTATTTTTGATCCCCCCTCCCCCTGTTGACTAACGTAGTTTAGGTTTTAATCACCCCTCCCCCCGAAACTAACATAGCCGTTCTGCCGCCCTGATTTACTAAAAAGTGGGTATTTACATTTTTCATCGAAAATGAGTTTTTTTTATATCGTTGGATTCGTGATGAAAAGACAACTTTAACTATGCAAAAGTCAATTTAAAATTATATATAATGATTAAGATATTAAGGTCACGTTTTCTGTATCTACAACGATTTTCGAGAAATCCTGATGAAAAAAGTGGTATCTACAAATGAATTACCGTATTTACACTTTTTCCGGGATTTCAGCCTGAGTTGGGGCTAAAATCCTGGTTAAAAACGACGTATTTACACATATACATTTTTTTATAAAAGGATTCTGGTTCGTTCGAGACCTGCAATCCTTTTTAAGAAAATTGTAAGTACATACCCACGTTCTTCATTAGGATTGGAACTTTTTTTGATTCTGAATTCCTCCCAGAACGGCCTATCTAGATGATGAGAATTTTTTAAATATAAGGTAGTATATTTTATTTTTATAATTCATGCATCTAAAAATTTCGTTCATTTTTAAAAAAAGTAGTTTGTAAGTAGATCGTTTTATTTGCATTTTATTTTCAATGGGTTACCAATTTTGAGACATTTTAGTCGTAAATTCTGCCAAATTGTTATACTGTCGAAATTAACTTTAAAAAATGAAAACGTCTCTGAAAAAATGTCTCACTTCATTACTTCATCACGCGCTTTTCAAGAAATGCCATTTTTCTGACAGAATCTTTCAAACATAATATTTATATTTCACACAAAAAAATATTTCTAATAAAACCATAGTCATCTATGTAATATTTATTAACTTTGAGATGCACATATCTACAGTTTCGCATACAAACAATCAAAATTTGAAATTTTTTTGCACTAATGGAAAGAGCAGGGCCGAATTGGTCTAAAACAGCTGTTTTCATATAAAAATAGCATATATTTGACAGAGCACGTAAAAACGAGTTTCACTTAATTTTTCGGTTCGACTTCGAATGTAGATACCCAATTTTCAAATCAGAACGGCAGCGTTGGATAAGCACTGATTTTAGGTTTATTCTGCGTTTTTCCATGTTTTTATTGAGTTCAGTTGCCAATATGCCTACGTGACCAAAAAAGAGTTTCTTCTAATAGAGATGAATTTTCCAACCAAATGGTCGAATTTTCGAACAAAGAAGATTAAAATTCAACCAAAAACAGTTTCATTTCCTAAAAAATATTTGAATTTTGAAGTCAGAAAGACGAATTTTTCAGAAAACAGCTGAGTTTTCAAAAAAAAGTTCATTTTCCACCAAGAAATATGACTTAACCAAAATAGTTGAATTTTCAACCAAGAAGATTAATTTTCTACCAAAAGACGAATTTTCAAAAAATACATGAATTTTCAACCAAATAGTTTAATTTTCAACTAAAAAACATAGGTTTCAAACAAAAATGAAACAGTTAAATTTTCAGTTAAAAAAAATACTTTTCAACAAAAAAAAAGAATTTTTAACCACTTGAACTCAACGAAAAAATACGAATTTTTGATAAAACAGTTGAATTCTCAAATAAACAGGTGAATTTTTAACAAACCAGATTAAGTTTCTACACTGTAAGGTGAATTTTTCACCAAAATACATGAATTTTCTACAGAATAGTTGAATTGTCAACTTATAAAGGTTGAATTTTCACCAAAATGAATGAATGAATAAAATTTCAACAAAGAAGATTAGTTTTCCACCGTCGAATGTTTTAGAAAAAAGTTGACTTTTAAACCGGAATAGATGAATTTTCAACAAACAAGATTAATTTTCAACAAAATACATGGATTTCCTACCAAACAGTGGAATTCTCAACTTATAAAGGATAAAATTTTAACCAAAAATAAAATAGTTAAAAAAAGACGAATATTCAACAAAATAGTTGAATCCTCAGCCTAATCAGGTTAATTTTCAACGAAACAGTTGCACTTTTAACCAAAAGGGATGATTTTTTGACCAAGAAGATTAATTTCCTACCAAAAAAAATAATTATGCAACAAAATACATTAATTTTCAACCAAATAGATGAATTTTCACATACAAAAGATAAATTTTTAACCAAGAATGGAATAGTTCGAAAATTAACTTTCTACCAAAAAAGATGATTCTCACAAAAATACGTGAATTTTAAAGCTAATATAGATAAATAATAATAATAATAATAATAATAATAATAATAATAATAATAATAAATGAATTTTGAACTAGAAAAGATCAACTTCCAATTAAAAACAGCAGCTTTCAATCGAATAGTTACTTTTCCAATAAAAAAAATCAATTCTCAAAAAAAAAAGAATTTTTAACAAGAGAGTTCAACATCCAAGCAAATAGTTAAATATTCAATCGAAAACAGGAATTCCTAAACAAGAAGAATAATTTTCCACCAAATTATTAATTATGAATGAAATACAGAATCTTCAACTAAATAGTTGAATGGTTGAAAAAGATAGATTTTCAACCCAAGACAAGTTTGTAACGTTACTTCCACTGACCCTCACCCACCTCTCCCCTCAAATTGGTACTGTAGTTTGTGGACGGCCCCTTACTGCGTCCCTATTACTGCGGATTAAAAAACGTAACAGTTAACTTACATTCATCAATTATTCACAGTTTTCGATCTTCTGATTATTTTACTTTGAGTACCCCAGGAAAAAAGAATGGACTAAATGGAAATTCATTTGAGTCGAAGAATTTGAGAATGCCGATTCCTAGCATTTCAATCCGCCACCAAACAACCATCACATTCAGGAAAAACTCGTTGAATTATTCAATTTTTTTGAAGCGGAAAGATATTTCCTGGCTGAGTATCTAAAACATGAAAAACGTATCGAGCGATTAAAAAAAAAAGAAAAATGATTCAACGAGATTTGCATAAATCTGTGATGGCTGTGTGGTGGCCGATTGAAATGATGGGAATCGGCATTCTTGAATTCTCCGATTCAAATAAATTTCAATTCAATCGATTCTTTCTTCCTGGATACTCAGAGTAAAATATTCAGAAGTTGGAAAACCATAAATATTTGCCAAATCCAAGTAAATTGTTACGTTTTTCAATTCGCAGTAACAGGGACGCAGTAAATGGATACACATCTCTAATATTTTATTTTAAGAAATAGATCATACATAAAGTAAAGTAAAAAATTGATTGAATGGAAATTCATTTGAATCAGAGTATTTAAGAATGCCAAATCCCAGAATTTCAATCGGCTACCAAGCAGCCACCACCGATTCATGCAAATTTCGTTGAATTATTTTTCATTTTTTTTTTTTTAAATCGGAACGATATTCACCGGCTGAGTGTCTAAACTATGAAAAACGTGTCGTCCGATTGAATGAAACTGAAAAATATTTCAACGAGATTTGCCTGAAATGGTGGTGGCTATTTGGTGACCATTTGAAATGATGGGAATCGGCATTCTTAAATTCTCTCATTCAAATAAATTTCCATTTGATCGATTGTTTCTTGCTGGGTACTCAGAGTAAAATACTCAGAAGATGGAAAACTATAAATATTTGATAAATCCAAGTAAATTGTTAGGTTTTTTAATCCGCAGTAATAGGGACGCGGTAACTGGTACACATCTCTGTTATTTTATTTTAAGAAATAGGTTAAATGTGAAGTAAAGTAGAAAATCGATTGAATGGAAATTTGTTTGAATCGGAGAATCTAAGAATACTGATTCCCAGCATTTCAATCGGCCATCAAGCAGCCACCACCGATTCAGGCAAAGCTCGTTGAATAATTTTTCAGTTTCATTTAATCGGACGACACGTTTTTCATGTTTCAGGCACTTAGCCGGTGAATATCGTTCCGATTTTTAAAAAAATGAAAAATAATTCAACGAGATTTGCATGAATCGGTGGTGGCTGCTTGGTGGCCGATTGAAATGCTGGGATTTGACATTCTTAAATACTCTGATTCAAATAAATTTCCACTCAATCGATTCTCTTTTCCTGCGTATGAAGCATATATAATTATGAGTATCGCAGTAATTGGGACACCCTCAGTAATTGGGATATTCACCCTATTTTAATCTAAAATCTTCCAAAAGACTTTTAACATGCTAAAATTATAAAATAAAGCCTTCCAAAAATATTTCAAATAATTTTGAAACATTTTCATTTGTTAAGGAAAAGTCTGGAATACTGAACAAATTATTCATTGATTTAGAACAGATCAGAAATTCTATAGGATTTTAGAAAATTCCAAATTCACTCCTTTCAAAAATTACAAACGTTAAGGAATATTTCACAACATTTTGGAGGAATTGGGATTACCAAAGAAGATTCTGGGAATATCCAGATCATTTTCTCAAATATTTGAAAACGATTTGGAACATTGTCGAATTTTCTAAAAGATTCTGGAAGATTCCAAAATATTTTGAAACCCGAAAGGCTCTCAAAAGCAATAAAAAATCACGATAAGAATCACTTCTTATGGAGGGCAATGACCCCCAAATTGGGTTCAAAATCCAAAGAAAGAAAATGCATATTTTTGTTATTTCGAAATTTTGATGTTGAAAGGTTCCTTCGGGCACTCGAAATTTATCATGTAAAATACATGGAAAAAATCACTTTTTTGGGTTTTTGGAATAACTTCTGTGGGTTTGAGAAAATTTTACGAGAAAGTTATAGGACTTGTAGAGGACTTTCCAAGGAAGGTTTCTATGTATCAATCATATGGGTTTTCCACTCCCAACACACCCCCCGGTGCCTCGAAAAGTACCCTTAAGTCCAAAAATGTCAATTCTGCACAAAATCTACACCTTTGAGCACTTTATTCTCGTTTTTTTTTCCAAAAATTATCATTTTGTTCTAGTGGAATAATTATCAATATTTTAGAGTAATTTGTAATTATTTAAAGAAATTCTATTCGCTGAAACATTTGTTGTTTTTTCTCGAAAAGTCGGCTATTTTGCAACAGAATCTATCATTTATATGATAATAAAATAGATAATCATCATTATCTAGGTTGCCTTTTTATAGCACAAACAAATTTTGTTTGAATAATTGATAATTGCCTTCAAATATTGATAGATATTTCACTAGACCAACAATTATAAGTTTTGGCAAAAAAAGGGAATAAAGTGCTCAAATTTGAAGTACTCGTACACAGGGATACCTGTGAAAACTAAAATTTCTAAAACAAAAGTATGCAATTTCTTTTTTTGGATTTGGAACCGAATTAGGGGGTTAGTTGCCCTCCAGCACGAGAAAAAAATCCAATGCATTTTTGAACCACCCTACTGAGATATTACATTATATTTAGCAACATTTGAGATTTTGGGAATATTCCGGAAGAATGGAAGATTCTAGAATATTCAAAAATTTATGCACTTTCGATGCTTAAAAAGATGAAATATGCTGAATTGTTTTTGAATATATGGTAGAATGTTACTTGATATTTATTATATAACTTTCTGGAATATTTAAGAATGCAAGAGGAAATTCTAGAACATCAAGAAAACTACGGCTTTTGAATGTTTTTAACCAAAAAAATTTCTATGTACAAAAAATTATAGTGAATTGTTCATAGGCACAGGTTTTCGTAGTGAACATTATTAAGAAATAACAAATTGAAAAAAAACTCAAAATAAAATTATTTGTAAATGTGCAAAAGACATGTTATTTTATTTATTTGATTGACACTGGATCATACTCAGAAAATTAAGGCAAAATAGTAAGAATTCCTAAATATTTTTCGTAAGTACATTACCGGCAGAAATTATCTACACGCCTACATATTTTTGGAGCTGTTACTAAAATGCTCCAATTTTCATATTACCATGAGAATATTTTCCTCATAATATCAAGAAATATTGCGTCTCATAAATAAATTCAACGTCTAATGAACCCAAGCTGAAGGAAAAATGTCAATTTTATAAAAAGATATTGCAAAGAGACTTCAGATTTCAATGTTTTTGAAAAATTGGAATAACTCTGGAAATAATTAACATTTTTCAAAATTCTTGAGCACATTTTGTGGATCAGTATCCACAGTATTTTACTCAAATTTAGTGAAAGATGATGAATAATGATTTTTAAAAAAATGTAAGTATTTACATATTTTTGAAATTTTGCTACTTTTTTGCACCAACGCAGGTGGAAAAGTTATGTATAATCTATTGATATGTTATGTGTAAACTGAAAGTTATGTATAATCCATGAAAGAATATATATTTTTTCAATAAAATAAGGCGTAAAAATATATACTTCAAAAGGTTATGCATAATTTTTACTTTATACGTAAACAATCGATAGATTATACATATTCTTTCCACCTGCAAAGTTTTCCCAGGGACAGAATTTAGGGAAAAAATTCTTAAAGTATCTCAACAATTTAGGACAATACTACGGACTTTCGCCTTTAAAATAAGCCAAAGAAGTTTAAAAAAAGGTTAGTTATTTCCAAAGTAATTCCAAGTTTTCAATATTATGGAAATTAAAATTTTTTTTTGCAATATCTTTTTATAAAATTGACATTTTATTTTCAACTTAGGCTTATTGGTATTACCTTCCACGGTATTATAAGAAAATTTTTTTATGTTAATGTTATAAATTAAGGCCCTTTAACAACAATTCAAGAAACAGGCGTCTACTAGATCACTTTCGCCGATAGTGTATGAAAGGCTCTAAAAAAGTGGTGGAAAGATGAACATGATTGATCAATATTTGAATTAAAAATGAGAAAATTAATACAAAAATTTATGTCATTAGTTTAACTAATGATAAAATTTTAATTTTTTACAGAGTAGATGCATGCGAGGCAAAAGTGGAAATAGTGACACCATATTGGTCCACCAATAGCGCAGGAAAAGTTCGTGCTATTGTAAACACTCAACATTTCGAGCAAGCTATTCATCAGGAAGTGTGTTCGTACGTATTTTTTTATTTAAATAATTATTTAATTATTTTAAGATGAAAGTTGCAGCAATCATAAATACAGATTGAGAGAAAACATTTGTATAAAAGGAAAGTAATATTTTTAATAACCTAAATTAGCTAAAATTTATAACCCTGGAAGTTTGGAAGCCTCAATTTCAATTTTCAAGTCTTCAACACATTTTTCAATTACTCAATTAAAAAACGGCAAGTAAGTTGTAAGAAGGCTGATTATAAAACTCGTGTTGATATTGTTACACATATAAAAATACTACAGAATTTTTGCTTTAAAACCCAGTCACTTTTTCACATTATTCAGTTCGTACTGGTATCCGCCTCGTACTGGTTTCCCCTACTGCAGATATCTCATGAAAATAATTGTTCAATTTCATGCCGTGATATTTCTTACATGAATTTCTCCGGTTTCCGACCTTGGGCATAGATGACTCTAATTTCTTAACTTCATAATAAAAGGAGATGTTTCGGGTTTCAATCTTGTGAAAAACTACGAATCTTGCCGACGTTTCGTGAACACTGCAGCTCACTTCTTCAGGGCTAACGTGAAACTGAAGCTTCAGGTTATGTTGTTCTTA
>JAUMHM010000005.1:31500949-31532272 GCA_032362435.1 Melikaiella ostensackeni | reverse complement strand
GTTGGAAGCGCTTTCATGAGTATTTCTATGCAAAAACCAACACGATCCGATAATTATTTACGGAATGACGGCAGTTTTAAAATTATTTGTCCAATCAACTTGGCCCGTAGCAACGCGTTATCCCCTCTCCTGCCTACTAAGCTGGCTGAGTCCACGCACTAAGGTCTTTGTGCAATCCGGGCGCTCAATTTTGGTGCCGTTACGTTGAGGAAACTTTTTTCATTGAACAAAGCGGAAATTGCCTTTCTTGAACGTACTAATTTACAAAATATCTGAGAACGCATTAGGACATGAAGTTTACAGAAAATCCACCCATACAAAAAGATACCTACGTGCCTTTTCCCACCGCCACCCATCTCAAAAGCAATCGGTCATCAACTCCCTTGTATACGGAGCTGTCTCCATAACAAATAAAGATAACTTACAAAGAGAATTACAAAACTTTAAACAAATCCTAATACAGGACGATAACACAAACAATTTGATGAAGCAATAAGAAAATACACTCAAAAAAACAAGTTAACACAACCTTCTAAAGAAAGAGAAACAAAAACTACTACCATCCTACCCTGCATCCAAGGTATCACAGAACAAATAGAAAGACTTCTCAACAAACACAACATCTAAACCATTTTTAAACCACCTGCGAAAATATGGCAACTTCTAAACAACCCTAAAGATAAAAAGGCACCTCTCGGTGATCCCGGAGTATATAAAATCCCTTGCTCTTGCGGCAATGTATATTGGCGAAGCCGGGAGAGCGGTGAGCCAACGTGTAAAAGAACATGAGAGTAAATTCAGGCTAAAACATTTCACGCAATAAGCACTAGATGAGCATTGTATCGGAACAGAACATAGCATTTTATTTGACATAACAATCGTCATCGCAAAAATATACAATATTTTTCCAAGAAAACATAGAGAAGCAATCGAAATCTTAAAACACCCCAATAACATCAATAGGGACAAAGGATAAATACCAATCCGATTTGGCTTTCCGTCCTTCCGGGTTTTTTTGAATGGCCAATCAGGTTCGACCAGTCCCCACGGGGGGCGCTCTGGTCAATCAAAGACATCGTAGAGAGTATATGTAAGAACAAGATAACCTAAAGCTTCAGTTTCAGGTTAGCCCTGAAGAAGTGAACTCCAATGTTCACGAAACGTCGGCAATATTCGTAGTTTTTACACACGACTGGAACCCGAAACATCTCCTTTTATTATAATGAATCATCGTAAAAGCATTAAATCTATTCTTAACTCCATGCAGAGGAGATCCGATCAACAAATATTCTTTGTATCGACACTTATGATAGAAGAAGTTTTTCGAACAAAATTTCGTGTGAGTGAAGTGAAAAATAAGTTCCAAAAATTTCACTGCGAGCCGGATTCGAACCGACACCTTCCTTATTCATGGGAGGTGCTTAAACCAATTCAGCTATTGCAGCGCGCTAGTGAAAATTTTGGAATTTGCATTTTGTTAACCGGATGGAAGGTCCATCTACCTACCTTCGATGTTTCTAAAGGTGTTTTTGGCCAGTATTTTTAGTAATTGTTCTAATTATGCCGTTATATTCATTACATGCATTTTTTGGGGGTTCTGGCCTTAGACATACGATGACTAATTTTTTAGCTTCATACAGAGGAGATCTGATCAACAGATATCTGTTTTACCGACACTACTGATGAAAAAAAAAATTTGCAAGAAAAATTTCTTGTGAGTGAAGTGAAAAATAGGTCCCAAAAATTTCACTGCGAGCCGGATTCGAACCGACACCTTCCTTATTCATGAGAGGTGCTTTAACCAATTCAGCTATCGCAGCACGCTAGTAAAAATTTTGGAACTTGTATTTGGTCAACCGTATACTTGACTAGCGTACTGCTGTGTTGAATCGATTAAAACACCACTCATGAATAGAGGAGGTGTTGATTCAAATCCGGCTCGCAGTGAAATTTTTTGAACTTATTTTTCGTTTCACTCGAAATTTGTTTTGAAATATTTTCTTGCCATGAGTGTCGATACAACACATATTTGTTGATCAGATCTCCTCTGTATGAAGTTGAAAAATTAGAGTCATCGTATGCCTGAGGCCGGAAACTGCAGAAATGCATGTAATAAATATCACGGCATGAAATAGAACAATTATTAAAATATGCTGGCCAAAAACACCTTTAGAAGCATCGAAGGTAGGTTAACCTGACATTCGGTTGTTCAAATGCAAGCTCCTCTTTTACTAGCGCGCTGCGATAGCCGCATTTCTTAAAGCAATTGGGGACGCCCATTGTGAATTGGAGTAACTCAACATATTTGAAATTGCCGCCACTTCTTCTACTGTGTGTCAACCTACTCCCGTCCTTTTAGTCGTACCTCAAAACTTATTAGAGATTTTGAAATGCTATTGGAATTTTGCTGTTTACTTTGTGTGACACCTAATAACTCTTCTACCTTGGAGTGGAATTCAAAATTTCATATTTTGGAAAAGTTAATTCTCGATCCCCGGCAATGCGAGTGGGACCTCTTTAGCTCAGGCCCGAATTATCCCTGAGAACGTTCCCGGTGCTAGTGACTTTAATTTGGATGTTTCACTGAAGTCCTAGTAGCCGACTTGGTTACCAGATATTTCGGATAGAATGCCTGAGACAATTATTCACTATCTATTGGAACGAACTAGTAGATTTTTAATACCACCAGATTCAGAAGAGATTATTTTTGTTTGGACATGGCACCTCTGAAAGCTATCTATAGTTACCTCCCTGACCAGTCTTCACATCTTTCAACCTCCTTAGCAACCCCAATCAACGCATTGTTTACCATCCAATTAGAATGCATCTCGTTGCTAAAAGAGATATCAACGTTTTGAGATTCTTCACCTTTCGTCAAGCAGCTTCCGGAACTGCACTTTGTTTTAACTGACTCTCTAAAAAGTGAATTTTATTTTGTGTTTTTTAGTATGATTTTGATCCAGAAATCGATTCCTGAAATTTGTTTAGTCCCTGAGGAAGATTTGTTACGGTAAAGTTCCTTTTTCTGAATTCAGAAAGGATAATTTTCCGGATTTTGTATGACTCTTTTTGTAAGTAGTTGTGTGAATCAATTCCTTTTGATTTTGTTTCGGGCACACAAAATATTGTGGGATTTTCTTGATTGGATTAATTCCACTGACTTTTGTATCCTCGATTTTAGTAATTTATTTAAGCTTTCTCACATTGATTTTTTGTGTTTGAGTTTTTCTTGTTTCGTTTTTCCTCGTGTTCTTGAGACCCTTCCCTGAATTTAAATTTTCTTTATTCATGAATTTCATTGTATTTGAACAACTCTTGTTCCCCTGAGTTTGTGTATAGCCTCCTATTATATTATTTTAAATAATATCTTAGGTTAATTAATTATTGAGACCCCTGTGTTAGAGTTGTTGTTTTATGATCCACGATTTAATTAAACCTAAACTCTATTTCGGTAGATCTTGGAAATCCGAACGAAAAGTCCTAAATTGAATTTCTTACATAAGTATTTTGTTATTTTGTCCGACAATTTGTGTAGTCCTTTGCCCCTCCCCCCAACGCTTCCCTGTCAATTGTCTAATTTAAATATTGTATCGAATAAACCAACCTCCAAGTTCATAATAAAAGTTTGTTGAATATAATTCTAGGACTTATTAATTTAACGTAAGTAAATAAAAATGAAAAAAGAATCAACCCCTCTACCATTATCTAGAATTAGAGGCTCAGCTAGTGACAAATTTTTTTCGTTTCACTAAGAATTTGAAAGAATTTCCATTTTTGTTGAAAAATTTCTTTTAAATCTAATATAGAATTATGTTCGTCTAAGAAAGACTTGACGCCCATTTCTCACTCAAAAATAAATAGTAAGTTTAAATTTATGATAGAAAATAAATATTAGTTCCGGAACCGAGGATAATTTCGATATTGACAATATCGTTATATGGTTCAAATCCGGCTGGCAGTGAAAGTTTTGGAACTTGCTTCTTTTCACACGAAATTTATTTTGGAAAATTTTCTTTATCATGAGTTTCAATACAACAGATATCTGTTGATCAGATCTCCTCTGTTTAAAAGTAAAAAATTAAAGTCATCGTATGGCTAAGGTCGAAAACCGCAGAAATGCATGTAATCTCATAAAAAATATCGCTTTCAAATCGAAATAAACTGACAATACATCAATTTCTTTACAGGAAAACGAAGACAAACAGATGCACTGGTGATTGTGGATGTGAACAAAAATATAAATGGCACAGATTATTGGCCTATGATCCTGACAATGACTGTAAAGGAATTTTTATGGACTGGTTCCTCTATCCTTCCTGCTGCGTTTGCAGATGTGACCCCATTGTCAAATTTTCAGGAACAGCGACAACCTCTAGAAACTGAAGAAAGGAACCGAAATACAAGAATTTATCAATCTCTTCAATTTTTCTCCAAGATTCTTGACAGAAAGAAAATGAGTGAAGTTTATAGAAGAAAAATCTTGATGAATAAAACTTCAACAAAGAATTGGAGAAGAGAAAAATCGAAAAAAAACGTGATCTTCGAACTATTTTAGTTTTCTTGTAATAAAAACTGTTAGAAAATTTTTTCGATTTGATGAAACCAGAATAGAGTTCCTCGTATAAGAATTTGATTTTAGGTTAAAGTTACAGTAAAGTTAAGTTTCTGAAGTGAGAACTGATTTAAAAAAAATGTTTGAACTAAAGTGGAAAATGCGATTTTAAGACTTCTTGGACTAGAAAATAAGTTTTGAACATATTTACTTATATCTAAATATAGATGACTCTAGATATAATTTTCATCCTACTGAAATAAATTTTTGTTCTTTTGAAAGAGCAAACATCCTATTCTTAAGTGTAATTTTCTAATAACTTTCATTTAAACTTTAAAGAAAGGTATCAGCCCACAGAAAATAGTCCTCTGGTTATAAATGATGATGAAAGTAATTAATTAAAATTCAGATAGAGAATCAGAGTGGCCGCTGGACTGGGAAACCGGGAAATGACCGGGAATTTTTTCAAGCCGGGAAATGAAACTGAATTTTAATTTTTGACCCGGAATCTCACAAATTTTTAGAAGAAAAATCTATCCAATTACTTGAAATATCACATATTTCATATCACATGATATAATGCAATTTAAAATGAGTTCGACTTCAATTTTTTTCAAATATTACGTTCAGTTGTTAACTTATTCAATTATGAAATCATTGAGTTAAAAATTGAAATTTTTGGTAGAAAAGAATTTTAAGTTGATCATTTGTAAATATAAATTAAGGATTTTATAAGAAGATTATAAATCGGTTCATAATTAAATTATGTAAACGTCCGATTGAAACTTTAAAAACTATTTTCAATTTAAAAATAATTTTAAATTATCAGATTCTTAATTGAACGCTTTTATTCAATTTCAAATCCTATTGAAATATTGTCTCATCTCAAATATTCCACTTTTTAAATCATACAATTTGAAAATTTTCGATTAAAAAAACAACAATTTTTCAAATATTTACAAGTATTTGACTGTTTATGTCAAATGAGAAATTATAAATCAAATCTGAACAATCTGAGACTGAATTGTTTGAAATAGAAAGCCTTGAATCGTTAAAATTTCAGAGTGCTCAACTTAGACTTTGAACATCACAATTTTAATTGTTCCATTAAAAAAAAAATTTAAGTGAAAATGTCGAATTTTGATTTGTAGATAACAATTGAACAATTATTAATTTGAAGCGACTTGAAATTAAAATAATCTAATTGCTTAAGATGATATAATTTTTAAAAATTTTCACGAATTTATTAATTATTAATCAAATTAAATTTTTGGTAATCTTTAAAATCTTTGCGCAATCTTAGAAATCTTCTGAAATATCTTGAAATCTTTTAGAATCATTGAAATCTCTGAAATTTTCTGAAATATTTTGAAACTTTGTTAACCCTTTTGAAATCTTTACAATCTTTGAAATCTGCGAAATCTTAAAAATCTTCTTAAATATTTTGAATTCTTTTTGAATCGTTGAAGCCTTTGTGAAATCTTTAAAATCTTTGAAATTTTTGGGATGTTTTTTAAAATCTTCTAAAATTTTCGTGAAATTTTTGAAATCTTCATAAAATCATTGATATCTTAGTGAAATATTTTGAAACTTTGTTAACTCTTTTACAATATTTGAAATCTATCTGAAATCTTTACAAGCTTGGTGAAAACTTTTGAAATTTTTGTGAAATCTTTTAAAATTTTCTGAAGTTTATTGAAATTTTTTAATCGATGTGAAATTTTTGAAATCTTTACAAAATCATTGAAATCTCTGTGAAATATTCAAAAACTTTGTTAACTCTTTTAAAATCTTTGAAACCTTTCTGGAATACTTAAAATCTTTGAGGAATTTTTAAAATCTTTTGAAATGTTTTGAAACTTTAAAAATCCTTTGGAATCATTGAAATCTTTTAGAATCATTCAAATCTTTGAAATTTTTTGAAATATTTTGAAACTTTATCAACTCTTTGTGAAATCTTTGTGAAATATTTTATATATTTGTGAAATTCTTTAAATTTTTGGGATGTTTTGTGAAATCTTCTAAAATCTTCGTGAAATTTTTGAAATATTTTAAATCTATCTGAAGTCTTTAAAATCTTCATGAAAACTTTTGAAATGTTCGTGAAATCTTTTGAAATCTCCGGAAATATATTGACATTTGTAAACCTATGTGAAATTTTTGAAATCTTTACGAAATAATTAAACTCTTTGCGAAACATTTAAAAACTTTGTTTAAACTCTTTTGAAATCTTCTGAAATCGTCGTGAAATTTTTGAAATCTTTATAAAATCATTGATATCTTAGTGAATTTTTGGAAATATCTGAAATCTCTCTGAAATCTTTAAAATCTTTGTGAAATCTTTGGAGATCTCCTGAAATATATCGAAATGTTTAAACCTATGTGAAATTATTGAAATCTTTCTGAAATGTTCAAAATCTTTGCGAAATCTTCTGAAATATTTGAAACTTTAAAAATATTTCAAAATAATTGAAATCTTTGAAATCTTCTGAAATATTTTGAAATCTTTGAAATTTCATGAAATATTTTTAAACTGTTTTTTTCATTCTAAAAGTTCAATCTCTTTTGAAATTTTTACAATCTTCGAAATCTTTGCGAAATGTTAAAAATCTCCCGAAATATTTCGAATTCTTTTGGAATCATTGAGGTCTCTGTGAAATCTTTGAAATCTTCGTGAAATTTTTTAATTCTTTTGAATGTCTTTTGAAATCTTCTGAAATCTTTGTGACATCTTTTTAAGCTTTATAAAGTCATTGATATCTTAGTAAAATATTTTGAAACTTTGTTAACTCTTCTGAAATATTTGAAATCTATCTGAAATCTTTGAAATCTTTGTGAAACCTTCTAAAATGTTCGTGAAATCTTTCGTAGCCTAATTTTCATACTTAATAGTTCTCTATCTTCATTGTTAATACAGAAAAAAATTTTGAAATACATTTGCTATTTTTTTATAGTGCCATATTTTACTTTTCAGTTATTATTTCTATTCTTTCAGTATTTATTTATAATTTCCATATTTTAAGGTAACAAAGATCAAGCTTTATTCATACGAATTCAAAATCATAATCAACAGCACAATTTTAGTTTTGCTAGATACACAAAAATCTATTCTAAAAATCTAACTTTCCTTGATGAGGCTAATTAAACGCTCGCCAATTTTAATCCTTTCGATGGCTTTACGCAATGGACGGATTCCTGATAAGCTATGATTTCGCATTTTTTCCTCTAAAATCGCAAAATAAAAAAATAGGAAAGGAAGAAGCTTGAGCGAGAAGAATTACAAGAGTATATTCTTGAAGAAGTTTATCTACAAAAGTATGGAAGAGGTAGAAGTCTGGTTAGTAAGATTTAGAACTAAATGGCTCAGAGAAAAATTAAATAAGAAATATTAGCTGATTAATTTTACATCGAGATTTTTGGAAAATAATTTCTTAGTAGATTATATTGAAGTGAATTATTTAGAAACTGTACAGTCCGGTAGACTTTGTGATCGTGTTACCGTTTTCTCGATTTTCGTCCTAAATATACAAACATTATAATTATTTATAACAATTTAATCATTACTATTATAGAATCTTTTGTACCTATGTTAGAAAACAAAATCTGTGGACTTTTTTCGAAATATTGTTTTTGAATTTATTGATGATTGGATCATTCGCATTTCTTCGTAATAGATATTTCAAAAAAATTTCGGGATTTATATATTAGAATGGGGCTAGTTAGTTATGAATTAAGTACTAAGAAGAATTGTTTTCGTAAATTCTGGAAGAACAGATAGAAACAGAGGCGCATTAATATTCCCAAAATTTTATTTTCCCTAATATTTACTTTACCTAAAATCATTCAACGGAATAGTAATTTGCTATAATTTTTATTTGTCCTAAGGGGCAATTTACCTGATTTTTATTTTTCCTAATTACCATTTGTCTTAATTTTCATACTTCCGAATTACCATTTGACATAATTTTTATTTTACCAAATCATAATTTGACATAATTTTCATAATACCGAATTACTATTTAACATAATTTTATTTTCCCCAACTACCATTTGTCGTAATTTTTATTTTTCCGAATCATCATTTGTCATAATTTTTATATTTCCGAATTACCATTTGACATAATTTTCATTTTAGCGGATTATAATTTGACATAATTTTCATAGTACCGAAATACTATTTAAGATCATTTCTATTTGTCCTAAACGCTATGTAACATAATTTTCATTCTTCCGAATAAGCACATAACCTCAAATTCATTTAAACGAGATGACATTTAGCATAATCCCCATGTCATAAAAATTGCATGTAACATGAATTTCATTCTTCCTAAAATAAAGTCCGGAATTTTTATTGGCTGATTCGAATTTCTGCGGCATTCTTCAGCCAATCAGAATGCCGGGCGCCATCTTAGGACTAATAGTATTTATGTTCCATGCAGTTTCGATGACATGGGGCTTATGACAGATGGAGTTTCGTTCAAATGAATTTTAGGTTATGTGCTTACTCGGAAGAATAAAAGTTATGTCACGCGGTGTATCGGAAAAATGAAAATTATGTCAAATGGTAATTCAGAAATATAAAAATTATGACAAATGATAATTCGGAAAAATAATAATTATGACGAATGGTAGTTCGAAAAAATAAAAATGATATCAAATGGTGATTCGGAAATATAAAATATGAAAAATGATAATTTGGAAAAATAAAAATTATGACAAATGGTAGTTCAAAAGAATAAAAATTATGTCGAATGGTAATTCGGAAATATAAAAACTAAGACAAATGGTAATTCGGAAAAATAAAAATCAGCACCAAAAGTAATTCGGAAAAATAAAAATTAAGTAAATTGTCCATTAGGATCAATGAAAATTATACCAAAATTATTATTTGGTTAAATAATTTTAGGTATAATAAATATTAGCGAAGAATTTGGGAAATATTGATATACCTCATGGAAACATTTTCCTTATCATTCAATGAGTCTAATTTTTTTCCATTCCTAATTAGAAATTACTAAATGTTCAAAATGCGAATGAATCAATTTTTAAAATATATCTACAAACTTTGTCATCGAAATACTTTTTATTTTTCTGGTCCAATATTGGGTATCGTAATACTAATTGCCGTAACATTAATTCGAATTTTTTATATCTTCTCTATAAAAATAAGATCAACATCCTTTGTCTGTTGAAGTTAGATAAGTTTGAACTTTTCCCTATTTCTTAAGCTACTTTAAACTGGGGCTAAGTGTCGCATGTGGGGCAATGCAGGCATCTTTTATTCTGCATTTCTGAATGCTAGATTTGCTTCTTCTAGGTAAAAAATATAAAGGCTTGCAACTAACAGTTGTAAAACTTTAATTGAAAGACGTAGAGGAAGCAATATCGCGTTTTAAATACAGAAATAAGTGTGTGCCGCTTTCCCCACAAATGCGCTGCTCAGCCCCAGTTTACGGTATGCAGTTTCCATTTATCAGTATTATTTTTATGCGCTCATTGATCCAACAAGATACGATGAAAAATTAATGTACATCTCTCATTTAAACATTTTTTAGTTCTTAATACTTTTTACATTATTTTTTTATTTATTTTCTATTTTTTAGAATAGTGAGAGCTTGGACGCAGAAAAATAGCAGGTGAGAAGAGCACCAATAGTGGCGAAGGCAAAACTTTTGCCGGAAAGTGAAGTGGCTGAGTTGCAGAAATCTGTACTGCAAATGTTGCAGGATTCTATCGTGACATAGCTTGGTTGTGCCATTTGACTGCAAGGTCCATCGGTAATGTCCCTTTCTTCTGGGGTTGGCTCCGTACATTGGCGGATGATTTCTCGTTGTCCATGAACTGGAAAATAAGAATTGAATTAAATTTGTCTCTAATCATACGAGTGTCATTTGATAAGTTTGGTTAAAAAGCGAGTAAATTTTTTTTCTTGAAAAGTTTGCCTTTATTTCTCAACATAGTATCCACCGAGGGCTATATAGTTACTCAAGCGATATTGCAAGTTTTTCATCAATTCAGAAAAATAAGATTTCTCGAGGTTTGAAAAATACGCATTTACGGCATCGATTACTTCTTTATGAGACGAGAATAACAGAGCCAAGTCTGGAGAATAGAGTGGAGGAGGAATCAATTCAAAGCTCATTTCGTGTATTTTTGCCATTGCAATTGTGGAGGTGTGAGCCGGTGCGTTGTGATGAAACAGCACTTTTGTGTGCGCCAATTATGGCTGTTTTTTTGTAGCTCGGCTGTCAAACAGTTCAATGATGATGCGCAGTACGTTCCTGTTATAGTTCTATCCTTCTTCAAGTAATCAATGAAAATAATTCCTTGGAAATCCCAAAATACTGTGGCCATCACCTTCTCAGATGATAAAGCAGTTTTCACCTTTTTGGCGTACTTTCACCAGGCAGTACCCACTGATTTGACTGCTGCTTTGTCTCGGATGTATAGTGGTGGATCCAGGTTTCGTTCACAGTCACGAATCGACGCAAAAAATCCTACGGATTCCGATTCGATTTCGCCAACCACTGAATAGGGTAGACCGGGGCAAAGTTGACCATCGGGGTAAAAAAAACAGGAGCAGACTGGGATATATCAATCGACCCAGTAAAAAAGTCTTGTCGACCGGCCCTAAAAGCAGTATTTTCAGGGATTCGAAAGTATTGCAAGGGATTTCAAGAGCTTTCAAAGGAATTCACAGGATTTTCAAGGATTTCAATTATCTTAAGAAATGTTCAAAGCTTATGTGCATGAAGTTCGAAATGTTCAAATGAACGAAATTTTTTACTGATTGCTTTGTAAACTATAAGCAGTGCTTAAATGTTTGTTCATTTGTTTCGGAAATAATAGAATATCAAAAGAAACTTTCAATGAATTTTTCAAAACCGTAGTTGGAACAATATTAATTACTGAAACAGAAGTGAGAAAAAAAGGTATCGTTTATTTGAACCTTCAGAACTTCAGGAACAGCAGAGCTGTCAAACGTTTTAAGAAATTTTAAAAGATTTTAAATACTTGAAAGTAGTTCAAGGAATTCCACTAGAATTAATTAAGGGATTTGATATTATTTTAAGGATTTCAAGACGTTTCAAGAGTTTTAATTTTTTATGGGATTTTGAAGGGCTTAAAAGGATTTCGTAGGATTTAAAATGTTTTAGGGTATTTTTAATGATTCCAAGGGACTTCAGAGAATGTCAAAGATTTCAAAGGATTTTTATGGGATTTCAAGGTATTTTATAAAGTTTTCGAAAATTTCAATACTTTAAAGGTATTTTAATGAATTTCCCAGGATCTCAAAGTATTTCGTACTTCATTTTATAGGACTTCAAATATTTCGAGGGATTTCAAGGAGTATCATCAGTTTTCATGTAATTTCACGAGTTTTTATAATATTTGAATGGATTTCAAAGAATTTATTTACAAGAATTGAAGGAATTCAAAGGATTATAAAGATTTGAAGAGATTTTCAAATATTTCAAGGTATTTCCAAAGATTTTTGAGAATATTGAATATTTTAATGATTCCAAGGAATTGTCAATAAGTTTCAAGAATTTAAAGGGATTGCAAAGGATTTTCGAGATTTTAGAGTATTTTAAAAATTTTAGGGTATTTTAAAGGATTCCAAGGAGTTTTCAAGAGCTTTAAAAAATTCCAAGATATTTCAAAAGACTTAAAAGGATTTGAAATGTTTTAGGGTATTTTAAAAGATTCCAAAGAATTTTCAAGAGATTTAAAAAATGTCAAGGAATTTCCAAAGATTTTAATGACTTTTATGTACTTAAAAAAATTTCATATGGTTTTAAAGAATTTACTAAAATTTCGGAAGACTTGGAAGGATCTTATAGAATCTATAAGGTTTTAAGATATTTTAAAAGAGTCCAAGGGATTTTGAAGGGATTTTAACGGATTTTATCAGATTCCTAAGGATTTCAATTATTGCAGAAGCCCTCATTGTATTTTATTAAATTTTCAAGGATTCCAGGAAATGTCATCAGATTTCATGTAATTTCACGAGTTTTTTAACGGCTTTCACGGGATTTCAACTGATTGTACAGATCTGAAGTGATTTCATAATGTTCCAAGGGGTATCAAGGAATTTTACAAGAATTAATTAAGAGTTTCATATTGCATCAAAGATTTCAAGGGGTTTTAAGAGATTTAAATTTTGTATGGGATTGCGAAGAATTTCATAAACTTTCTAAGGAATATAAAGGATTTCTTAGGATTTTAGAGGTTTTAAGATATTTTCAATGATTCCAAAGAACTTCAGAGAATGTCAAATATTTCAAAGGATTTCTATGGGATTCACAGGAGTTTTTGAAGGGATTTCAATTGATATAAAAAATTTCTTAACATTTCATAATTTTTCTAGTTTCTATACAGTTCAAAGAATTTCACAAGAATGAAGGGATTCCGTAGGATTTCACAAATTTGAAGAGATTCTCAAATATTTCAGGGGATTTCACAAGATTTCAAAAATTCCATGCGGTTTTAAAGAATTTCCTTGAATTTCGGAAGATTTGTGAAGATCTCATACGTTTTATAAGACTTCAGGAAATTTCAAAGGGTTTCCAAATATTTCGGGGGAATTAAAAAAAATTTCAATGGATTTCAAGGTATTTTATAAAATTTTCGAGGATTTCAATACTTTTAAGGTATTTTAATGAATCTCTCAAAATTTTAAAGATTTTAAGAGATTTTTAAATATTTAAAGTTATTTCCAAAGATTTTAAACTTTTTCTACATATTTTAGGATATTTCAAGGATTCCAAAGAATCTTCAATTAATTTCAAGAATTTGAAGGGATTTCAAAGGATTTTTTAGATTTTAGGGTGTTCTAAAAGATTCCCAGGAAATTTCAAGAACTTTACGAACTTTCCAAAAGATTTCAAAAGATTGCAAAGGATTTGAAATATTTGAGGATATGTTAAAAGATTCCAAGGAATTTTCAAGATATTCAAAAAATGTCAAGGAACATTCAAGAATTTTTATGAATTTCAGGTATTTAGAAAATTTCCATGGGTTTTAAAAAAATTTCCTAGAATTTCGGAAGACTTCGAAGAATTTTATAGGACCAATAAGGTTTCAGGATACCTGAAAAGAGTCCAAGGGATTTTTAAGGGATTTGAACGGATTTTGATAATAAATCCAGGATGTCAGGAAATATCATTAGATTTTATAGAATTTCACGGGATTTTCAAGTGATTTCTTGGAATTTTAAAGGATTGTACAGATCTGAAGTGATTTTATAATATTTTAAAAGGTATCAAGGAATTTCATGAGATTTAAGCGATTTTAAGCCCTCGATGTTTTCCGTCCCATCGCACAGTGGGCAAAAAAAATGTCTCTGGACAAATTGATATTCAGAAGAGGTTTGCGAACCAACTTGAACGTTTTTTAAAAGTTAAAGCTAATAAAATTCCACATGAATCGGTCAGGGCTGATTTTGAAAAAAGTTTTTTCATTTTTTTTTTATTCAATAACAAAAATGAAAAAAAAATTTTTTTTAGAAGAGCACCGGTTTTTCAAAAATACTCGGATTCAATCCGAAATACCTGGAGTCAATGAAGCAACTATCCAGGAAAGTTGTTTGATAGCTTGAAAATTATTTAGAGATTTATTGAATTTGTTATTAACAAATAAGTGAGTAAAAATGGATTCATGGGGATTGGCAGTGATTCGTGAATTGATTTGCAACTAAATTTGAACAACTCATAGACAAAAACCATTTCTCAATTAAAGTCATGAAATATGATAAATAAATTGTTATTTTATAAACAAATTTTATAAACAATTAAACATAGCAGGTACTTATGTTCAAATAAATCAAGTTTTTTTCTATTGAATCGGCAAAGAATTATACGAAAATGTCACAAAATTATCAGACCAATTCATCCAATAACAACTAATGATTGTTTAAACAAATTTAATTAACAAATGCACTGTTTGGCTACTTTTAGAGGTAAAAACGTGGGTTTTTCAACGTAATAAAGCGTCAATAACTGATTTATAAAATTTTAGGGTGCTCATATGACAATAAACAATTTTCATTGTTAACAACGATTGTTTAAACAAATTTTTATCATCTTAGGCATTTTTTAAGAATAAAATTGCATTTCTTTAGGGTATTAGCAGACTGTTATTTAGTAATGGCTCTGTGCTGTCAGTCGATAACAATTGACAATTGTTTAAACAAATTAATTACAAATGCATTTTTCGGCTATTTCTAAAGGTAAAAACTTGGTTTTTTCATCGTAACCAACTGTTAATAACTAATGTTTGAACTTTTTTTAAATTATTTTTTAAAAATTATTAATGACAATAACAATAGTGGATCGTTATCGAATTTTATAAAAAAAAGTTTGAAAATTAGTAATTAACAGTTGTTTATGTTGGAAATACCAAGTTTTTACTTTCAAAAATAGCCGAAAAATGCATTTGTTAATCAATTTTGCTTAAACAATTATCCACTGTTATCGACCGATAGCACGGAGTCGTTACTAAATTATAAACATAATTTATAAATTATAAAATTATATATATTTTATAAATTATAAACATATATTAAATAACAGTCTGCTGATACCCCAAAGAAACGCAATTTTTTCTTAAAAAATGCCTAAAATGATAAAAATTTGTTTAAACAATTGTTGCTAACAATGAAAATTGTTGATTGTCATATGAGCTCCCTAAAAATTCACAAGTTAGTTATTTACACTTCATTACGTTGAAAAAAAACAAGTTTTTACCTCTAAAAATAGCCAGACTGTGCATTTGTTAATTAAATTTGTTTAAACGATCATCAGTTGTTATTGCATGAATGAATCTAATAATTTTGTGACATTTCCTTATAATTTTAAGCCGATTCAATAGAAAAAACTTAATTTATTTCAACATAACTACCTGCTATGGATAATTAGTGATAAAATTTGTTTATAAAATAACAAATTTTTAAGACATTTCATAAATTCAATTGAGAAACGGATTCTGTCTACAAATGGTTCAAGTTTAGGGGAAATCAATTCACGAATCACTGCCAATCCCCATGAATCCATTTTTACTCACTCATTTGTTAATAACAAATTCAATAAATCTTTAAACAATTTTTAAGCTATCAGACAACTTTTCTGGATAGCTGCTACATTGACTCTAGGTATTTCAGATTAAATCCAAGCATTTTTTTGAAAACCGGTACGCTTCTAAAAAAATTTTTTTTCCATTTTTGTTATTGAATAAAAAAAAATGAAAAACTTCTTTCAAAATTAGCCCCGACCGATTTAAGCGGAATTTCATTATCTTTAATTGAAAAAAAAAGTTCAAATCGGTTAACAAACCGCTTTTGAATATCAGTTTGTCCAAAAACATTTTTTTGCCCCACTGTGCATCGGTGATTGCGGCCAGTCTGCCCCTAAAAAGAAATAAAGCCTCTTATAGTACCGCCAACCGGGGCTATTTTGGGATCAAAAAAAGAGGTTTTTTCGTTTTTGGCAAACTTAAATTTTTTCTCAAAATAGCCCCGTTGTTGGGGCTATTTGGGGACAAGCTTTCTATTCGGCAATGATAATGAATAAATAACTTTTGTTTTTAGTCTGAACCACATGGAACTTCTTCAGTAGGTCTCCTAGAGTAAAATTACAGAAGAATCATTGAAAAATATCAGTTTTTCTAAAAGTTGTGAATAAAAGAAGAAAGTAAAACACTACGATTTCACGAAAATCCAGTTTTATTCTATTATTCTTTTTATTCATTTATTCTACTATTATTATCTATTAATTGTATTCTATTTTGTTTTTATAATCCCCTATTTTTAATAAAAATTGATTTTTCGTAGAATATTAAGTTTTAATTTTGTCCCAAAATAGCCCATGGAAGTTCCGGCATTTTAATTTGTAATACTTCTCTTGAAAAATACCGATTGAAAAGTAGGCACACCGCATGTATATCATCACAACTAAATTGTCTACACAATCAATTTTGTTGCTTTACGAGAACTCCTTTAGGTGAAAACTTTTGAAGTAAAATTTCTCAAATTTACATGTCAATGGAAAAATATTTAGCGGAATGGTGTTACCTTTATTCTAGTTATTAAACTTCCATCTAATAGTTTCGATGTGAGGTCCGCTAAATATTTTGCCATTTATATGTAAATTTTAAAAAATGTAATTTAAATTTTCCCGCCAGAAAGAAATCTCGTAAAGCAAGCATATTGCTTGGCTTACGAAGTGGGGAAGAGGCTTTATGAATTTTTTTCTGCTTCCAGTCGAAGCACGCACTTAAGAGTTCTTAAATGCTCAAGAATTCATGTTGAGCAAATGCTCTCGAGAATATGCTCAGTAGTTAAGCTCGAATACAACATTTATAGAGCATTTAAGAGAATTTGAAGCATTTATTGTTTAAACAAATATATATATATATATATATATATATATCATAATTCATGCAAATAATTTTTACAAACACACTTTTGAGTGAATTAAACATATACTGGTTTCCAATTATGTACTGTTCGATGCGAAAACTATATTTTCTATCACTTTGACTTCTTTGATAATTTGAATTTAGCGCCCCTTCTAATTTGAGTAGATAGCGATACATTCTCCCGCTAAATTTAAGTAATGAAATCATTATTTAAGAATTTAAAATAAAATTAGCTATTTAAGCGATCACAATTTGAAATGAAACGTAAAATGTAAACAGGAAGACATTTTTCATTTGAAATTTAATAAAAATAAAAGATACGACTTTTTAAATCTTAATTCAAAATGCTCATAAGGGGTCATCCACAAATTACGTCAGGTGTCTCTGAAATTTGCAATCCCCTCTCCCACCATGTGGGATACCGTAAGATTTGCTCTGACCCTCCCCCCCCCTTCCTCCCACCTAAAATCTCCCTAAGATTTTAAGAACTTATGAAACGAACATGCATATACATTTTTTTAATTAAGTAAACGTAGAATTTTAACGAAATTAGTTTTAGAAGAGAAAATTTTCTGTTTCCTCACATAATAATGTTAAAATATTAAAAGTAAAATTCAATGTTTATTTTATCTACTATTCTTTAGTGTATAAATTATCAAAATTCTTATTTGTTTATTGCAGGCTTCACAGACTTTCCCATATACCACTCTTTTCCTCTTTTTCTCGTTTTCAACCTAAATGCGAACTGAATTAATAGAACCCAATAAAAAAATCAAACTATTTTTGTTTGAAAGTTCATTCCTTTTGGTTGAAGAGTCTGATATTTTATTGTTGGTTGAGAATTAATCTTTTTGGTTAAAAATTTAATTATTTTGTTGGAAATTCAACAATCTCGTTATAAAGTTATCCTTTATAGTTGAAAATTGAGTTATTTTGTTCGAAAATTCGTCTTCTTGGCTTGAATTCAACTGTTTTTGATTTCAATTAAAAATCGTTTTTACTTGAAATATCAACTATTAAACATTTTGTTGACAATTATTTATATTTTTTGCTTGAAAATCAAACTACTTGGTTGAAAGTTGAACTACTTTGGTAAAAATTAATTTTGTTTGTTTGTTTGTTGGTAGAAAATTATTTGGTTTTAGTTGAGAATTCCACTAATTTGGTTGAAAATTCATCTTTTTAGCAGAAAATTAACTATTTTGTTGAAAATTCATTTTTTGTTGCTGAGAATTAATCTTTCCTAGTTAAAAATTTAACTATTTGGTTTCAAATTCATGTATTTTGTTGAAAATTCGTCATTTTGGTTGAAAATTCATACACTTTGTTGAAAATTCGTCTTTATTGGTTGATTTCAACTATTTTGAAATAAAAATACAATTTTTTTGCTTGAAATATCCACTATTACATTTTTTGTTGAGGATTCATCACTTTTTGTTAAAATAAATACTACATTTCTCGTTGAGAATTCATCTCTTTTGAATGAGAAATTCAATTACTTGGTTGAAACTAGAACTACTTTGTTGAAAAGACATTTTTTTTCTTCGAAGATTCATTATTTTAGTTTAAATTCATTGCTTTGGTTGAAAATTTAACTATTTCTTTGAAAATTCGTTTTTTTGTGTTGAAAATGTATCTTTTCAAATTGAAAATTGAACTATTTGGTTTAAAATTCACGTATTTTGTTCAAAATTCGTCATTTTGGTAGAAAATAATTCTTTTTTGTTGGAAATTCGTCTTTTTGGTAGAAAATTAATCTTCTTGGTTGAAAATTCATCTTTTTGGTTGAAAATTCATCTATTTGGATGAAAATTCATCCCCCCAAATCGTCTTACGTAATTTGTGGATGAGCTCTGATAATTACAAATATTTTTTTACAAATACACTGCAGAGTGAATTAAAGTATATATTTGTTTCAAATTATATACTGTTTGATGCGAAAAATATGTTTCACACTACTTTGACTTCTATGATAATTTGAATTTAGCGCCCTTTCCAGTTTGAGTTGGCGATACATTTTCCCGCTAAATTTCAAGAATGTGGTTATTATTTAAGTATTTTTAAATAAATTTAGCTATTTAAGCGATTGCGATTTAAAATAAAACGTAAAATGTAAACAGGAAGGCATTTTTCCTTTGAAAGTTAATAAAAACAGAAGATACCATTGTTTGAATCCATTTTTGAGCATATTCTCATGCTCGCGAAAATTTCTTCAAACACCTTAACCATTTAAACAACTACACGCACTGCTAAAGTTCCATGCACTCTATAGGCAATATTTGAAACTATATTTAGGCCAGGCGCCAATTTCAAACACTTCACCGTAACGATTCTAGGGATAGGAAACTAGCATGCCTCAAAATAATCCCGGTTGACGGTACTTGAAAATAATATATGACTATCACTAAGAATAATTTGATATTATTGAATAATAAATAATTATTTAATTTAATAATGATTCAATAGCTTTTTTATGTTCATTCGAAAAAGTGCCTGAGGCAAATAATAATAAAAGATTTACGAAAATTTAAGAAAGTATAGCTTTAATTCAGGCGTGTTTATGAAAAAGTTCAAACATATAAAACTATTTTGCTCTAATTCGTAAATGGGAAATAAATATTTAGTTAGGATATACTTTTTGTGTCTTAAAAATGAATTGTCCTTAATCTGCTAGCATATTTTTTATTATTAAACGATTTCTCTTCCGGGTTAAACCGTTAGAATAGTATTACCTACTCAAACAATAGAAGCGAAGGTAATATTATGCAATACAAACCGCATAATAATGCCAAGGTTCCGGAAGTGATTCTGTTATTCATCCAAACAAATTGGGTGTTAAAATATTATTCCAACAAGGTTTTGAACTAAGGTATTTATAAAAGGATAGAACGTTATTTATTATTAATTAACAAGAATAATATGCGCGCCTTGTAGAGCGCGTGTAGCATTGCTCCGTCATTTAATATAATAAAGTGAAATAAGATAAATAAGAAATTTCAATAGTAAGATGCATTTGACTATTTATTAATATTTTATTGAATCGCCCACAGAAATAAAAATGATTCGTCGGGCCAATTAGTTTAGTAATACAAGTTTTTCACAAGCGACATTTCTTTTTTTAATGCAACATTCAAATTGTTTAGAACCGAGAGTAGCCTATGACTTAGTAGAGGTTTCCTATATTAAGCTATAAATCTCTTAGGCTCTGGAAAGTATTTTTTTCTGAAAGTATCTCTTTGGTTGAAAAGTCTACAATTATATTTTTGATTAAAAATTCATCATTTTGGTTGAAATTTTATTATTTTGTGGACAATTCAACAACTATGATAGAAAGTGATTCTTTTTGGTTGAAAATTCAACTGCTTTGTAGAAAATTCGCCTTTTCGGCTTGAAAATTCAGAAATTTGGTCAATTTTTTTTCATTTTAACTCGAAAATCTTTCTTAGTTGAATATTGAACTATGTAGTTGAAAATTCGTCTTTATTGGTTGAACTTAACTGTTTTTGATTTAAAATAAAAATTTTTTTTTTCAAATATCAACTATTATATTTTTAGTCGAGAATTCATCTCTTTTGGTTGAAAAATCAAATACTTGGTTGAATATTGAACTAATTTGTTGAAAATTCGTTTTTCTTTTTTTAAAAATGAATTCTTTTTACTCAAAATGTAACTATTCCATTTTTGGTTGAGAATTGATCTTCTCAAGTTGAAATTTCATGTATGTATTTGGTTGAAAATTCGTCTTTTCTCATTTTTCCACTTAAATACAAACTGAATTATTAGAACCCAATAAAAAAATCAAACAATTTTTGGTTGAAAGTTAATTCTTTAATTTTTTTTAGGTGAAAGGCCTACAGTTACATTTTTTGTTAAGAATTCATCTTTTTTGGTTAAAAATTATATTATTCGGTTGAAAATTTAAATATTTTGTCAAAAAGTCATCCTTTTTGGTTGGAAATTAATTTTTTTTTGGTTGAGAATTCAACTGTTTTGTTGAAAGTTCGACTTTTTTAGTTGAATTAAATTGTTTTATTTAAAATTAAAACTATTTTCAGTTGAAATATCCACTATTATATTTTTCGTTGGGAATTCATCTTTCTTAGTTAAAAATTAATTTGTTCAATTAATTAGTTTTAAAAAGTAGAAAATTAATCTTCTTGGATTAAATTTATCTCTTTCCTTGAAATTTCAAGTATTCTGTTAAAAATTCGTGTTTTAGTAGAAAATTAATTTTTTTAACTGAAAATTCAACTATTCCAGTTGAAAATTCGTCATTTTAGTTGAAAATTTATCTTTTTGGGCACAAATTTAATATTTTGTTGAAAATTCATTTTTTCATGGCTGAAAATTAATTTTTTGAACAGAAAATTTAACTATTCCATTTTCGCTAGAAAATACATTTTTTTCATCAAAAATTTAATTATTTGGTTGAGAATTTAACTATTCAGTTAAAAATTTGTGTTTTGATGAAAATTCGTCTTTTTTGTTAGAAACTTATTTTTTTTTGGTTAAAAATGCAACTGTTTGGTGGAAAATAAATCTGTTTTTATTGACTTTTCAACTTTTTTTGAAATTCGTCTTCATTGGTTGAATTCAACTGTTTTTTATTTAAAATTAAAATCTATTTTGGTTGAAATATCAACTATTACATTTTTCGTTAAGAATTCATCTTTTCTCTTGAAAATTCAACTACTTGGCTTAATGTTAAACTCCTTTGTTAAAAATTAATTTTTTTGGCGGAAGATTAATCTCTTTGGTTGAATATTCGTCTTTATGGCTGAAAATCCAACTAATTTTGATTAAAGGTTGAATCTTTTTTGATGAAGAGGTTACTGTTTTGTTGAAAATACGTCTTTTTGGGTTGAAAATTCTACTATATAGTTGAAAATTAACTTTTTTGTCGAAAATAGATATTTTCGGGTTGAAAATTTTACTGTTTTTAAAAAAATCGTTGTTTTGATAGAAAATGAATCTTCTTAGTTGAAAACTCATCTTTTTGGTTAAAAATTCAACTGTTTTTGGATGAAAACTTTTTTTTTTTTGAAAACTCGTCTTTTTTGATAAAAACTTGATCTTCTTGGTTGAAAATTCGTCTTTTGCGGCTGAAAATACAACCGTTTCGGTAGAAAATTCAACTAAATTGTTGAAGATGAACTTTATTGGCGAAAGTTGATATTTTAGGATTGAAAATTCAACTGTTTTGTAGCAAATTTGATTTTTTGTTTTAAAACTCAAAATCTGTTTGAAATTATTGTTCTTCCTTCATTACAAAATCATTTTTGGTTGGAAATGCGTCTTTTGTGTTTGAAAATTCATCTTTTTTGGTTAAAAATACTACAGTTTAGTTGAAAATTAATCTGTTTTGGTTGAGAATTTAACTATTCTATTGAAAATTTGTCTTTATTGGTTAAATTCAACCGTTTTTAATTCAAAATTAAAATATTTTCAAGTTGAAATATCAACTATTACATTTTTCGCTAAGAATTCATTGAGAATTCAACTTTTTAATTGAACATTTAACTATTTTGTTGAAAATTCGTCTTTGCTGATAGGAACCTAATCTTCTTGGTTGAAAATTCGTATTTTTCAGTTGAAAATTCAAGTATTTTGGTAGAAAATTCAAATATTTCATTGAAAATGAACTTTACTAGCGAAAAATGATATTTGTGGATTGAAAATTCAACTGTTTTGTACAAAATTTGTTTTAAAACTTAAAATTTATTTAAAATTATTATTCTTTCTCTATTGAGAAATCTTTATTGTTTAGGAATTCGTCTCTTTTGTTAAAAAATTCATCTTTTTGGTTGAAAATGCAACAGTTAGATTGGAAATACATCTGTTTTGGTTGAGAATTTGACTATTTTATTGAAAATTTGTCTTTATTGGTTAAATTCAAGTGTTTCTAATTCAAAATAAAAATCTTTTTAGGTTGAAATATCGACTATTACATTTTTCGCTAAGAATTCATCTTTTCTGGTTTAAAATTCAACTATGTACTTGGTTGAAAGTTGAACTTCTTTGTTAAAATTAATTTTTTTTTCGGTTGAAGATTCATCGTCTTAACTCGAAATTCATCTCTCTAATTGAACATTCAACTATTTTGTTGAAAATTCGTTTTTTTTTTTGTTGAAAATTCATTTTTTGGTGGAAAATTTCACTACATGGTTGAAAGTTGAAATTAATCTAGAATGTTGATGTTATTTTGTCGACCAGAATAATTAATTAATTAATGATTTGATGCTAGAAGGTGTTAATTGCTTGGTCAGATAATCTTTAGAGAAACGAGAAAAAATCTACCTCGGCCAGGATTTGAACCGGGAAAGCCACTTTTCATGAGGGAAGCGTTAACCAATTACGCCACCGGGGCCACAGTAGATCGTTTCTCAAAGGATGAATTTTCAATGAATTTTCAACCAAAACAGACATATCTTTAACAAAATACATGAATTTTCAAATAAGAAAGAGAAATATCCAACCAAATAGTTGAACCTTCAACTAAACAATATAAATTTTAAACCAAAAAAGTGTTAACAAAATAGTTAATTTTTTAACGAAAGAGATGAATTTTCAACGAAAATGATGAATCTTTAACCAAGAAAAAAAACATTTTTAACAAAGTAATGCAACTTCTAACCAAAAAAGGTGAATTCTCAATGAAAAGGGTTAAAGGTTAATTTTTCACCAAAAAAAGACGAATTTTACACAGAATAGATGAATTTTTTTTAGTTGAAAAAAATAATTGTGAACGAAAAAAAAATTCTCAACAAAAAATGTAATAATTGATATTTCAACCAAAAAACTTTTTTATTTTAAACCAAGAACTGTTATATTCAAACAAAAAAACATTTTTCAACAAAACAGTTGAATTTGCAGTCAAGACAGATAAAAATCAATCAGATTGTTGAAGTTCCGAGCCAAAAAGGCAAATTTTCAACAAAAATGCTGATTTCCAACCAAATCATAAAATTTCTAACCAAAAAAGTTTAATTTCCAATGGAAAATGTAATATTTTAAACTTCAACCAAAAAAGACGAATTTTATGCAAAATACATGAATTTTCAACTAAAAAAAGATCAATTTTCAACCAAAAATGGATTACTTGAATTTTCAATTGAAAGAATTAATTTTTAACGAAAAAGATGAATCCTTAACGAAAATGTCATAGTCAATATTTCAACTAAAAAAGATTCTCGTTTTGAATTAAATACAGTTGTACTCAACCAAAGAAGACGAATTTTCAACAAAATAGGTAAAATTTAAACCAAAGATATGAATTTTCAACCAAGCAAATAATTTTCTACCAAAAAAGACGAACTTTTAATAAAATACATGCATTTTTTTTTTAATTTAAAATATAATTTTGAACGAAACAAAGATGAATTCTTAACAAAAAATGTAATAATTAATATTTTAACCAAAAAATATTTCTATTTTGAATCAGAAAGAGTTACATTCAACCAAAAAACCATTTATCTCAAAATAGTTCAATTTTCAGTCAAGACAGAAAAACAATCTGCCAGATTGTTGAAGTTTCAAGCCAAAAAGGAGAATTTTCAACAAACAAGATGATTTTAACCAAATAATGAAATTTCTATCCAAAAAAGTTAAATTCTCAATGAAAAATGAAATATTTCAAATTTCAATCAAAAAAGACGAATTTTCAACAAAATAGTTCAATTTGAAACTGAAGCGATAAATTATCAACCAAGAACATAATTTTTTTACAAAAAAAAAAACAAATTTTAAACAAAATACATGAATTTTCATCCACAAAATATCAATTTTCATCCACAAAATATCAATTTTCAACGAAAAATGGGATAGTTAAGGTTTTAATTGACAAAATTAATTTTTAACGGAAAAAGATGAATCCGGAACGAAAAATGTCATAGTTAATAATTCAACCAAAAAACAGTTTAATTTTAAATCAAAAACAGTTATATTCAACCAAGAAAAGAATTTTCATCAAAATAGTTACATTTTTAGTCAAGAGAGAAATACAATCAAGCAGATTGTTAAAATTTCAAGCCAAAAAGGCAAGTTTTCAACAAAAAAGTTGATTTTCAACCAAATAATAAAATTTTTATTCAAAAGGATAAATTCTCAATGAAAAATGTAATGGATGAGATTTCCACCAAAAAGGCGAATTATCAACAAGATTGTTTAATTTAAAGTCAAAGAGATGAATTTCTAACAAAATACATTAATTTTCAGCTACAAAAGATCAATTTTCAACAAAATAGTGCAATTTGAAACCAAAGAGATGAATTTTCAGCCAAGAAGATTATTTTTTTCCAAGAGAAGACGAATTTCAAACAAAATAAATTAATTTTCAACTAAAAAAGATTAATTTTCAACCAAAAACGTCATAGTTCAATTTTCAATTGAAAAAATTAATTTTCAACGAAAAAAGGTGAATCCTCAACTAAAAGTGTAACAGTTCATAAATATCATTTAAAAAAATTATTTTTAAATCAAAATAAGATATAATATAATAAGATTCTTAATCAAAGAAGATGAATTTTCAACTAAAATAATGAATGAAATAACTGGACTAGTTGAGTTTCCGGTTGAAAAAATTCATCACCAACCAAAGAGAAATGAATATTTAACTCGGAAATTATTTTTTTATTTCTTTTTAAGCGTTTTTATAGATTTCAGAAAATTTTGAATCCCAGGGTGCGAGAAGAATTTCAATTTTCCTATATTGGGCTATAAATCTCTATGGCTATCTGCCGCCACAACTTGAATAGTGAAAATAAATGAATAGTTGCAAAAGAAATAAAATTGATTGATTGTCGTAAAAAAGTCTCGTAAACTACATTTCGAAACTAACTAAGAAATTAACGATTTTTATAGTTACTGTTACTTAAAAAAATGTAACTAGTTACCAATTCGTTACTTACTTACAAAAGTAATTTCGTTACCACTGTCGTTACCAAAAAAAATAAAAAACTAGTTACAGTAACTAGTTAAATTGGACTACACTTATCTCTCGTAACTGTGTCGCCCTCGGGTCCGGTTGGCACAGTAACGGGGGCTATTAAAATCTAGTTTCAACCGGATTTAGAGCGACGAGTGAGTAAACACTCAGGACCGCGTATATAGTCTCTGAACTCGGCACACGTACAAAAGTATATGCCCAGAGAGTCGCAATGTAAACAACTTCTGATACGGCACTGACTGTCCGAGCGAAAACCTTGAGTATAGGGCGTCAAGGGACGCTCAGGGTGGGAGACAGAAGCATTCAAGGGTGAACGACCAGGAGGCCGGCACACAAACGGGCGGCACAGAAACGGAAGATAAGTGTAGTTACTTCCCGTCACCGTCAGAGTGACATGCAACGATTTGGTATCCCGGGGTTTCCCGTAATATGACAGCCTGTTCAAAATATTCCTTAATAATTCTCGATTCTCCTAAATGCCATAAAATCCTCTGAAATGAATCATCGTCATTAAAATTAAAATGACTACAAAATACTCATGGTCATTTCTCAATTTTCTGAATCAGTGAAGAGTGTTCGTTATAAATTGTTCCCGTGTTTCCAGTATCTAATAAAATCTTCGTTTCGACATCTTTCCGGAAGTCCTTCAGGCCAATACAATAATAAATAAGAAACATTGTCACGCCACTAATAAAATCATAGGTTGTGCCTCGGTATTTTATAGGACGACATGGTCGCGGGTGTGGTTTTGACCTTGCATGCACATCTAATTATTACAGTTGCGAGGTTGACCATGTCGTCATGAGTCATAATATCGTTTAGGAAAAAAAATTATGCTTCTTTGAATTCCACAAGACTAAAGTAAGGCTGCAGTTGAGGAGACGCATGGAATATTCCCCAAATTCTATCTTTTTAAATATTTATTTCACCTATAATAATTTAACCGAACAGCAATTTGATATAATTTTTATTTGTCCTAATGGATAATTTACCTAATTTTCATTTTTCAGAATTACTTTTTGTACCAATTGTTATTTTTCCGAATTACCATTTGACATAATTTTCATAATACCGAATTTCTATTCAACATAATTCTTTTTTTTCCAAACTACCATTTTTCATAATTTTTATTTGCCATAATTTTTATATTTCCGAATTACCATTTGACATAATTTTCATAATAACGAATACTATATAACATAATTTTTATAATACCGAATTACTATTCAACATAATTTTCATTTTTCCAAACTACTATTTGTAATAATTTTTATTTTTCCGAGTTACCATTCGTCATAATTTTTATATTTTCAAATTACCATTTGACATAATTTTTATTTCTCCGAGTTACCATTCTTCATGATGTTTATATTCCCGAATAACGAATCGACATAATTTTCATAATATCGAATTACTATTTGACATAATTTTTATTTTTTCGAGTTACCATTCGTCATAATTTTTATATTTCCGAATTACCATTTGACATAATTTTTATAATACCGAATTACTATTTAACATAATTTTTATTTTTCCGAGTTGCCATTTGTCATAATTTTTATATTTCCGAATTACCATTTGACATAATTTTTATAATACCGAATTCTATTTAACATAATTTTTATTTTTCCGAGTTGCCATTCGTCATAATTTTTATATTTCCGAATTACCATTTGACATAATTCTTATGATACCGAATTACTATTCAACATAATTGTTATGATACCGAATTATTGTTTAACATAATTTTGATTTTTCCGAGTTACCATTCGTCATAATTTATATATTTCCAAATTACCATTTGACATAATTTTTATAATACCGAATTACTATTCAACATAATTTTCATTTTTCCGAGTTACCATTCGTCATAATTTTTATATTTCCGAATTACCATTTGACATAATTTTTATAATACCGAATTACTATTCAACATAATTTTTATTTTTCCAAACTACTATTTGTCATACTTTTTATTTTTCCAAATTACCATTTGTCATAATTTTTGTATTTCTAAATTACCATTTGAAATAATTTTCATCTTACAAAATCATGATTTAACATAATTTTTATTTTTCCGAGTTAACACTTGTCATCATTTTTATATTTCCGAATTACCATTTGACACAATTTTTATAATTTCGAATTACTATTCAACATAATTTTTAATTTTCCGAACTACCATTTGTCATCATTTTTATTTTTTGAATTACATAAGATTCAACATAATTTTTATATTTCCGAATCATCATTTATAATATTTGATTATATAATTTATAATACCGAATTACTATTTAAAATAGTTTTTATTTTTCTGAAATACCATTTTTCATCATTTTTGTTTTTCCGAATTATTATTTGTCATAATTTTTATATATCCGAGTTACCGTTCGACTTAATTCTTATAATTCCGAATCTCTATTTAACATAATTTTTAATTTTGCGAACTACCATTCGTCATAATTTTTATATTTTTGAATTACTATTTGATATAATTTTCATTCTACTGAATTATAATTTGACAGAATGTTTATAATACCTAATTATTATTTAACACGATTTTTTATTTTTATGAACTACCATTTTTCAAAAATTTTATTTTTCCGAATTATCATTTGTCATAAATTTCATATTCTTGAGTTACCATTTGACATAATTTTTATAATACCAAAATAATATTTAACATAATTTTAATTTTTGCGGACAACCGTTGTCATAATTTTTATTTTTCCGAATTAAAATTCGCCATCATTTTCATATTTCCGAATTACCATTTGACATAATTTTTATAATTCCGCATTACTATTTGACGTAATTTTAAATTTTCCGAACTACTATTTGTCATAATTATTACTTTTGCGAATTACGTACGATTCATCATAATTTTTATATTTGCGAATTACTATTTGACATAATTTTTATTTTTCTGAACTACCATTTTTCATAATTTTTGTTTTTTCGAATTATGATTTGTTATAATTTTTATATTTCCGAATTACCATTTGCCATAATTTTTAAAATTCCGAATCTCTATTTAACATATTTTTTAATTCTCCGAACTACAATTCGTCATGATTTTTATATTTTCGAATTACAATTTGACATAATTATTATAATTCCATATTACTATTTAACATAATTTTTAATTCTCCGAACTACAATTCGTCATGATTTTTATATTTCCGAATTACAATTTGACATAATTATTATAATTCCATATTACTATTTAACATAATTTTTAATTTCCCGAACTACCATTTTCCATAATTTTTATTTTTTCGAATTATCATTTATCATAATTTTTATATTTCCGAATCACTATTTGATATAATTTCCATCTTACTGAATTACTATTTAATATATATTTTATTTTTCTGATCTACTATTTTTCATAATTTTCACTTTTCCGAGTTATCATTCATAATAATTTTTATATTTTTGAATTACCATTTGACATCATTTGTATTCAACCGAATTATATTTAGACATAATGTTTATAATATCGAATTACTATTCAACATAATTTTCATTTTCCCGAAGTACCATCTGACATAATTTTCATTCTTCCGAATAAGCACATAACCTAAAATTCATTTAAACGAAACGCCATCTGTTAAGATCCTCATTTCATCGAAACTGCATGTAATATAAATTTCATTCTTCTTAACATAGTGTCCGGCATTCTTATTGGCTGATTCGAATTTCGGGAGATTATTCAGCCAATCAGAATTTCGGACGCCATTTTAGGACGAATGAAATTTATGTTACATGCAGTTTTGATAAGACGAGGGGTATGACAGATGGCCTTTCGTTTAAATGAATTTTAGGTTATCTGCTTGTTCGGAAGAATAAAAATTATGTCACATAGTGTTTCGGAAAAATTAAAATTATGTTAAATAGTAATTCGGTATTATAAAATGTATGTCAAATGGTGATTCGGAAATATAAAAATGATGTGAAATGACGATTCGGAAAAATAAAAATTAGTTAAATTTGCCATTAGGATAAATAAAAATGATAGGAAATTGCTATTCGGTTAAATTATTTTAGGTGAAATAAATAATAGGGAAAGTAGAACTTAGGGAATATTCATACGTCTCTCATATGATTACTAAGGAAATACTCCAGACTACCTAGAAGATGGTTAGCTTGAATTGCAGCTTGCATCTCTTGCCTTAGACGTACGTCATCCTCTGAGCGAGTACTCTTGTAGAGACATTTATCACTCCCACGTCTGCTTTATAATTAGCCATTGCCAATTATTCTATTCGGAAAAACAAACCACTTGCGACTAAAAAACATTTTTCCTAATCGTTGCCTTCATGTAAAATAGAGTAATGACACGAATAGTGGGCCATTCTTCAGTAGTGGGCCACCCTCTCTAATTCTCACCTGAGAATATCAAATAAGAATTTCATGAATTCTATTTTTTTTCATTTCTGCCAGCAATCAACTTATTCTATACTTTTTTATTCCATTTTATCACTTCATCGGTGAATCATGTTCTTCACAATATTCTATTGCTTTCTATACTTTTCTATACTATTTTAACATATTTAATCCTATTCCTCTTTCCAAAATTTCTATCTTCCACTATTACATTTCTCTATCTTTTTCCCCAAAATATTCCCTTCTTCCAAGGTTATTATTATTTGTTATCCTATTTGAATTTTGAATTATTTTTTCTTTTTCTATTCTAATCTGTTCCTTTTAAAAAATTATTTCTAATACTTTAATTATTAAATTCAATCATATTTCCTGTAATACAACGCACTTTCATTTTTAAATAATGTCGCACGGTTTTACATAAAACAGAAAACAGACAACACCTCTTAAGTAGATCATAACGTATAAAAAGAAAACGAAGCCTTGCCGTGACAGAAAAACGTGAACCAACCGCATCAAAGAAATTGAAATACGCTGAACTTTTACGGTATCACTTTTCACAGGTATTTATATAATCTGTTTTTTTTATATAAACACTTTATTTCTCAATACGATTCCCTGAATAATTAATTTATACGTGTCTGAAACAATTACGTGACTTTTTGTAAAAAAGTATACAATGTATTTATTCGAAACACACGTGTGATAGTTTTTGAGAAAATACATTTATCTCGCGTACGTGGCTATGTAAAAGTTTTACGATTTTGTTTGTTTCTATTTTTTTCAATAAGGTTATTTGAAGCCAACGATTCATTCAAGTAAAAAGAAAAATTGAACGTGAATCCATTCTTATAATTTTAGAAAAAAGCGAATGAAGAAGTGAATAAAAATAGAAGTTGCTGAAAACAAATGTTAAGAAATTGAGATAAAAGACAACAGTTTTAATGGCAAAAAACAATTAAAGTTTCCTTGACATGATTAATGAGCGTGGTCAGCTTAGTTGACGTAAAAAGTGCATCACGAT
>JAUMHM010000005.1:31488972-31500939 GCA_032362435.1 Melikaiella ostensackeni | reverse complement strand
TTTTACAATTAAAGTTTAATAAGCACGTAATACTTCCCACTGTAGTTATATTTCCATACCTAGCCTTTTTTCATATAAGTAAAAGGGTCTCTTAGATGAATTCTTTATTCTTAATTTTTAATTGTTAATCGTTATTATATTGTGTAATATTCAATTATAATTACCTCTTCTAACGATTTTACGACACATGTGCCTTCCATAAGAGTAAGGATGTTGTGAAGTGGCGTCACAATCTTGTATATGGAAAGTGCCATGGTGTTCAGTATTGTTCATGGGGTCTCCACATCCCGCACTCAAATTCGATGTGCACTGCCAGCATTTGAGAGAAGTTGCTGTAAAATTAATTTATTCGAAATTATAATTTATGTGAAAAAATAATAAAATTATTTATAAGTAATTAACATGAATTATTGTTTTTTGGACTTCAACCAGTGTAAAAACTGAAACGGGGATATGATCAGGAACTAGAATCGTCGGCACGATAATTTTTTTCTAATTTTTTGTTAAGGTCATGTATCACTGACCTGATTCCTATCTTACTCCAAGGAACGTTTTTGTGGTCCTTTTTTTTATAATAAGAAAAGCAAATTTCCAAACAAAAATTTCGATAAAGTATCAATCGGGTAAGTGTTACATGACTTTAAAATGAAAATAAATGAACAGTGGGGCGAAATAAAAAAATGAGATTCAAAATGGCTTTCATAATTCTTGAGCAATTTTAGATCTCTTTTCTTCATGAGAAACGCTTCTTGAATTTTTGTTTGTTTAGACTTTTATGTCAATCTAAATAACGATAAAAAGGTGGAATTTTTTTCAGGTTTTTTTTATTTAAAAAATGTGTCCTATGGTTAATATAGCTTGGATTTAATGTGCAGAAGTTTGTCGAAAAAAATTGTTGACCTGCCCAGACGGATAAGTTATGCATAGTGGAAAAAATTATGTATACTCTTCATTTTGTTTGATACATTATTTGGATAAAACAAATGAAAGTTGTACATAATTTTTTCCACTATGCATGAAATCTCCGCCTGGGTGTAAAGTTTATTGTTATAAGCAAATTATATTAACGAATAGTCAACATTGTAAATTGTTCGTTTGTGAAGTATATTTTGGCATTATTTTACTTAATTTTCTCAACATACTACTATTACTACTAATGCTTACTGTGGACATTTAGGGGCAAAAATTAATCTGGTTTTTCTTTAAATTGCCCTCAAATTATATTGCCAGTGATACTTAGTAATGAAAATTTATCACTTGATATTGTTTATTACTTTCATAAAGAAATTATGCAATCAAATAACCAGTGTGGACATTGAAAGGCAAAGAAGTCGTTATTTCTTCTAGTTTTCCTCAAATGATGTTGCGATTGACGTTTAGTGATGAAAATGTTTCATTCGATATTATGTGTTCATTTTATAAACAAATGCTGCATTTTTCTTCAAAAACCCCCAAAAAATCGGTCAAGAAGTGCATTCTAAAATTTAATCTGAACTTTGTTTCTTTGTTTCATAAAATCAACACTTTTAAAAAGTGGAAACGTTGTTGTGAAAATAATATTTAAAATTAGAATATGAATTTTCTGGATCGTAAAATGAAAATCGTTTTCTATATTTATGTAAAGTTGATGACTAAGGTGCACTTGACATTGATGGCTGACTAGTCTACGTTGCCAATAATAAGATGAAAAACGTACTAGGAAAACTATGAATTTCGATGACATCATGTTGCATGTTCTGAACATTATGCCACTCGCAAGAAAAGATTGCTATTTGTAAAACAATAAAATCTACTTCAGAATCACTCCCAGTCGAAATTTTCGCAATAGTGATTAACAGGAAAATAAAGTATATTCATTCGATGAACTGAAATCTGCTGAAAATGTGTTACTTAAATTGTAAGTTGCCTCCTAGTCTGCTGAAAATTTGTAATTTAAATTTTAAATTGCTTCCTAGTGGATGAGTGTTCTTTAATTTCCATAATGGAATTAAATAATCCAACTGTTTTTGCTCAATTCATATTCCACATCTATTGCAACTTTTTCAAAATAATTAATTACTACAGTAAATTGATGACACATCTGTTTCATATGTCAAACAGTAAAAAAACAAAATGAATAACTCAGGATTGTGTAATAGTATCGTTTCAGTAAATAGTCTCTTAGGAAAAAATTATATCACTACGTGAAAAGAAAAAAATGCAGTGCCAATAATTGTTTTTCCTCATTATTACAGTTGCGAAGGCGTTACCAGCAGGAAAAGTGTAGTTCGAAGTGTCAGGAAGTAAAACAAAAAATATAATTTGAAACAATAGGAAGTCTGCAGTTGAGATTTTTAAATGTGCATTTTCAAAGTATAGATAATCGTACGAATAGTTTCTATGACACTTTGGTCATACTTGATGACCACATTGCATGTAGTTATGCAATCTTCGATATGAAACAACAACAGAAATTGAAAACCGGTATATGCATCTTGATGTAAACAGGAATTAAACGCGCAATAGATTCACAGATAAAATTGAAACAATAAATAGATTTTTTAAAATTGAACGAATATTTTTTCACAGGAACAGCAACATTCAGATTGGTAATATTCATAAATTGTATTTAACAAGTGCCACGTGCAAACAACTAGAAGCCTTCAAATTGGAAAGCCTTTTAATTTTAATCAACCTTTTATAACAAATGTTTTTTAAATATGCATAATTATTTTTTAAGACAATCCTGCACAGCACGGGATATTGTATTTTATGTCCAAGATAACTTGTGAATATTCTAGAGATATCTGCTGAATATATGGACATTTCTGTACTCCTGGGATATCCCCCAATATCCCGGTGGTGTACGGGATATATTCTGGAAGTTTATTTCCGATTGGCAGCTATACATTCTATAATAGATTCCCATTTTAAAAAGCAGAACAAAATTCTTAAAGCTCTTAAGTAACAAAAGCAGGAGTGAAGTTTCCAGAGTAAATTTTTCTTTAATTTATATCTTTAATGAAAAAAAAACTGAAGTTAAGCAGTAAATTTTTAATAGCACATAATATATTATTTGACTCACTAAATATTGATAAACAATAATTCATGGTTATGAACGCAGTCATATTCGACCTACATGTAATTGCATACATGAAAGTTAAAATTTCTAATATCGATTTATAAATGTTAAGAATATCCCTTTTTGAAAACTGCAAAAAGATCTGTATAAAAACTAATTCAGTGATTATGAAATTAAAGTTGAAAACTAAAATCAAGAATTTTCTTTCATCAAACCTCCAATCGTAACTGAAATCAGTTTGCTCTTATCGGAACACTATGTAAAATCTATGAGGAACATATCAGCACACCTTTAACCACACGAAGAGAGAAAGTGGTTATTACAAAACTGCTGCGCAGTAAGAAAATACCGCGGAAATGAAAATCTCATAATCAAAAATAATTCTGAACAGTTGCTTTTTTATCTAAAAGAGTATAATCACATTATGAATTAATTACTAATCCCAAATCTTTTTCTCACTAATTTATTATATGAGCAATATTTTTAGAATAATTTTCACCGTAGAATCACCTAAGTTCGGACAAAAGTCCTAATTTCAGAAACCCATTTTTCTTTACTTTTTATTAATTTTAAATTTGAAAACTTTACTTGTTTTATAGTTTTTAATTCAGGACGTTCACTTCCGCTTTGTATTATTCTATTAAAATCATAAAAATTTAGGAAAACGGGTGTCTGAATTTAGGGCCATTGTCCGAAGTTAGATGATTCTGCTGTACCTCGTTTTTTATCTAATAAAATTAATGGAAATTTTATTTAATTATGAAGTTACTAAATATAAAATGAAGACATGTGAATAGAAAAATGTAATTACCATATTGAACAAGAACAATCAAGACGAAGAGAGAGATGGTCCAACTGATTCCGTTTAATCCCATTTTAAAATTGTTTTAGATTTTCTGAATATTCACAAAAGGAACTTCACTCTTTCGAACACAGAAAGCTCACAGAGTACTTATTCAATGAAAGTAAACTTAATTTCTCGTTGGTAGGAAGTCGACTGACAAACTGACTGTTTCAAGGGACCGCGAACTGGGAAGGTACTTTCAAGCTGGACTCTCAGCTTCCTTCTGATAAGCTGTTCCGTAGGTTGCTCATAAGCTTACGGCAATTGCAGCAACCCCTCCCCAGGGAACAAGTACACCAAAAGACGAAACCATCGGGGGACACCGTGCTTGACAAGTTACTCACTCCTTTCATTAGAACGATGATTCCAGTCACTATTGTATAGTCATCAAAACTATGCATCATCCCATTATCATAATGTTCTTATAATTAATGAGCTCCTCATGTTCCTTTTCGCCTATCGTCTATGACTATGACTGTGATTTCTATTACTGTACGATTAGTAAAAAGTTTTTTTGCAACACCCGCCTCGAAAGTAAGGACTTCCATGCCTATAAATGATGTGCAAAATGCTTCAATACAGCAGACTACGCGAGAATAATATTGGCGCATGCGCACTTTGAAAGACACCTATTTTACGAATTGATGCAACGGACGCGCATGCGCATTTCAGAGATTAGTAATTTTGGGATCCATATCAAGTAATATGCGGCATGCCTCCCTTGCAGCATTTTACCCTGGCGGCATGTCTCCTTTGCGACATGTCTCCCTTGTGGCAAGTCTCTTTGCGGTATTTCACTCTTGCGGCATGTCCCCCTTACGGCAAGTCTCCTCTGAGACAAGTCTCCTTGTGCTATTCCACCCTTGCGGTATGTCTCCCTTGTGTCAAGTTTCCTCACGGCATGTCTCCTTTGCGGTATTTTACCATTGCGACACGTCTTGTTGCGGCAAGTCTCCCTTGCATTATTTCACCCTTGAGGCATGTCTCCCTCATGGCAAGTCTTCCTTGTAGCAAGTCTCCTCTTCGGCAAGTCTCTCCGGCAGCATGTCTACCTTGAAGCAAGTCTCTCCGCGGCATGTGACCTTTGCGGTATTTTACTTTTGCGGCGTGTTTCCTTTGCGACATGTCTCATTTGCGGCAAGTCTCCCTTGCGGTAAGCCCTCCCTGCGGCAAATCTCCTTGCGGTGTGTTTCCCCTGCAGTATTTCACCCTTACAACAAGTCTCCCTTGTGGCAAATCTTCCAAGCAGAATGTCTTCTTCGTGGTATTTTACCCTTGTGGCATGTCTTACTTGTAACATGTCTCCCTTGTGGTATGTCTTCTTTGTGACATGTCTCCCTTTCAGCAGGTCTCCATTGTGGCAATTATTCAGTGCAGCATGTCTCCTTTAAGACATATTTCTCCCGCGGAAAGTCTCCCTAGCAGAATATCTCCCTTGCAGCAAGTCTCTCCTGCGGCAAGTCTCGCTTGCAGGATTTCACTCTTGCGGCAAGTCTCCATTGCTGTAAGTCTCCCATGTGGCAAGTCTCTCCAGCATTATGTCTTTCTTGCAGCAAGTCTCCCCAACAGCATGTCTTCCTTGTGGTATTTTACCCTTGCGGCATGCCTTCTTTGTGACTTGGCTCCATTTTTCTGCGGCATTTCTTTCCTGTGGCATGTCCCACTTGCTGTATTTCACCTTTGCGGTAAGTCTCCCATGCTGTATGTCTCTTTTGCGATATTTAATCTTCGCGGGATGTATTCTTTGCGGCGTTTCTCCTTCGTGGCAAGTCTATCCTGCAGCATGTCTCACTCGCCCCAAGTCTCCCCTGCAGCATGTCTTCCTTGTGGCATGTCTCCCTGCAGCATGCCTGCCGCGCCCAATGTTTACACCTGCGGCTTGTATCCTCAACCGCAAGCCTCCTTACGACATCTCTTTCCCAAGAAAATTTTTAAGTCTTCCTCCAAAGTGACAAAAGTACGGCAAGTCTTCCGGCCTCAATCGTCACGTCTGCGGCTTTTCTCCCTAGCCGCAAGCCTCCCTGTGGCATCTTTCACCCAACAAAATTTTAAAAACTAAGATGAAATTTTCCTTGGGTGAAAGATGCGGCAGGATACTTGCAGCTGAGGAGACAAGCCGCAGATATGGCAGTTGAGTCCGGGAGACTTGCTGCACTTTTGCCACTTTGGAGGATGTCTTAATTTTTCTTGGGGGAAAGATGCCGCAGAGAGGCTTGCGGCTAAGGAGACAAGCCACAGATATGTTTATCTGGTTCGGGAGACTTGCCGCACTTTTGCCATTTCAAAGGATGCCTTGAAATTTTTCTTAGGAAAGAGATGCTTCAGGGATACATACGGCTGGGGAGATAAGCCGCAGGCGTGCTAGTTCGGTTTGGGAGACTTGTAAAATTGGTAACCTGCTAGGGCGAGATGCAGCAGAGAAGACATGCCACAGGGAGACTTTCTTCGTGGGAGACATGCCGCACTGGAGACATGCTACAGGAAAGACTTGCCACGGGGGAGACATGCCGCAGACACATGTCATAACACTTGATACGGGCTCTAATTTTGCACACCGGCAAAATAAAAATATTCCTGAAAATTCTTTAAAAACAATTATTAAAAAATTTAAGTGCAACCCACCATACGCGACCTTAAATTTGGTGAAAAAGTATTTAAAAATTGCTAAATAATTTTCTCGGACGGTTATTGCAAGAAATAGCGTGTAACACACGTATACACAGGCAAATGATACTCTTGTAATTGCAGCATTTACCTTCAGCTCCGCGCACTCGTCTACGTTTTAGCACTCGCTTCGCTCGTGTGCTAACGTCCGACTCGTGCTTCTATCCTCCGGCTCATGCTGCAAGCTTCACACTCGTCGGCAATGGCCTCTTAAAAAATAAACATATCTAATTATATTTTTAAAAATTGTAATATTATTAGTAATTCTCTCGTTTGAAGGCAAGGAGATTATTTTTCATTGAAAATTTTAAAGCACAAAATAATTGTTAATTTCAGAAAATTTGTTTTTGACCGAACTTTTTTTCTTATCGTTTCTTACCAAATTTCTGAAAATTATACGTCTATAATGAATAATAGCCTATTTCCTTGGGAAAGGAATTCTCTACAACTTGACTTCATTTGATTGTTAATAAGTAATAAATTATCATCAAATATAGTTATTTGTTTATAAATATTTTTGTTGAAGAATAAAAAAATAATTAGTCGAGACTTGTTCTTTAGTGTCCATAAGACCTGCAATCTTTCAGAACGTCAATGGTCTAGATTTTTTAATTCCATTCTGTGGAACTTATTATTTAATCAAATAGATCGTAAAAAATTAAATTTTCAACAATATTTTTGACCGACGTAGAGAAGTTTTAATGAAACTCGTTAGTTAACATAACGAATGGAAGTACTCTCAAAAGGAATACATAAATATTTAGCTCAAAGTTCAGGCTAATGGTTATGAACTAATCAATTAACAGTTTATAAACAAATACTTCTTTGCAGTACTCAACCATGGAAAAAAAATTTTCTTCACTGGAAATGTGATCAACCCATGAAAAAATTATAATTTCTCGTATCTTTCATTACAATTATGTATTGATTCTGTCATGGTCATGATTGAGTAGAAAAAAAAATTTTCAAAGAGAAAAAGCCAGATTTTTTTATAATAGTTGTTATCAAAAATAAGAAATATTTAATTCTCATCATATTTTTATTTAAAATCATGATGAAACCAATTTTGAATTGGTTTTAGGAGAAGATCAATACATAATTGTAAAGAAAAATTATCGTTTGTTTATAAAATTGTTTATAAAAGTAGAAATTGTTAATTTTTCTAGTTTTAGGCCATATTCCGATTTTTTTATGTTATTAATTTCTATATTTACATAGATTGAGTGGAATCCTACTTTCGATACTCCTCTGATATAAAAATTAATACCATCTAAAAATCGAGATGAAGCGTAAAACGAATTTATATAGTAATTTTTAATATTAAGTAATTTTACCTTATACTCGTATGAAGAAAATAAAAAAATCTAGCCCATTTCAGCAATATTAATTTTTTTCATTAAGAAAAATGCTGAAATAATCTCACTATTGACCTTAGTCATTGCAATTGCACCCATAGAAGATAAATAATTCAATTAAAATTCAACCTAATCATTATCAAACAATTTTTATAAACAATTTATTCATATTTTTGCGACAGCTTCAACTTTTCAAGTCATGTATTTCGATCGCCTTCATATTTTCAGAATTTCTTTGCCCTTTTGAAAGTTTTAAACTTCAAGTACTAACAACAGTAAATTATTCGTACATTTGCTGCATTGCGATAATAATCAACGTAATTGATGAAAAATGAATATACGTCATTGCTAAAAATAATGAATTATTTATGTTATATGAGTTCAATTGTAATAACTTCGAACAATATTGAAATTATTTCGTCCTTTATTAAAAGAAAATTATTCATGCTTTGCAGAAATGGACAATTTCGTCACATTATTTGTTTATAAATTATTGTTTTCTGAAAACATGCAAGAACAAGAGCTAATCTTTTTAAATTTAGGGTGATAACTTTTTCTAAAGGATTTTAAATGTAGTAATATATTCATTTCCAAAAACAATAAAATGTAATTAATTTTTAATTTCATTAAAAAAATATGTGAAGGTTTTGGAATAAGAAAGTCTAAGATTTTTGAAGATTTCAAGACTTTCTCATAGATACTATGATGTATGAATTGGAAAAATTCAAATGTAATATGACTCGAATGCTTAAGAATTCATTAAAAAAATTTTTTAAAACGTTTCTCATTCTGCAATATAGCAATTGCATTTAGAAAATTTGTTCACATTTTTCCAGGATTATGAAATCTGTTTTCGTTCGAGCAATCAGAGACTCACGATGGAGAATCGGATACAAAAGGCCAAAGGGAAAGTAACCTTCGTTTTTCTAACTGTACTACTGCGTGAGAACGTATCTATCCCATATTACACTATTTATTTTACATGAAATACATCTTTTTCGATTTAATAATTTTTTTCATTGAAACAACCCTTTTTTGTGAAAATCGAAAAAGGGCGAAAAAATAAAAATAAAAACTTTTTTATCCTCAAAAATCGAAATGAAATCTGTTTTCTTATGAGAATTTTTTGTGTACCTACTAAAAAAGAAACGCCCAGAAAGTTTACAAATGAAAGATAGACTTCGAAACTACCCAATTTTACGTCTCATTAGAGACAAAAGTACAATAACTGCACAACAAGAAAAAAAAAGGAGAAAGAGAAAGAGTCAACCATACCAAGCTCTCACTCTTTCTTTTTTATACTACTGGGGACCAACATGTTTGGAAGTCAATTTTGACTTCCTCATCAGAGGTAATTTATAAGAGAACTACAGTTATGAATAATGAGACCTATATTAATTAAATAATAATATCACCGGAAAATAAAAATAAAGAATTTAATATCAGTTGTTGTTTGGTAAATTTTTATATTTTCTCATTAAAGTCAAAAACCTTTAGCATCAAAAGTAAATCTACTTTCTCAAAAAAAAATTTCTATACTAAAAAAGAAACGCCCAGAAAGTTTGCAAATGAAAGATAGACTTCGAAACTACCCACTTTTACGGCTCATTAGAGACAAAAGTACAATAAATGCACAACAAGAAAAAAGAGGGAGAAAGAGAAAGAGTCAACCATGCCAACCTCTCACTCTTTCTTTTTTATACTACTGGGGACCAACATGTTTGGAAATCAATTTTGACTTCCTCATCAGAGGTAATTTATAAGAAAACTACAGTTATAAATAATGAAACCTATATTAATTAAATAATAATATCACCGGAAAATATAAATAAAGAATTTAATATCAACTGTTGTTTGTTAAATTTTTATATTTTCTCATTAAACTCAAAAATCTTTAAGATCAAAAGTAAATCTACTTTCTCAAAAAAAAATTTGTATACTAAAAAAGAAACGCCCAGAAAGTTTACAAATGAAAGATAGAATTCGAAACTACCCACTTTTACAGCTCATTAGAGACAAAAGTACAATAAATGCACAACAAGAAAAAAGAGAGAGAAAGGGAAAGAGTCAACCGTACCAACCTCTCACTCTTTCTTTTTTATACTACTGGGGACCAGCATATTTGGAAGTCAATTTTGACTTCCTCATCAGAGGTAATTTATGAGAAACCTACAGTTATAAATAATGAAACCTATATTAATTCATTAATAATACCACCGGAAAATAAAAATAAAGAATTTAATATCAATTGTTGTTTGGTAAATTTTTATATTTTCTCCTTAAAATCAAAAATCTTTAAGATGAAAGGAAATCTACTTTTACGAAAAAAAATTTCTGTACTAAAAATGAAATACCCAAAAAGTTCAAAAATGAAAAATAGACTTCAAAACTACCCATTTTTACGGCTCATTAGAGACAAATTTACAATAAATGCATAACAAAAAAAAGATGAAGAAAAGGAAAGAGTCAACCATACCAAACTCTCACTCTTTCTTTGCTTCGTCTTTTTATACTACTGGAGACTCACATGTTTCGAAGTCAATTTTGACTTGATGTGATGATGATGATGATGTTTAGTCAATTTTTCTATTTTCTTATAAATATTCATAACATTCGAGATAGAAGTCAAATCCTTTTTCTTATGCAGATTTTTCATGTACTAGAAAAAAAAACCCAACAATTTCAGAAATACAAAATAAACGTCGAAACTACCCACTTTCACGACTCATCGGAGAGAAATGTACAATAAATGAACAACAAGAAGAAAAGAGAGGGAGAAAAAGAAAGAGTCAAACATACCAACATCTCACTCTTTCTTTCCTTCGTCTTTTTTATACAACTGGGGACCATCATGTTTCAAAGTCAATTTTGACTTCTTTATAAGGGGTAATTTATAGGAAAACTACAGTTATAAATAATGAAACCTATATAATAATGAGACCTATATGAAACCTATACAACTAAACCTATTAAATTCGAATATGACCTGAAAATAAAAATAAAGAATTTAATGTCAAATGTTATTTGGTCAATTTTTCTATCTTCTTATTAATATCAAAAATCTTTAAGACTGAAATGAAATACACTTTCTTATGAAAAAGCTTTGTGTACTAAAGAAGAAATACCCAAAAAATTCACAAATCAAAAATAGACTTCGAAACTACCCACTTTCACGGCTCATTAGAGACAAATGTACAATAAATGCACAACAAAAAAAGGCAGAAAAAAGAGTGAATCATACCAACTTCTGAATATTTCTTTTCTCCACTTTTTTTATACTACTGAGGACCAACATGTTTCGAAGTCGATTTCGACTTTCTTATCATGGGTTATTTATAGGAAAACTACAGTTATAAATAATGAAACCTATAGCAATTAAATTTGAATATTACCTGAAAATAGAAAAAAAGAATTCAATATCAAATGTTGTTTTGTCAAGTTTCCTATTTTCTTAAAAATCTCGAAAATCTTTAAAAATGTAGTGAAATCTACTTTCTTATGAAAATTTGTTGGGAACCAAAAAAGAAACACCCAAAAATTTAATAAATCAAAAATAGACTTCGAAACTACCCACTTTTACGGCTCATTAGAGACAAATGTACAATAAATGCACTACAAAAAGAAAGAAGAGGAAGAAAAAGAAAGAGTCAAACATACAAACCTCTGACTCTTTCTTTTCTCCGTCTTTTTTATACTACTGGGGACCAACATGTTTGGAAGTCAATTTTGACTTCCTCATCAGAGGTAATTAATAAGAGAACTACAGTTATAAATAATGAAACCTATATTAATTAAATTTGAATATTACCTGAAGATAAAAATAAAGAATTTAATATCAAATGTTGTTTGGTCAATTTGTCTATTTTCTTATCAATATCCAAAATCTTCAAAACCGTAGAGAAATCTATTTTCTTATGAAAATTTGTTGAGGACTAAAAAAGAAACACCCAAAAAGTTGATAAATCAAAAATAGACCTCGAAACTTCCCACTTTTACGGCTCATTAGAGACAAATGTACAATTAATGTAGAACAAAAAGAAAAA
>JAUMHM010000005.1:31441710-31478469 GCA_032362435.1 Melikaiella ostensackeni | reverse complement strand
AAAGAGAGAAATTTTCAACAAAACACAAGAATTTTCAACCAAATAGTTGAATTTTCAAGTAAAAAAGATCAACTTTCAACCAAGTAGCTGTATATTTGACCATAAAAGATAACTTCTCAATAAAATATTTGAATTTTGAACAAAATAATGCAATTTTCAAGAAAACAGTGGAATTTTTAACTAAGCGAAATGAATTCCAAACTGTTCCGAACCGAAAATATAATAATAGACTTTTCAACCAAAAAAAAAAGAAAGCAATTAACTAAGAATAGTTGGATCTCCTTAATGGGTTCTATTAATTTAATTCGCATTTAGGCAGAAGATAAATTATGTAATTCCTCTCTTATGGTAGAAAATTAATCTTCTTGGTTTAAAAATAATCTCTTCGGTTGGACATTTGAATTCTTTTGTTGAAAAATTATTTTATTGCTCGAAGATTCATCATTTCAGTTGAAACTTCATCTCTTTGGTTGAAAAATTCAACTATCTAACTATTTTGTTGAAAATTCGTTTTCCTTTTTGGTTGAGAATTAATCTTTTTTGATTGAAAATTTCACTACTTAATTAAAAGTTGAACCTCTTTGTAACAAATTCATTTTTTTGTTGTTGAAGATTCATCATTTAAGTTGAAACTTCAAATATTTGGTTGTAAATTAACTTATTTGTTGAAAATTCATATTTTCGGGCTGGAAATTCAACTCTTTTGTAGATAATTTGTCTTTTTGGCTACAAAATTCAACAATTTTTTGGGAAATTCGTCTTTTTTGATGGGATATTAATCTTCTAAGTAGAAAATTCTTTTTTTTTGTTGAAAATTTATCTATTTGGTTGAAAGTTGAACTACTTTCTCAAAAATTCATTTTTCTGAGATTAACCTCTTAGGTTGAAAATTTATCCCTTGTTAGTTGAAAATTCAACTATTTGGTGAAAAATTCATGTATTTTGTTGAAAATTAATCTTTTTGAGTAAAAAATTAATCTTGTTTGTTGAAATTTCATCTTTTTGGTAAGGGATTCAACTATTTCATTTAAAAATCAACTTTTTTCGTTGAGTTCAACTAGTTAAAAATTCGGCTTTTTTCCATTGGAAAGTAATTTTTTTAACTTAAAATTTAACTGTTACATTTTTGTTTGAATCTTATGTTTTTATGTTGAAAACTCAACTATTTGGTTGAAAAGTCATGTAATTTTTAGAAAATTCGTCCCTTGGTAAAAAATTAATCTTAATGGTTGAAAATTCAACAATTTGGTTAAAAATTCAACTATTTTGTGAAAAGTTTCATTTATTTGGTTGAAAATTTAAGTATTTTGTTAAAATCATCTTCTTTGGTTGAAAATTCAACTGTTTTTTTTTAAATCCGTCTTTTGGATTAAAAATACATTTTTTATGGTAGAAAAGTCATCTTTCTTGGTTAAAAATTAACTTTTTTGTTGAAAATTCAGCTGTCTTCGAAAAAATTTGTCTTTTTGACTTAAAAATTTGACAATTTGGTTATTAATGGCTCAAATCTAAGGCAGAATTCTAGAGATCACTTCTTATAAATATCAAATTAATAAATTTATCTTTCCAGCTTCCTCCAAGAGTTCAAGTTGAAGTAAAAAATTTCTTGAAAATCGGAATTCTATTTTTGTCCTTCTGAGGTGATAATTCAATACCAGTAAAGCTAAATTACTTAAAGTATGGCTTATTTAACGCAGAATTTAATAGGCTTTGCAACGGTTTTTCTCAAATATTTTTATCCATATTCTGGACGGTGTTATCGCCTTTCATAGTCAATGCTAATTTTTAATAGGTCATCCGGTTAGTGACCCGATACCATCCGTCGGTTATGTGTATTTCATTTTTTATATATAATATTCGTCTGAACTAATCGAGATTCGAGGTCAATTTATTCAAAGTGATTTACTAATGGTTTGAAGTGGAATTAAACGGAATTTGGTTTTAAGCAACGGAATTCAGTGGGATATAATTTAGATCATTGGCATACAGTAGAATTTATCAGAAATCAATGGATTTGAGCGAAATTAAATTGTATTTTAAGTTAATTCTATACGTAATTAACCTGAATTTTACTAAATTCAATTGACTAGGGAATAAAAAAATTGTATTGGGGATTCAACAGTTTGAAGTAATTCAATGAAAGAAATGTAAATTAAATGTAAATTTAACATAATTGAAAGTGTTTCATGTGAATTCTGAAACTCATTTCAATGCTGATTGATTTTTTTTCATTCTGAGTTCACAATTTTTTTAATTTCAAAGAATTTGGAATTAGAATTCAATTTTAGACCCTAGAAAAAATTTAATTTTTATCAAATCTTAATTTAATTTCTTTATTTTCAAATTCGTTTCTCCATTTGGAGTTTATAAATTTTCAGTTTCAAAGAGTCGACTATTGTTCATTGTGAATGTAGTAACAAATAAGTGAGTACACTACTAAATCCACCACTAATTAACTATTAATAAGGTAAAGGCCCCGGTTTGTAACCCCCGACCAGTTCGTAACCCAGCAAGCGTATAAATTGATTTTTTATATAATACAATAGAAACTGTTGACTACTGTGAATTTCTTTTCAACGTAAAAATGAAAATGCACAAAACTGATATGAGATGATAGGCATTATTTCGTGTTCATCAATTCGAAGAAAAATAAATAAAAACGTCGCGCTCTGGCCTTCTAATTTCTGGGTCGGTTACGAACGGGCACCGAAATATCAACAGTGACGCATCCGTAACCCCTCTGGCAAAAACTATTTTAAAAATTAAAATATGACACATATCGTTGGAACGCTGAGGCAGATCTCAACTTTAATTTATATTCTTCAAATACCTATATTAACTTTTAACTTTGATCAAAAACAAAGAATGAATGCGTCATTTAGAAATTGGCGGTCCGAGAATCGATTGTAAGGTTAGTATACGAATGGACGCACTTGGCGTAATTTGCTGTCGACGCCAGTTGGTGTCAACTTTGACGAATCTCAAAAAATCAACTCCGTCAAACAAAAGCTTAAAAATTGTGGAATCAATTGAATATAGTCTATGAAAATAGTCAAAGAAACTTTTGAAATGTTTCCCATTGCCGGTTACGAACCGGCTCATCATTGGGTTACGAACTGGCTCAAAGAGGACTTTCGGGGGTTACGAACCGGCACATTGGGTATGTTCATTCAAATTCTCAATCATTTGATTAATGCATTCTTAAACTTGCTTTATATGACATTTCCGATTGAAAATTGATAATTCTTTACGTAAGAAGAGAGTTTATTGCATTCAAATATTGCTTGAGGCATTCAAATAGGATTTTATTCTCTCCAGCTTCTTAGTATGTTTCGAACCGGGGCCTTTACCTCAACGTGCATTAATAATGTGAGTAATGTTTTTTTGAATTCAAAAGAATTCAATGAAATTTGTAAGAATTCCAGGTGAATTTTAACGAATTCAGGATAAAATCATGAGATTTCAACAAAATTCAACTTAAATTCAAAAGAATTCAAATGAATTGGAAAAAAATCCATTGGTTTTAGTAAAATTAGAGTGAATTTGAAAAAATTCAATGGAATTAAAGACACATAAAATTGATAAGAACTTGAGTGAATTGAACCAAATTTTTAAAATAAAAATTTCCATCGACTTGAATAAAATGGGAGTGAACAGAATTCAGGGCGAATTCAACAGAATTCATTCAGAAAATAAAATTCGAGTGAATCTAGATTAATTTAAGAATGTTCACTACGAAAAGTCCGCTTCAAAATTGAGCAAGTTTTAAAAAGGTTTTTTCAAAATCGACGAGAGCAGACCCAATGTTAAGTGCTGCGAGTTTTGGAGGAGGAATCTGAAAGTGCTGAGAAAAAATTTTATAGGTTGAAATTGTTTATTTAACAAAAAAGTTATATGGATTTTCGTATTTGAGCTTCAATTTTAGGTCATAGTTTCAATTCTTATCCAATCCTAATGATCAAGGGCTGATTTTATTCTTTGAAAGATTCTTTTCAATTATGATTAGTTGGGTTTTTTAGAAATTAAAGTTATCAAGAAATAATTCGTTTACAACAATGAGAACTGTATGATTTCTGAAGAAAATTTTGTAATAAAATATAATCGAATGAGATTGTAAAGAATCTTTGAAGGAATAAAATCATCTCTTTATCATTAGGATTGGATAAAACAAACAGCTTTTACCTAGAATTGAAGCTGAATCTCGAAAGTCCATATAACTTTTGTTAAATAAACAATTTCAACCTAAAAAAATTTTCTAAATGACCATTCGATTTCACCTTTAAAATCTTCAGCTTTTAACATTGGGTCCATTTTTCTTGATTTTGTGAATCATTATAAAAGTTAGATAAATTTTCAATGGAATTCAGAAGAATTAATGCCAAATGAATTCAAATGAATTGAAAAAAATTCAAAAAATATTCCATTTATTTCAGTAAAATTGGACTGAATTCAACAGGATTCGACGAAATTAATACAAATTCAAGATGAATTCAAAATAATTCAAGTGAATGCAACAAGATTTTTCAAATCCAAAAAAATTCCATTAAATTCAGATAAATGAGAGTGAATAGAATAAGTGAATACGAATTTCATAAAACTCATGAGAATTCAAGGCAAATTTATAAGTATTCAGGGTTAATTAAGAATAATTAAAAACAACAAAGATCCACTGAATTCATTAAATATAAAGAAATTCCAAAGAATTCAGGGTGAATTCGAAAGAATTCAGAAGAATCCAAGAAAATTCAGAAATAGGTATAGACATGAATTCAATAGTGGTTAACCCTTAACTTCCCTGAAAAAAAGTGACTAAAGTGACCTTTTCATTTGAAAAAGTGAATTGAGAAAAAAAGCGATTAAAAGTGACTATGTGGCAGCCCTGAATATAACTTTAAAGTTTAAACTTATTAGTTATTATAATAAAAGATTGCAATAACGTTACAAAGACTACATATCGGTATACTCAGATTAGTTTTTTTTTATCATTCTGTAGAAAAATATCAACCAAAACAAACTTTTTTCGCAATTTTATAAATTAATACTAAATTGTTCTTAAAAATATAAAGTTAAGTGATTTTGTTGCCATTTTGTTACAACTTGTTACATGGTAGGGTGTGTCTCAACTGATTCCAACACAAAAGGGCTCTCACCTCTCGTTTTTTTTCTAATTTTATTTCTGTGATACCCCACGATCATTTTGGAACAAAAAAAAACAGGAAATGAGATAATTGAGAGAAACTAAAATTTAAACAATTTTCAAACAAATTACTATTTAGGCTACTTACGACAAAAGGTGTTCTGAAAATGAGAAATTTCTGAAAAACTGATTAAAACTGACTTTATGCACCTGTTTCAAATATTTTCAATAAATTCGAGGTGGCGCAAAGTGTTTAACATTGAGAGCCTTTTTTTGGATGCCAAATTACAGACTTCATGCCAAAGAAGTTCAACTTTGGAGTTACTTCTATGAAGATATACATAATAGCCTCCAAAGAAAAATAAGAAATCAAGTTCATTCGAAAATCCTCCTGGGGATTTTTTCATTTTTGGTCTCAGAATGATCATGGGGTATCACAAAAACGATATTAGCAATACGAGTTCGTTTGATAAGTAAGGTAAATTTTCCGCTAGATGGCGCCAAAATAAACTTTGTAGTATATGGCCTAGAAATGGCACGCTTCAAACTAACCTCTACCAAGCTTCAGCCAAAACCGATGCTCAATTTGCGTTTAGCATACATTTGAAGTGAGCATGCTAGTAGTTTTGAAAAAAATGAAGAAAGCAGAGTTTCGTGCAGTGATGAACCTTTTCAATTTGAAAAATTGGACAGCCGCGTAAACCAAAGCCGAGTTAGATGAAGTTCATATGGAGTCTGCTTCTTCGTTGAAAACCGCTAATTTTTGGATAAACGAATTTAAACGTGGCCGAACCATAACTAAAGATGAAGCGCGCTCTAGACACCCAATTGAGGTCACCATATCGGATATGTTGGAAAAAAACTCATCATATGGTTACGGAAGATCGCCGAAGCAAGGTGTATGAGATTTCTAAGGGTGTGGGCATCTCCAATGGAGGAGTCTATAACATCTTGCACGAAAAACTAGAGGTTTAGAAGGTGTGTGCAAAATGGGTGCCGCGATTGCTGACTCCCGGCCAAAAGCGCAACCGAAAAGAGAAAGTTAAATCGAAATCCGCAGGACTTTTTACGTCGATTCGTGGCTGTAGGCGAGAGCTGGATTCACCAATATACACTCGAGGTAAAGCAGTAGTCAAAGAAGTGTGTACTGCCTAGTGAAAGTGCGCCAAAGAAGGCAAAGGCTGTTTTGTCAGCTGAGAAGGTGATGGACACAGTATTTTGAGATTCCCAAAAAATTATTCTCATTGATTACTTGAGAAACGGTAAAACTATAACAGGGATGTACTATGCTTCATTATTGGACCATTTGAAAGTCGAGCTACAAAAAAATGGCCACGATTAGCGCACAAAAAAGTGCTGTTTCATCACGACAGCGCACCGGCTCACACCTCCGTAATCGTGATGGCAAGAATACACGAACTGGGCTTCGAATTAACTCCTCATCCACTCTATTACCCAGACTTGATTTCGTGCGGCTTCTTTCTGTTTCCCAACTTGAAGACCCGAATCGGTGGGAAAAGATTCTCGTCCAATGAAGGAGAAATCGATGCCGTGAATGCGTATTTTGCAGACCTCGACAAATCTTACAAACTTCAAAAACAAAAGTTTCACTTTCTTCTTTACCAAACTTATCAAACGAGCCTCGTAAAACGAAAGGTAAGAGTCCTTTTTGGTTGGAATCAGTCGAGGCACACCGTTATGGGGAAAGGGTAAAGAATTAGCAAAAAATTTGTTACGTAATTTGTGGATGGCCCTTTTTGAAACTCAGTGATTAAACTTGTCAAACTTAGCAGACTAGGTAGTCATGCTTAATGGATTGAACTGAGTTAATTTCTACCGCAGAGTAGCAACAGGATGTCTAGGAATTGCGATTAGCTTTATAGTGCTTTTAGAAGTGACAGGGAAATGAACCTAGCTTGCAGAAGGTATTCCCTGAGAGCTCGACAGATAATGGACAGAATATGATTTCATTTGGAACATCTGCAATTCTGCACCATATGTGCCCAACTGCCCACTTATTCTGCACACATTAGCTTTTCTTCTATTTGTCCATTTCTGTTCAACGTCGCTAATGTCTAAAGCAGACCATATTGTGCAACAAGTTGTCAACTCCATCAGTTGGCATTTGCTTTATAACTCACACCCATCAAGGTATTATAACCTTCGATTGGTTTGTGATAAACGGTAGATGATGTTACCCATTTGTCACTCAGTAGTGTCGAAAATGACATTAATGACACCAATTGTGAAGCACACAATCTGCTTGCATCATTAAGCCTAATTTCGATTTTGTCAATAATAGGGATCTAGGGCGCACAGTGGGGCCATATGGCAAGAACGGCGTCAAAAATTTGTAACCGCGTCAAATTACAATCAATTTGAATAGAACTTGGTATAATGAAGGTTTAGGTATCACTGAATACGAATCTGATGCCGCAATCTTCAAATTCGAAATGGCAGTGGCAGCATAAGCGATCAAAGTTGGGTTTACTCGGTTTATGCGAAAAAAATTGAACTTTATAGCTGCACAGCTTTGTGCCAATCGAATTTTGGAAGGTGCAAAATATTTTATTTTATGTTTATTATATTGCTGATTAAGAATCTGGAGTCAGGTTTTCAAAATTCAAAATGGCCGATCCAATATTGCCTCTCAAATGATAGAAGAGTGTATAAATGTTTGTAAAAATGAGTGATGCTTAGGAAAGTTTGTGTACGGAGAATTTTTGGGTCACTGATTACAAATCTTAAGTCATGTTTTCAAAATTCAAAATGGCCAATCCAATATGGCTGACGAAAAGCTTGAGAAGTTGATTAGCATTTGTAAAATTTAGTTTCTATGGGTTTTTCGGGTCGCTGATTATGAACCTTAAGTCAGATTTTCAAAACGCAAAAATGGCTGATGCAAAATTGCGGACTAGAAGTTTGAAAAGCTCATAAATGTTTGTAAAAATCAGTACCTCGGGATTTTTTGGGTCGCTGATTACGAATCTTGGGTCAGATTTTCCAAATTCAAAATGGACGATCCAATATGGATGACGAAAAGCTTGAGAAGTTGATGAGCATTTGTAAAATTTAGTTTCTGGGGATTCTTTGGGTCGCTGATTACGAATCTTAAGTCAGATTTCCAAAACACAAAATGGCCGATGCAAAATTGCGGACTAGAAGTTCAAAAAGCTTATAAATGTTTGTATAACTCAGTATTCTGGGATTTTTTGTTTCGCTAATTTACAAAATTCAAAATTTCCAAACCAGAAAGGATAATTGTAATTAATGATCGAATTTCAAGGTAATAGAGAATTAGTTTCCATGAAAGTGCGAACAAATCTTATTTAAAAATTAATAAAATTTCATGGATAACGGCATGCATTTTCAATTCACTGATTATGAATAGTAGGATACAAAGAATTTTTATTGAAAGTGACGATTGAGAAAAAGTCTAGGTTTAATGAAAACTTTGTGAATAAATATTTACAAAAGTAATTTTAAAACCTTCTTACCGCGTTAAGGTACCAGTCTTATAGGATGAGATTTTTTTGCCAATTTAAAATATTTGTATTTTTTCACATTTTTTTAACTTTTTTAAACTAAAAAAAAATTTCTTACATATTTTGTTTTATTGATTCTCATCGCCAATTTCTGTTTCTGTTGTATCACTGCTTTTATTGTGTTTTAATACGTTTTCAGCACCGTCATTTAATTCTTTAATTTTCTTATCTTTTTTGACATATGATGCACTCATTACTGTATCTTCATTAGATATACCATATGATTCAACATACATTTTAACTGTATCGAAAGCAAATTTTTCAAATTTATCACAATCAATTCTCAATTTTTTCGCCCGCCATATTGGATCGGCCATTTTCAATTTTGAAAACATGACTTAAGATTCGTAATAAGCGACCCAAAAAATCTCCGTATACAAACTTTCATAAGCAACACTTATTTTTACGAACATTTATACACTTCTCTATCACTTGAGGGGCAATATCGGATCGGCCATTTTGAATTTTAAAAATCTGACTTCAGCTTCGTAATCAGCAATATCACAATCATAAAATAAAATGTTTCGCTTCTTTCAAAATTTGATTCACATAAAACTATGCAGCTATAATATTCATTTTTTTTTCTCGCAAAAACCGAAAATAGCCAACTTTGGTCGCTTATACTGCCGCCACTATTTTGAATTCTTAAATTGCGGCAGCAGATTCGTATTTAGCGATACCTCAAACTTCGGTACACTAAGTTTCAGTAATATTTTTTAATTATTTTTCAATCATTTTTTTTTTTCATTATTATTTCATTAATTTGACGCGTTACAGATTTTTTGTGCCATTTTCGCTAAATTACCCCAGTGTGGGGCGGTCCGAAAATGCATTACAAAAATTTTGTTGATGCTGGAGAGTAGCGAACTCCCATTTTTTGAGATATCCGAAGAAACAAATTCCATATATTTTTTTTAATCGATCAATATTAACCCGTACCCCGGGCTTTTAAAATTAACATGGGATTTTAAATGGGAAAAGCTCATTTTTCAAAAAATGGGAAAAACAGTTACTCGTTATCATCTTCTTATAAATTGGAGTTCAGTTTTTTTTAAATGTTCAAGGAATAATTTTCACTCACTAATTTCAATTTTGACAAACCTGTTGTATTGCGCCCGGAAAATGCTCCGAAAAATCAAAAATAGCAATTTTAAGTAAAATTCATGCCAAAGACGACTTTTTAAGAACTATTTGGCATAAATTGTTATTATTTGGTAAGAGACAACTCTTCAAGTATTTTAAAACTCATTTTTAATTGTTCAAACAATTGCGAACTGTTTAAACAAAATTTTTTTCCCAAGTAAATCGTGAAAAGTTATTATTTTTCGGGATGAATGATGCAGTTCATAAATGTTAGCATTTGTATTTCTTTGACATGTTTTTCAATTGTTTAAGCAATTTCCATTTGTATAATAATTTCGTTTTCTCAACAAATCGTGAAAAGTTAGTCTCTTTTCAATTAATGGCACAATTAACGACTATTAAGAGTAAAATCTTTCCGTTCAGGACATTTCGCAATTATTTAAACAATTTGAATTCGTTTAAACAATCTTCCTTCCCTAAAAATCGTGAAAAGCTAGTATTCCCGAGATGAGTGATACAGTTAATTAATGTTAAGAGTAGTATTTTTGTGAAAGACAGTTTGCAATTTATTTAAACAATTAATATTCATTTACTATGAAAGTTGAAAACATTCTAGTTTTTTCGAATCTCTTACACTATGTCTCTTACTATTCAGTATTTTCTTATTTCAGAACATATAACCTAATTGTTTAAAATACTCATTTGTTTAAACCATTTTTTTCAATAAGTTATGGATAGTTACTTTTCCAGATCGGTTTCATTTTGTACCAATTCGCAAACAGCGAGAAAAGTACATTGTCTCGCGAAATTCCGTAAAAACTTTTGAGTCCACAGTTTTAAAAGTCCACATTTTAATCCGATACTCAAAATAAATTTATAATTCAAAAAAATTACTTCTCTGATCTGTTTCATTTATCTAATTTAGGAACAACTAACACACAAATTAATTTCATTTTACAGGTTTCAATCATATACGTGGGTGATAAAAAAAAGGAGGATTATACTTTTGTTATACCACCAAAATTTAATATACTCATTGTTCAAACAAATAAAAATTTTAAACCAATTTTTTATGTTCTAAAATAAGAAAATATTGAATAATACGGACATAGTGTAAGAGATTCGAAGAAAACTAGGATTGTATCCACCTTTCCTATGAAAAGGCACAAGTGTTTGATTAATAATTGTTTAAATAATTTTCGAACTGTCTTTCACAAGAAAATCACCCATAACATTCATTAACTATATCTTTAATCCCGAAAATACTAGCTCTTCACGATTTTCGGGGGAAAAAATTATTTAAACAAATTAAAATTGTTCAAATAATTAAAATATGTTTCCAACGAAAAAATATGACTTTGTTAATTTTGTCATTACTCAAAGAAAATACTAGCGATTCATGATTTTGTGTAAAAAATTACTTTATTAACAGAAATTGTTTAAACAATTGAAAAATATGTTGAGCAAAAAATGTTTCCCTTAACATTCATGAATTTTACATAAAATTGCTATATTTTTTTTTTTAGGCATTTTCCGGGTACAATACATGGGGGTTAGAGGGGGTCAAAATTAAAAGTTATTGTATGAAAATTATTCCTCGAACATTCCTTGAGGCGTGACTAAGCTTTAATTTATAAAATGTTAATAACAAGTAGTTGTTTTTATTATTTCTTTGAAAAATGAGCTTTTACCATTTAAAATCCCATGTTAATTTCAAAGCCCTGGGGGCACGGGTTAATATCGACCAATTTGAAAAAAAAAGAAGGGAATTTTTTCTTCGGGGACCTCACAAAATGGTGGGCATCGTTGCTCTTTAGCAAAAAAAAAAAGCTTTTTTGGACCACCCTGAAGGATCACCCTAAAATATTTTTATCAGTTAAGAACTCCCAGACGTTCAAAACATTTTCAAAATTGGTTGAAGACTCGTCTTTTTGGTTTAAAAATTAATCTGTTTTGGTTAAGGATTCAACTATTTTGTTGAAAAATCGTCTTTTTCGGTTGAAATATAAACTATTAAATTTTTCATTAAGAATTCGTCTTTTTTTATTGAAAATCCGTCTCTTGGTTGAAAATTCAACTATTCGGTTAAAAATTCATCTATGTGGTTTGAAAGTCCACTACTATGAAGGAAATTAAAATCTTTTTTGGTTGAAATATCAACTATTACATTTTTCATTCAAAATGCGTATTTTGGTTGGAAATTTCAACTACTTGATTGAAAGTTCAATAATTTTCTTGAAATTTCTTTTCTTTCTTGACTAAAAAATCTTTCTTGGTTGAAATTCAACTCGTTTGTTGAAAATTCGTCTTTTCGGTTTGAAAATTCATCTCTTTTATTAGAAATTTCATCTGTCTGTTAAAAATATAACTGATTAGAAATTTATCTGATAGGTTAAGGATTTAACTGTTCTGTTGAAAATTCATCTTTTTGGTTTGCAAATCCATCTCTTTTTGGGTAGAAATTTCATCCTTTTTGGTTGAAAATGGAACTATTTGGTTACAAATTAATCTGTTTTGGTTAAGAATGCAACTATTTTGTTAAAGGATCGTCTTTTTTGATTGTATTTAACTATTTTTTATTTAAAATTAAAGTGTTTTTTGGTTGAAATATCAATGAGTACATTTTCATTGAGAATTCGTCTTTTTAGATTGAAAAGTCAAATACTTGGTTGAAAATTCATGTTTTTGGTTGAAATGTCAACATTTGGTTAAAAATTCATCTCTCCTGTTTAAATTTTCACTGTCATGTTGAAAATGGAATATTTTTTTGGGTGAAAATTAAACTCATTTGTTGAAAATTCGTCTTTTTAGTTTGAAGATTCATCCTTCTGGGCTAGAAATGCAACTGTTTCGTTGACAACTCATCTTTTTTGGATACAAATTTAATGATTTAGTTGAAAATTTAATTATTTTGTTGGAAATTCAACAATTTTGTCAAAAAATAATCTTTTTTGATTGAAAATTTGCTATTTCGGATTAAAAATTTAACAATTTTGGTAAAACATCCTACTATTTGGTTGGAAATAAACTTTTTTGTTGAAAGTTCATATTTTCGTGTTAAAAATTCAACTGCTTTATAGAAAATACGTTTTTTTGGCTGGAAAATGCAACTGTTAGGTTGAAGATTAATCTATTTTGGTTGAAGATTTAACTACTTGCTTGAAAACTGAACTACTTTGTTGAAAATTTGTTTTTTTTGTTAAGAATTTACCTTTTTAGTTAAAAATTTAACTTTTCATTAAAAACTTCGTATTTTAGGTTGTAAAATAATTTTTTAACTGAAAATTTTTAATATTTCATTTCTTGTTGAAAATTGATCATTCTTAGTTGAAAATTCAACTATTTAGTTGAGAATTCAGGCACCTCGTTGAAATTTCTTCTTTATTGGTAGAAACTTAACACTTTTGGTTGAAAATTCATTTATTTGGTTGAAAATTCATCTATTTTGTTGAAAATGCAATATTTTTTCTTGAAATTTTAGGAATTTAAAGCGTTTTGAATTGAATTTAATACAATACTTACATTAATTTTATTTCAAAGAGTTTATTCCCCTATTTTTGTGAAATTTCTCTTAATTTCCCCTGTTCTTTGGGCACTTTGGCCTATTAAGTCTGTTGCTGATAAAGTTGAAAAAAAATTATTTTTGTCTTTTTGTAAGTGATCTTAGTATCAAAAAGAATCTGTTTGAAAGCGTCTTATTTTCTAATGTCTTGAATTTCTGTTTATGATTCTTAAAAAACGAATCAAAACTTTGTAAAAAAAGGAGCAGAATGGAATATAATTTTCGATTTTAGGTGTTTGAGGAGATTTTTCAGATCTAAGAGAAAAAAGAGGATTAGGCAAAAGAGGGGACGGACTGTGATCTCTGCAATAATTCCTTCATTAAACATTTTTCCAAGAGAAAACACAAAACTTTAAAGAAGGCTGTAAATGAGTTTTTCTTCCGTGCTATATCATCCGGATATATTTTTTTTATCATTGAGCCACATCAGAACTTTATTGAGCATTAAATCTTTTTAAATTTCACTGTATAACAAGCAATCCGCAACAGAGAAATAAATTGCTTCTATTTTCCCCACAAATTGCTTCCTCTGAGCTTCAAAGTCAAATCCAATAAAATAAAATAGCTTTACGAATCCCTATAAAGAAAAGATTTTAAAAAATTATTTACTCTTGAATAAGAATACTCACATAACAGAAATTGATATACGTCATCCAGTAAAGAAAATCGTTAAATGAAGCCCCATTATCATGAAATTTTCTTTTGTAAATCATTTGCTTGAAAAATTCAGTGGAAAATAGAATTTCCTTCATGAAAGCAGTCACGAGCGAGCGATTTTATTCTAAAGAATTCATACACAACAAAAGTGAAAAAGACGGCAAAAGAGTTGATCTTGCTTATACTGACTCTTACACATAAGAGCGTCAATAAGCCTCTTCGAATCGCAGAACCCGGGAGCTCAAGAACTTTTTCGTAACATCGACCACAAATACAAATCCATAAGGAGACAAGCAAAAAGTCCCGGTTTTTATTGACGACAGAGCTCCAAACTTATAAGTTGTAAAGTTTTTGGGCTTCCGGTGACTGCGAAAGCACAAACAGTCGCTGGTGAACACGTTCGACACTGAGAAGCTTTTGCTCGGCTGATTCACTGCACCCCACAATATTCGCGGACACAAAAGATAACGTCCCTTTCACCAGTCAGACCGTATATGAAAACAAAATTTCTTTTAGATAAAAAATTGGTACTTAATTTGTGTGAGTTTGTGACACCAACATTAGAATCTGCATCATAGCAGAAATAGGATTTTCAAAAGTCTGGTCAGTAAAACAGTTCGCCAGCCAGGACCTAATTCAAATTGAAAAAACAAAATAAATAGGTCATGTTAATCGCCTGAATTTGTATAAATTTGTAACCGCAAAACAAATTACAAAATTTCTATTTTTAACCGCCTTTTAGCCAGTCCGAGCCAGTGAAACGTTTTGCCAGCCAGAACCTAATCCGAATTTCAAAAACAAACAGGTCATTTTCATCGTCTAAATTTGTATCAATTTGTGATCCCAAAACAAATAACAAAATAATTATTTTTAACTGACCGTCTGAATTTATATAACTTTGCAACTTGAAAACAAATGCCCAAGTTTAAATTTTAACCTATCTTCAACCGAAACTCATTTCCACATGTATCCCCATTTCCACGACAATGATCAATAATTCCAAAAAAAAACCCTATGACATTAAGCGAACATCACCTCAGCTGACTTTAACTAAAACAGCCAAAAAATTTATAAATAAAAAATAATCACACCAGTCACCTGACCAAGACTCTAGTAGATAATTCCGTCCACAAAGTAATGATCATCTATTTCAAGAAACCACCAATAGCGCATTTAAAGAACCCCATCACAGCTGCCTTAACGAAATTAAAACCGCCAAAAAATCTCCAAATTGAAAATAATCACACCGATCACCTTCACAAGAATCTAGTAGATATCCCCATCCTCACATTTCTGATAAACAACCCCAAGAAACCACCCCAAGCATACGAGGTAATAAGTTTCAATTTATAAATTTTTTGGTTGGTTGAGTTAGAGTCAGCTGAGATGGGGTTCGTTAAATGTGCTAGGGGTTGTTTATTGGAATTGTTGCTCAGTACTGTGGAAATGGAAATATCAACTAGAGTCTTGGAAAAGTGACTTGGGTAATTATTTTTAATTTTTAAATGCAATTTGCATTTGTTTCGTTAAATGTGCCAGGGGTGAACTACTGAAATTGATGATCGATACTGTGGGGATGAAATTATCTACTAGAGTTTCGGGAAGGTGACTGATGTGATTATTTTTAATTTGGAATTTTTTTGGTGATTTTAGTTGAAGGCAGCTTAGATGGGGATCGTTAAAAGTGCTAAGGATGGTTTGTTGGAATTGTTGATTAGTGCTCTGATAATGGGGATATCTATTATAGTCTTGGGAAGATGACTGGCTTGGTTATTTAAAATTTATAAATGTTTTGGCTACTCTAGGTAAAGTCAGCTGAGATGGGGCTCGTTAACTGTGCTAGCAGTTGTTTGTTGCAATTGTTAATTAGTACTGTCGGGCGGGGATATCTACTAGAGTCTTGGGAAGGTGACTGGTGTGATTATCTCCAATTTGAATTTTTTTTGGCGATTTGAGTTGAAGACAGCTTAGATGGGGATCTTTAATAGTGCTGGGTATGGTTTTGTTCGAATTGTTTATTAGTGCTCTGATGATGGGAAGATTCACTATAGTTTTAGAAAGGTGACTGGCTTGATTATTTCCAATTTATGAATGTTTTGGTGGCTTTAGTCAAATTCAGCTGAGATGGCGTTCGTTAAATGTGCTCGAGGTTGTTTGTTAGAATTGTTGATTAGTACTGTGAGGATGAGGATATCTACTAGAGTCTTGGGGAGGTGACTGGTGTGATTATTTCCAATTCGGAAATTTATTGGCGGTTTGAGTTAGAGGCAGCTTAGGTGGTGATCGTTGAATGTGCTAAGGATGGTTTGTTGGAATTGTTGATTAGTGCTCTGATGATGGGGATATCTACTATAGTCTTGGGAAGGTGGCTGGTTTGGTTATTTCCAATTTATAAATGTTTTGGCTGCTTTAGTTAAAGTCAGCTGAGATCGGATTCGTTAAATGTGCTAGGGGTTGATTGTTAGAATTGTTTTTTTTTCATTACTGTGGAGATGAAATTATCTACTAGAAACTTGGGAAGGTGACTGGTGTGATTATTTTAAATTTGGAATTTTTTTCGCGGTGTTAGTTAAATGCAGCTTAGATGAAAATCATTAAAAGTGCTGGGGGTGCTTTGTTGGAATTGTTCATCAGTGCTGTGATGATGGGAATATCTACTGGAGTCTTGGGAAAATGTCTGGTTTGGTAATTTTTGATTTATACATGTTTTGACTGCTTTAGTTTATGGGCTTTGTAGAATATGTTAGGGGTGGTTTGCTGGAATTGTTGATTAGTGCTCTGATGATGGGGATATCTACTATAGTCTTGGGACTGTGACTGGCTTGGTTATCCCCAATTTATAAATGTTTTGGTTACTCTAGGTGAAGTCAGCTGAGATGGGGTTCGTTAAATGTGCTAGGGCTTGTTTCTTAGAATTGATGATTAGTACTGTGAGGTTGGAGATATCTACTAGAGTCTTTGGAAGGTGACTGGCTTTGCTACTCCAATTTATAAATGTTTTGGCTGCTTTAGTTAAAGTCAGCTGAGATGGGGTTCATTAAATATGCTAGGGGCTGTTTGTTAGGCTTGTTGATTAGTACTGTAAGGATGGGGATATCCACTAGAGTATTAAGGAGGGGACTGCTTTGATTATTTTTAATTTGAAAACCTCTTGGTGGTTATAGTTAAAGTCAGCTCAGATGGGAATCGTTAAAAGTGCTAAGGATGGTTTGCTGGAATTGCTGATTAGTACTCTGATGGAGGGGATATCTACTATAGTCTTGGAAAAGTGACTGGCTTGGTTATTTTTCATTTATAAATGTTCTGGCTGCTTTAGTTAAAGTCAGCTGAGATCGAGTTCGTTAAATGTGCTAGGGGCTGTGATTAGTATGTGAGGATGTGGATTTCTACGAGAGTCTTGAGGAAGTAACTGGTGTGATTATTTTTAATTTGGAAACCTTTTGGCGGTTTCAGTTAAAGGCAGCTTAGATGAGGATCACTAAAAGTACTGAGGATGATTTTTTGAGATTTTTGATTAGTGCTCTGATGATGGGGATATCTACTGTAGTCTTGGGAAGGTGACTGTCTTGATTATTTCTAATTTATAAATGTTTTGGCTGCTCTGCTTAAAGTCAGCTGAGATAGGGTTCGTTACATGTGCTAGAGGTTGTTCGTTAGAATTGTTGATTAGTACTGCAAGGGTGTGAATATCTACCAGAGTCTTGGGGAGGTGACTGGTGTGTTTATTTTCCATTTGGAAACCTTTTGGCGGTTTTGGTTAAAGGCAGCTTAGATGGGTATCGTTAATTGTGCTGAGGATGGTTTTTTGGAATTGTTGATTAGTGCTCTGATGACGAGGATATTCGCAATAGTCTTGGGAACGTGACTGGCTTGGTTATTCCAAATTTATAAATCTTTTGGCTACTCTAGTTAAAGTCAGCTGAGATGGGGTTCGTTAAATGTGCTAGGGCTTGTTTGTTAGAATTGTTGATCAGTACTGGGAGGTTGCAGATATCTACTAGAGTCTTGGGAAGGTGACTGGCTTCGTTACTCCAATTTATAAATGTTTTGGCTGCTTCGGTTATAGACAGCTAAGTTGGGGTTCATTAAATATGCTAGGGGTTGTTCGTTAGGATTGTTGATTAGTACTATAAGGACGGGGATATCTACTAGAGTATTGTGGAGGGCACTGGTGTGATTATTTTCAATTTGAAAACCTCTTGGTGGTTATAGTTAAAGGCAGCTTCGATGAGGATCGTAAAAAGTGCTGAGGATGGTTTGCTGGAATTGTTGATTGGTGATCTGATGATAGGGATATCTACTATAGTCTCGGGAAAGTGACTGGCTTGGTTATTTTTCATTTATAAATGTTTTGGCTGCTTTAGTTAAAGTCAGCTGAGATCGGGTTCGTTAAATGTGCTAGAGATTGTTTGTTAGAATTGCTGATTAGTACTGTAAGGGTAGGGATATCTACTAGAGTCATAGGGAGGTGACTTGTGCGATTATTCTCAATTTGGAAACCTTTGGGCGGTTTTAGTTGAAGGCAGCTTATATGAGGATCACTTACAGTACTGAGGATGGTTTTTTGGAATTGTTGATTAGTGCTCTGATGATGGAGATATCTACTGTAGTCTTGGGAAGGTGACTGTCTGGGTTATTCCCAATTTATGAATGTTTTGGCTGCTCTACTTAAAGTCAGCTAAGATAGGGTTCGTTAAGTGTGCCAGAGGTTGTTCTTTAGAATTGTTGATTAGTACTGTAAGGGTGGAGATATCTACTAGAGTCTTGGGGAGGTGACTGGTGTGATTATTTCCAATTCGGAAATTTATTGGCGGTTTGAGTTAAAGGCAGCTTGGATGAGGATCACTAAAAGTACTGAGGATGGTTTTTTGGAATTGTTGATTAGTGCTCGGATGATGGGGATATCTACTGTAGTCTTGGAAAGGTGACTGTCTGGGTTATTCCCAATTTATAGATGTTTTGGCTGATCTACTTAAAGTCAGCTGAGATAGGGTTCGTTAAATGTGCTAGAGGTTGTCTTTTAGAATTGCTGATTAGTACTGTAAGGATAGGGATATCTACGAGAGTCATGGGGAGGTGACTGGTGTGATTATTTTAAATTTGGAAATCTTTTAGCAGTTTAAGTTAAAGGAAGCTAAGATTGGGTTTTGTTGAATGTGCTAGGGGTAATTTGTTGTAATTGTTGATCAGTGCTGTGATGATGGGGATATCTACTAGAGTCTTGGGAAGGTGACTGGTTCGCTTATTTTCGATTTATAAATGTTTTGGCTGCTTCAGTTAATGGGGTTTGTAGAATGTGCTAGGGGTGGTTTGCTGGAATTTTTCATCAGTGCTGTGGGATAAGAATATTTACTTGAGTCTTGGGAGGGTGAGTGGTGTGATTATTTTCAATTTGGAATTTTTTGGCGGTTTCAGTTAGAGCCAGCTGAGATGGAGTTCGTAAAATGTACCAGAAGTGGTTTCTTGAAGTTGTTGATTATTACTGTGGGGAGGGATATATCTACTAGAGTCTTGGGAAAGTCACTTGAGTGATTATCTTTAATTTTCAAATATCTTGGATGTTTTACATGGTGACAATTTGCATTTGTTTCGTTAAATGTGCTAGGTTTGGTTTGATGGAATTGATGATTATCACTGTGGGGATGGAATTGTTTACTGGAGTCTTGGGACGAATACTTTTGTAATTATTTTAATCTATAAATTTTTTGGCTGTTCTAGTTGAAGTCAGCTGAGATGGGGTGCATTAAATGTGCTAGAGGTTGCTTTTTGGAATAGTTAGTTATTATTGTGGGGATGGGGAAATATGTGGGGATGAGGATTGGTCAAAAATCGCTTTAAATTGAAATTCGAGCATTACTTGTCGAGTTTCAAATTTATATAAATTTAAGCAATTAAACTGACATTAGTTTTTGATTTTAGATTACGATCTGCCTGGCGAAATGTTTCAATGACACGGTCTGCTTCAAAATTGTTCGAGAATTAAAAAATTTTCAATTTGTTTTGGAGTTATAACTAGAGGAACGTTTCACTGGTTTGGACTGGTTAAAAATCGTTTAAGAATTGAAGAATTTTTTTATTTGTTTCGGAGTTATAAATTGATACAAATTCAGACGATTAAAATGACCTATTTGTTTTTCAATTTGAATTTGGTTGAAAATAGAAATTTTGTTTTTTTTTTTCTGGGGGTTACAAATTGATACAAATTCAGACGATTAAAATGGCCTATTTGTTGTTTTAATTCGGATTAGGTCCTGGCTGGCGAAATGTTTCACTGACCAGGCTTCTGAAAATCCTATCTCTGCTGTGATAAAAATTCTAATTTTGGTGTTCCAAATTCATACAAATTACGTACAAATTTTTTAACTAAAAAGGAAATATTGTTTTTATATGGGGTCTGGCTGGTAAAATGGACGTCAAAAGATTTCGGGTGAAAAACAAGTTGTTTTTCTTTAGCATAGTGAAATCTGGATGAGATTGTGAAGAAATATTTGAGGAAATGGAACGAAAATGCTTGCAGAATAAATCATGTAAGTCTGTAATGGATAAGTTATGTAACCCAACAAGAATATAAATTGCGTACAATAGAGAACTGGAGTCCAGTGCCAAAAAAATGAAATTTAGTAGGCAAATAGCCGCTTCTCTGTATATGATGATACCGCTATTATGGCAACCGTGCCTAGCATACGAGTATATCCGGCTTATGGCCTCTTGTGGCCTCCGGTGGCCATAATAATTTTCTCATCATCTGCAGCTGGCTTTGTGAATAACAAATAACGACGATTCATCACCGAAACGACTTCAAATGGATATTCAAGAGAAAGAAGTCTTAGCCCAATAATGGTTTCAGAAGCCGAGTGATAAATTATTGATAGCATATTGCATCTCCATAATGTCTGAAATAGACAAGAAATAAAGCTATGTTAGTTCTGTATATTACAAAAAGTCAATTATGAGTACTAGAAGATGACTCAAATATCAAAATTTATTGATAATATTTTTTTGGAAAATTTTATGTGAGTTATATCATGATATTATCATTAGGGTGCCTACTAACCGGAAAAACCGGGAATCAATCGGGAGTACAAATTCTAACCAGGAATCATATCTAAAGTTTTCGGAAATGTGATATTTTGTATCAATCGTGATAACAAGACCAATTAATTAAAAAATTGTAATGAATATGATAAAAAAAGTATTCAGAAATTATAACAGTTCAAAAATTTTTTAACAATCAACAATAATGTTTAAGCTCTGAACAAATGGTATTCTCTAAGAAATGTGATTATTAATAATTAATTGTTATGGAATTCTATTTTGTTGTACAGACCTTTTTAATTTGAATTCTTTTCTAATTTTTTGAATGCTATCAGCAATATCGTTTTTTGAAAATAAACCTTATGTTGTATTTTGCAAATTACGACATAAAGATTAGTGATATTTTTTAAATAACTTGTAGATTATTTCCGGCTATCAAATTAAGATTTATTGAAAATTCCTTCTGTGAATTATTTTTTTTCTTAAATCAAATTAAGAAATGTAAATACTTTTGAGCTTCACTGAACTGAGTTATTGTGTTAATCGCTTAAGATTATTGATAAAGGAATTGTAAAAAAAAGATTGTGCTTTAGGGTCAGTGAAAAGGAATTCAATTAGCGATTAATTATTGATTACTTACTGAAGAGTGATTACGAAAACCATTATAAAAAAGATTTATTTCAGTACTAAGTGAATTTTACATGAAATTTGTTATGAACACATTTTATTATAGTCAAATTGTCATAATAAAAAATGAAAGATAGTTTTTCATAATCACTCTTAAATATTTATATAATCATTTAACACAGAATGTATGAGAAGGGGATTTTCTTTTATTTTTATATCTGAATATGGTATAATTATTTTAGCTAGATTATTATTTATTATATTTCATTCAGGCAAATTTTCATTCAAACTTGTATATTATATAAAAATTTTGATTGAGTTTTTTCACACTCCCAAATAAAATAAAAAATATTTCTTCATGCAAATGTTAGCTCATTAATGAATGAGACGATTTGAATTAGAAAGTCCTAGAATAATTTTGGGAAAAAATTGAAACAAGAATCATTAAAAATATTTAAAATATCATTAATGAAATTATAACTCTCAAATTTCGTATCACACTTACCCGATCAAGAATATAGTTTTTTAAGATTAAAGATAGTTTTTCGACATTTTCAAATCTTGTTAATCTTCTAAATCTTTGTGGAATGATTTACAATCTTGTGAAATCTTTGTTAATTGGCTTCATTTCTTTTGAAATATTTGTCAATTTCTTTGAAATATTTGAAAGCTTTCTGAAATCTTTGAAATCTTTTGAAATCTTTGTGAATTTCTTAGAAGTGTTCGAAATCTTTGAAATCTTTTGAAATATTTGTGAATTCTTTGGAATATTTGAAATCTTTCCGAAATCTTTTGAAATCTTTGCAAAATCTTGAAAAGCTTTCTGAAATCTCTTTAAATCTTTGCAAAATCTTGGAAATCTTCTGAAATCTTTTGCAGTATTTGGAAATATTTTGAAATCTTTGTGAAATCATTGAAATTTTTGTGAAATCTTTTGAAATCTTTGTGAAATGATTTAAACTTTTGAAATCTTCTGTAATCTTTGTGGATTTCTTAGAAGTATTCGAAATCTTTGAACTCTTTGCGAAATCTTGTGAAATCTTTGTGAATTGATTTGGAATCTTTGTAAAATGATTTACAATCTTTTGAAATATTTTTGAATTTCTTTGAAATATTTGAAAGCTTTCTGAAATCTTTTGAAATCTTCGAAAAATCTTGGAAATCTACTAAAATCTTTTGAAATCCTTGCAAAATCTTTGAAATCTTCTGAAATCTTTGTGAAATCATTGAAATTTTTGTCAAATAATTGACAAGCTTTTGAAATCTTTGTGAATTTCTTAGAAGTGTTCGAAATCTTTGAAATCTTCTGAAATATTTGAGAATTTTTTTGGAATATTTAAAAGCTTTCTGAAATCTTTTGAAATCTTTGCAAAATCTTGAAAATCTTTCTGAAATCTCTTTAAATCTTTGCAAAATCTTGGAAATCTTCTGAAATCTTTTGCAATCTTTGGAAATATTTTGAAATCTTTGTGAAATCATTCAAATTTTTGTGAAATCTTTTGAAATCTTTGTGAAATAATTTACAAACTTTTGAAATCTTCTGTAATCTTTGGGGATTTCTTAGAAGTATTCGAAATCTTTGAAATCTTTGCGAAATCTTGTGAAATCTTTGTGAATTGATTTTAAATCTTTGTAAAATGATTAACAATCTTTTGAGATATTTGTGAATTTCTTTGAAATATTTGAAAGCTTTCTGATATCTTTTGAAATCTTCACAAAATCTTGGAAATCTTCTGAAATCTTTTGAATTCTTTTGAAATTTTTGTCAAATCATTGAAATTTTTGTAAAATCTTATGAAGTCTTTGTGAAATAATTTACAAACTTTTGAAATCTTTTGTAATCTTTGTGAATTCCTTAAAAGTGTTCGAAATCTTTGAAATCTTTGCAAAATCTTGTGAAATCTTTGTGAATTGGTTTGAAGTCTTTTGAAATCTTGCGAAATCTTTGTTAATTGTTTAAAAATCTTTCGAAATATTTATGAAATGATTTACAATTTTTTTAAATCTTTTGAAATATTTGTGAATTTCTTTGAAATATATGAAAGCTGTCTGAAATCTTTCAAAATATTTGTGAATTTCCTGGAAATGTTCAAAATCTTTAAAATCTTTAAAATCTTCTGAAATGTTTTGAAATCTTTGAATCCCTCTAAAATCTATGAAATTATTTTGAAATTTTTGAATGTTTGAAATCTTTCTGAAATTTTTTGAAATCTTTGTGAGATCATCGAAATTTTTGTGAAATGATTTACAAATTTTTGAAATCTTTTGAAATCTTTGTGAATTTCTTAGAAGTGTTCGAAATCTTTGAAATCTTTGAAATTTTCTGAAATGTTTGTGAATTTGTCTGAAATATTTTGGAATCTTTATGAAATAATTTACAATGTTTTGAAATCTTTTGAAATATCTGTGAAATCCTTTGGAATATTTGAAAGATTTTTGAAATCTTTGAAATCTTTGCAAAGTCTTGGAAATCTTCTGAAATCTTGTGAAATCTTTGTGAAATCATTGAAATTTTTGTGAAATAATTTACAAACTTTTGAAATCTTTTGAAATCATTACAAATTTCTCAAAAGTGTTCGAAATATTTGAAATCTTTAAAATCTTTCGAAATCTTTGTGAATTGACTTAAAATCTTTGTAAAATGATTTACAATCGTTTAGAATATGTGTGAATTTCTTTTAAATATTTGAAAGCTTCTTGAAAGCTTTCTGAAATCTTTGCAAAATCTTGGAAATCTTTTGAAATCTTTTGAATTCTTTTGAAATCTTTGTGAAATCATTGAAAGTTTTGTAAAATCTTTTCAAATATTTGTGAAATAATTCACAAACTTTTTAAATCTTTTGTAATCTTTGTGAATTTCTTAGAAGTGTTCGAAATCTTTAAAATCTTTGCAAAATGTTGGAATTCTTCTGAATTCTATCTAAGGATTATTTACCAATTAGAATCCCAATCTTCGAAATTTTCTAAAATCTTTCGAAATTTTTGTGAATTGCTTCGAAATGCTAATACCAATGATATTTATAATTATATCTGAAAATTATTCACCAATTAGAATATCAAAATAATCAACCAAAGATATGTTTATAAAAAAAAACAACTGTCATGTTAACCAAATCTGCGCAAATAATTAAGACGTCGAAATTAGATTATATTTGTTTGTAAATTTTAGGCAAAGATTTCAAAGATTTCACAATCTTTGAAATTTTTGCGAAATCTTGGAAATCTTCTGAATTATATGTAGGAATTACTTACTAAGCTTTGAAATCTTTGAAATTTTTTGAAATCTCGGAAATCTCCTGAAATATATCTAAGAATTACTTACCAATTAGAATCCCAATCTTGGAAATCTTGTGAAATCTTTTGAAATCCTTATGAAATCTTTATAAATTTTTTTGAAATGCCAAAACCAAAGATATTTAGAATTATATCTAAAAATTATTTACCAATTAGAATATCAAAATAAATAACCAGAAGTATGTTTATAAAAAATAACAACTGTCATGTTCACCAAATCTGCGCGAATAATTAAGACATCGAAACTGTATTACATTTGTTTGTAAGTTTTAGACACCATAAATTACAAAAATATTATTTTGTGGAAATATAATAAGATATGGCAATGCATAGAATTACACACAGGAAAACCTTATGTTGGATGCATTTTATTCGTGAATCTAGTAAGAGAAGATTTGGTATTCACAACCGGGAAAAAACTGAGAAAAACCGGGAAATAACCGGGAATTTAATGGGCAAAAATAAGTAGACACCCTGAATCATCCAATGTTAGTGATGCATATCGAGCATGATGATGAAGACGAATGAGGGAATCATAATTTTAATATTTTCAATGCAATGTCTAATAACCAACAACAGGCTGTTTTTCCATTTTTCAAAATCACTCATTTCATTACTATTTCCCTCAGAAGTCAAATAAACTACAGTTTCGATCGTCGGACTAACAGTCTATTCACTCGGCAAATCAAACTCAGTTTATTCTCCTATTGCTTTTTATCTGCGATTCCCTTAAACTCATTGGAGTTCAATAAAAATCAGTCAAATTTACGGAAATATTAGATAAATATTTGACAAAACATTTTCAGTTCTTTAATTGCTGATTATGGGAGTGTTGCGAATATATCAATTTCAGGATCACAACGATTTAGTAGCTCAATTTTAGGTAAAAAAGGAAAATCTTTTCGATATAAAGGGATTAAAAGGGGATTTAATTATTATTGAAAACTTTTTATATCTCATGCGTATCTCGTAAATTGCACAAAACTGCCCTCTAACTAACAGTAGCGCCTTTTCTTAGCAACTTTTCCACATACTATATAGTCATTTTAGTATTTAAAATTTTTTGTTTTAGCTAGCATTGAAAAATTTGTTGAAAACCTCAGCACTTTCTTATGAAAATACAACAGAAAAAATTCAAGAAGATCAAAGATTGAAAAAAGATTAACAATACAATTGAAAAATGCTCATATTTGAAATTTTCCAAAATGTATTTTCATCAGTAGATAGGTTTTTATTCCGTATTCTTGTAAATTTTTGTCTAATATCAAACCCTGTTCTGTTCAAAATATTTTTATAAGTGAGCTAGAAAGAATTCATTTGAAGAAACACAAAAGTTACCTTTTGAAAAACCTGCCACTTATTATTAAAAACAGAAAATTAAAGAATTATTATTCAGGAAAATAACAAAATTATAAAGATGAGAATGTTTTCAAATATGCTGTTTGCTAACATGTAAAATTCAGCCATATGACAATCAGCTCTCAATTGATTATACTTCTTTAGGGTTCTAATATGATACATTTTTGCATATTTTTTTCGATTTTGAAAATTTTGTTTCTACAGCCTACAGTCTACATTTAAATTTATTTTCCACGAATTTCTTGATATCTACTGGAGAAAGGCATTTTTAAAATTATCCGATTTCAAGAAGTCAACTTTTGAGGGTATAAGATGTTTTTCATTTCCAACTATAGAATTAATTTATCTTTCAAGTTTATATTCTTAGAAATTTTTGTAAAATCTTTTGAAATTTTCAAAATCTTTGAAATAATTATGAAATAATTTACATTCCTATGAAATCTTTGTGAAATCTTCAAAATCTTTGTGTGAAATCTTTTTAAAATTAGTAAATCTTTTCGAAATCTTTGAAACCTTTTGGAATATTTTGAGATGTTTGCAATCTTTGTGAAATGATTGTAATATTCATGAAATCTTCTTAAATCTTTGAAACCTTCTCGAATATTTTGAGATCTTTGAAATCTTTGAAATCTTTGCAATATTTTGCAATATTTTAAGATGTTTGCAATCTTTATGAAATGATTGAAATATTCATGAATCCTCCTGAAATCCTTAAAACCTTTTGGTATATTTTGAGATCTTTGAAATCTTTAAAATGTTTGTGAATTTTCTTGAAATATTTCAAATTTTGTTGAAACCTTCGTGGAATCTTTTAAATATCTTTCTGAAAACTTTAAATCTTTGCGAAATCTTCGAAATATTTCGAGATGTTTGAAATCCTTGAAACCTTTTGGAATATTTTCAGATCTTTCACATCTTTAAAAAATTTGTGAATTCTCTGCAAATATTCTAAAAAAATTTGAATCTTTGTGGAATCTTTTAAATATTATTCTGAAATTTTTAATTTTTTGCGAAATCCTCGAAATATTTCTATATCTTTGAAATCTCTGAAACTTTTGTGAAATTCTTCTGAAATCTTTGAAACATTTTGGATTATTTTCAGATCTTTGAAATGTTTAAAATATTTGCAATATTTTGCAATATTTTGAGATGTTTGCAATCTTTGTAAAATGATTAAAATTTCAGTGAATTCTCCTGAAATCTTCAAAACCTTGTGGAATATTTTTAGCTCTTTGAAATCTTTAAAATATTCCAAGATCTTTGAAATCTTTGAAATTTCAGTAAATTCTCCTGAAATCTTTAAAACTTTTTGGAATATTTTAAGATCTTTGAAATCCTTAAAATATTTGCAATATTTTGCAATATTTTGAGATGTTTGCAATCTTTGTGTAATGATTGAAATATTCATAGATTCTCCTGAAATCCTTGAAACCTTTTGGAATATTTAGAGATCTTTGACGTCTTTGAAATATTTGTGAATTCTCTTGAAATATTTTTAATTTTGTTGAAACCTTTGTGAAATCTTTTAAATATCTTTCTGAAATCTTTAAAACTTTGCGAAATCTTTTAAATATTTCGAGATTTTTGAAATCCTTGAAACCTTTTGGAATATTTTCAGATCTTTGAAATCATTAAAATATTTATGAATTCTCTTAAAATATTCTAATTTTTTTTGAAACATCATGGAATCTTCCAAATATCTTTCTGAAATGTTTTAATCTTTGCGAAATCTTTGAAATTTTTGTGAGTTATCCTGAAATCTTAAAAACCCTCTGGAATATTTTGAGATCTTTAAAATCTTCAAAATATTTGCATTATTTTGCAATACTTCGAGATGTTTGCAATCTTTGTAGAATGATTGAAATATTCGTGAATTCTCCTGAAATCATTGAAACTTTTTGGAATATTTTGAGATCTTTCACATCTTTAAGAAATTTGTGAATTCTCTCCAAATATTCTAAAAAGATTTGAAATCTTTGTGGAATCTTTCAAATATCATTCTGAAATTTTTAATTTTTTGCGAAATCCTCGAAATATTTTGGTATCTTTGAAATCTTTGATATTTTTGTGAAATTCTTCTGAAATCTTTGAAACCTTTTGGAATATTTTCAGATCTTTGAAATGTTTAGAATATTTGCAATATTTTGAGATGTTTGCAATCTTTGTGAAATGATTGAAATATTCATGGATTCTCCTGAAATCTTTGAAACCTCTTGGAATATTTTGAGATCTTTGAAATCTTTAAAATATTTGTGAATTCACTTGACATATTCTAAATGTTGTTGAAACCTTTGTGGAATCTTCCAAATATCTTTCTGAAATATTCAAATCTTTGCGAAGCTTTTGAAATATTTCTAGATCTTTGAAATCTTTAACATTTTTTGTGAAGCCTCTTGAAATCTTTGATACCTTTTGAAATATTTTTGAGCTCTTCGAAATCTTTGAAATATTTGTGAATTCTCTTGAAATATTCTAAACTTTTTTGAAACCATTGTGAAATCTTTTAAATATTTTTCTAAAATTTCTACATCTTTGCAAAATCTTCAAAATATTCTAAGATTTTTGAAATCTTTGAAATTTTAGTGAATTCTCCTGAAATCTTTGAAACCTTTTGGAATATTTTGAGATCTTTAAAATCTTTAAAATATTTGCAATATTTTGCAATATTTTGAAATGTTTACAATCTTTGTGGAATGACTGAAATATTCGTGAATTCTCCTGAAATCTCTGAAAGCTTTTGGAATATTTAGAGATCTTCGACATCTTTGAAATATTTGTGAATCCTCTTGAAATCTTTGTGAAATATTTCGGAATCTTTGAAACCTTTCAAAATATGTGAAATATTTAGCAAATCTTAAGAACTTAGTGAAAAAAATGGGAAAAAAGGTCAGACTTCTCGATTTTAGGTATTTCAGGGGATTCTTGAAATTTAAAGGAAAAAAGGGGATAAGGTAAAAAAATTGTGGACAAACTGTGATCCCTGCAATTGATCTTTTTCAATATTCAATTTATGCCATGAATATCATACATTGTCTCAAAAGTAAGTGACACATTGATAATTTTCTTCAAAATTGCCTCTAGTAGAAGAAGTTTAAAAATTTTGATTGTTTTAAAATCTCATTCTCAGTTGAAAAGCTCATTGCTAATAAAAATTGTCATTAAAATGAATAGACTTCTGCAATAAGTTGATATTTTATAATGTATGAATGTATTTCTCAGTTTGGGTCAATTAAAACAATTCTCACTTTCAGAGTGCAAATTAGATTAATTAGAATTTTTTTATTAGTATAACTTAGAGTGTATCGTATTAAAGACCCTAAACTACAAAGTTTTTCCTTCTTGAAAAAACCAGCTTTCCAAGAATTTCTCTGGCAGTCAGGGCCGTATAAACTATTTCCATTAGGAGTACATAATATTTATTAATTGTATTTTGTACAAATGTAGATTTTCGTTATAATGAAGAATGGGCCTTTCGCAATAAATAATGCAAATAAATAAATGCGAAATATGCACGCGAGTGCATATGCTTTATAAATGTGAAGTCATATAAAATTTCAAATCCAAAACTTATCAAATCTTTCTAAAAGCATCACTTCAGTCCATATTTTTTCAAAACACCCCAAATATTTTCAATTTCTCACACAAGGTGTATTAATAAATTCTGAAAACGACTTTCTCGACAAATTGGAAGATACTTTCTTTAACCAATTAAAAGTTAGTTCCTTTTTTCATCGGATTGTCTGTGGGGAAGCCACTTTAAAATATCCATTCATAATAAATTAATAACATAAATATATTTTCCGGAAAGGCGTTTCCACCCCAATTATCATGCTTAACCATCTACATTCAACTATGCTCAAAAAGTAGTTTTGCTGCTCTCGCGAGCGCTTTTATAGCTATAGGGATATTTTTGTTTTTCCACCAAAAAGGAGATTAATTAAATATAACGAGCAAGGGGTGTTAAGAGTACATTTATAGTTAAATACATACCCCTGATGCTGGCTATACAGCAACTGTCATTATCGAACGAATTCCTATAGTTTTTATTCCTTTCTCTAATCAGCAGAATATCGAAATACTATTACCGAGTTTCCGAAGGTCTTATAGAGCCCTCGTTAGAGAACATTTTCCTTTATCCTGCATTAATATTGGTTACTGATCTGTATTAAAAAGTAATTAGGAAAGTTGCTTCTTGGCGCAGCAAAAAAGTCGAAAGACTTCATATCTTTACAGTGCCATTACAAAAATATGTCTAATTATGATGTCATTTTACTGAAAAAAATTCCTACGATGAAAAATATCGTACTTTTAATAGTGACTTAGTAGAATTACACTACCATCACTGTATTAAATAAACATGCAGTAAAATTCAATAGAAAGGTATATCAAGGAATCTCTTTTTCCTTAATGCAAGATATACACAGCCGCTTGGCAATCGTCCAGAAACATGATTTTATGGATGCGGGAACTTAGTGGTTGGACCATTTTTCACCAAAACCGCATGGAAAATGTAATGTTCGGCTTGGCTATGTTTAAAGTTGTGGCGGCTTTATTTATCAAAGAAGTAACGAATCCGTTCCAGAAAAAAAGACCGAATCCAACACAGAAATCTCTGATTTTAATTTTGAAAGCTCTGAAAACAAAGAAATTTGAAATCAGAACTTTTGGGTTTGAACAGTCAACCTCTTTACTGATAACTTTGAAGACAAAGTTTATCGAAACAGAACCAACCAACGTCAAAATTGAAAACACTTTCAACGTCACATATTCTGCTATTCATCGATTTTTTTCACTGCTTCATAGAATATTGAGCCACATCAATTTTTATGAGGTCGTTGATAGCGAAATGTCCGGGCTAGGACCTCGTATTTTTAAATGGCAACTCCGGACTGAATTGGATAAAATCTGAAATTTCGTATAAAAATAACACGAATTATGATATTCGAAATATATGTTATATTGAAAGAAATTTATTTTTTTATTCTCGTCATATTAACAAGGGGAGTGTTTAGCCTCAGGCATACGATGACAAATTTTTAACTTCATAATAGAGAAGAGATGTGATCAGCAGATATCTGTTGTATCGACACTCATGATAAAGGAAAATTTTCAAAACAAAAACGAAGAATAGTTCCAAAAATTTCACTACAAGCCGGATTTGAAACGTTTCATGAGAGGTGCTTTTACCAATTCAGCTATTGCAGCACCAAAAACACCTTCAGTCCCAAAATTTTCACTAGCTTCCTGGAATACCTGAATTGGTGAAAGCACCTCTCATCAACAGAGGGAGTGTCGGTTCAAATCCAGCTCGAAATTTCTGGAACTTATTTTTCGTTTCGTACGAAACTTGCTTTGAAAAAGTTTCATTTCCTATAATTCGTAAAAATGTGCTAGGTTTTCCACCTGCTTTCCGTATAAAAAGTGACCGATTTGTTGTTGATGACGTGGCGCATGCGCAGTGTCAACCTTTCCAGGCAACAGTGAAAAAAATAGACGGACGCAGTGAAGAAAAGTAGACGAAAGCAGCGAAAAAAGTGACGCACAGTGAAAAAAGTAAACAAAGTGCGAACTACTGAACGAACCTTGTAGCCTGCTTCAGTAAGTGAAGGTAAACTCACAACTATTGCGTTGTATCTCATTCCACCACTCCTAACCTTCCTAAACAAACATTTTTACCAACTTATTGTTACGGCCATATTATTGCCATGGTTTTGACAATTGCCATTGTTATTGTCGCGTCAATCGACAACAAATCGCCTCCTTTTTAAACAAGAATCAGGTGAAGGAAAACTAGACTAGAACTAGAAAAACTAGAAAAAAATTATGGAAAAAGTATCGTGTCCCACATGTTCAAAAAGCGACGATGCAAAACTCTCACTTTTTCAACTTGTTGCACAATGTACTATTATTACGATTGTCGATACAACTGTTGTACAATCTGTTGATCAGATCTTCTATGCATAAAGTTAAAAATTAGAGTCATCGTATGCCTAAAGCCAAAAACCGCAGAAATGCATGTAATTTTTTTTACTATTTATTAATATTTTTATGCATATTCGCGGTTAGATTATTATTAAAAAGAATGAGAAAAAAAATAGAAGGAAAGTACGAGGACGCGAGCGCGTAACGGCAGACTTTCTAGCCTATAACCTAGACCATTGCTCTATCGCAATTGCTCGAGCACTACTATTCAAACGGTAATTATCCAGCGCGGATTCCTCTGAATCTTCTTTCCTTGTAAACCGCTTTCTATCCAAGCAAACGGTATGAGCTTTCTTAATTTCATATTATTCCCTCTTTGCCCAAAAAAGGTGATTAAAATCCGTGTCCCTTGTAATGCGCATTCCCCTTATAATTCCGCAACAAATTTCGGAAAGTTTTTAATGCGAAAATTTCCAATTAAATTTGAATTAATTTCCCTTGTGACGTTTAATTCAGTTCACTTTGTGGACTAGTTTCAGCAGTGAAGAGATGAATCAAAGGAAACTCAGTATGTGTTCCTATCATAAAAGCAACCACAAGTGGACTGTTGGCAAAATGTTACTCGAGTTGCAAAATACCGCAATCACGAATTATATCGCTAGTTATCGCCATCTCGCACATCCACATTAACCACGGTTGGCTTATCCTTGTTGAATATTGCAATCGCTCTAATTCTATTCCTGTTTCCTAATTTCCACCACATAAACTAATAAACTCTCATTTTCACTGTGTCAAAAGTCAAATAAAGCGATCACTAAATCTTAGGCACTCAGACAAACAATATTTCACATGATATAATATTATTTCCTATCAATATTAGATTATTCAATAAATTATTAATAATAATAATCTACAAGCGTACGCAGCTAATACATTCCGTTCGCTGAGTAAAGTTGGTTCGCAGAGATGCTTTCGTTTTTTATTCCTGTTTCTTTAGATTGGTTAGTTTCATTATGTAAAGCTTAAAAATACATAATTAAATGTAAAATAAAATGATATTCAATTGAATAAAATCTGGGCTAAAAGTGACATTACACACGGTAACAGACACTATAAACAGACCGTTCCCACAATGCACATCATGCACCTGCGCTGCTTCAAGTTCCACGTTCCATTAGTTATACACCGGCTTGTGAGCTTCCTCTAAAGATTTTCCATACATGTTTCTATTTTTGTATATTTTTACACAATTAGAATATGATTTAATGAAATTTGATCCGCCATTTGCTTGTTATAACTTTCATTCATAAAAATTTATAATAAAAATACATTTCCCTTACGCGCATTTGAATTACGCGGGTCACCATTCTACCTACGACCAGTCAACGCAAAGTTCGTCTGCTTCTGTCTGCTCGGGGAAATGTAGCAAGATTATAACCTTCAAATACATCAGAATTTGAAGCAACACTTTTTTTATGAACTATTTTTGCAAGATAAAGTAATAATATTTTGCTGACATTATGCACAAAAATTAAGTTAATCAATACTCTTCACCACAATTTGTCAATAGATAATTATCATATAATAACTTCGAATTGCAATCCTACACACTTGAAAAATTCCAAAAAAGCATTAAAAGCTGAATGTTCTTGAAGTAGCTTTCAAATTTTTCCGAGCTCCTTCCAAATTATTCTGTGAAAAAATAAATTTGTCTTATAAAACGATACAAGAAATAGGCATTCAAAATTGAATCATTTTAAATTTGGAAATGTTTTAAATTGAATATTTCGAACTCAATGCCTCTCAAATTATTATATTTTATAAAGTGATCAAAGTGTTCAATCTAAAGTTCGAATCATAGTAATATTATTTTATAACTGTATACCATTATTTGTCAATGCAATATTTCTCGCGTGCTGTGGCGCGCTTATAATATTTATAGTATTCAATAAAGCTTCATGAATTCCAACAAAAACAAGAGTATTTTATTAAATTTTGAATTGGGAGTTCAGCGTAATGTCGAAAGCCTGCGAATATATTACAATTTATAATGTTTTCAAGAAGCGTGGACTTCGATACTAACAGTAGCCAGATGATATCAAATAATTGCTTTTAATTCAAATTATATTGTCACATGGAAATAATTCACTTGCAATAAAATTTAGTTTCTATTCGATGAAATAGCCAGTCATCAAACAAATAATTAATGAGGAAATTTAACTATGACGTTGACAATTATCTCTGTATTCATTTTGTGTCCCCTAATAATACGAAAATGCAATTCCGCTGCACGTTTGTTCAACATTTAAGTCCATCGCGAACCAATCGATTGTTAAAATAGCAGAATCCGAGTTCCCAGAAGAAGTGAATTTAAAACAACTCTAAAAGAGAAACAACAAAATCTTGTCATAGGGAAATGATGTTTCTGATGATCTTCAGTAAAATAAAATTTTGGGCGTAGTTCCGAAAACGTCGGACCTTCGATTTTTTAAACTACGTACACTCATGTATTTTTACGCTCTGACTACGAATATAATAGTAAAAATAGGCGCAAATTTGATTTACATGGCAAAAACCATTTCGAAAAATCATAAAATTATAGTTTTTAAAATTTATTTACGTAAATAATGGGAATTTTGAAAAATATTGAAGACAAAAATTGTAGATCTCATGGAAATGCACATTTTATGTCTCATTATTTTTTACTGTAAAGATGATAGTTTTCCAGAAAAAGGTAGACAAAGTTTAGGAGTTGTAACAAGGTGGGGTACGATAGGGGTTGGGTCTCTCTTCAGCGTTCGCGCCTTCGGGTGCGTCTTTATTATTCTCGAGCATTTCGAGGGCGGAAAGGCACCTGTGACTGGCCACAGAAATAGTTTAGATCACACTGCTACCCCTTTCCAAAGTTTCGTGGAGGGCGAAGGGAACCAATATGAATATTCGAAGAAATATTTAAAGAAATATGAAATTTTTGTGATTCCCATTTTCAAGTCCGAATATCTCGAAAACTGTTACTCGTAGGATGAAAATGGATGAGACCAAAAATGTGTCTACTTACAAGATCTACAACTTTTGTCTGAAATATTTTACGATTTTTCCTGTATTCACTAAAAAATGCGGAAAACCATGTTCTCTATCATTTTTTTATGGTCTTCGTCATAAAGATCAAATTTGCGCCAATTTTCGCTATCATATTCGTAATCAACGCGTCAAAATACATAACTATAGATAGTTTGAAAAAAAATCGGAGGTCCGACGCTTTCGGAACTTCATCCACTTTTAAATTGTATGCGCCTAAAAAATAGTAGAAAGTAATTTACCATAACAAATTAAGCTGTATTTCTATGTCTGAATATGCATAGAAGTTTATGTAAAAATATGTGAAATTAGGATATCAAACTATCAAGAATTCTGATACAATTTCAGTTACCTAATATCTACATTCTATACCAATATTCATGTGTTAAGTCACAATTCAACATGAGGAATTTCCGATATTCCCCTATAGAATCTCCTAAAATGCTGCGCCAAGGTGTGACGTAATTGTGAAGTATAAAGGGACGAGAAATTCGTAGCATTCACACCCATCAATTTAAGATGATTAATGATATTCCTGTATTCACGATCAAACGGTTTTTTGATACCCTCAATAGCTTCAGATTATCGCGTTGACACAAATCACAAACTGGGCACCAGCGCGCTCATGACCAATCATATCATAGTATGAACAGAGAAAATTAATACAATCTCATTAAGTAAACATAATTTAATAATTAAGCTAATCATATGATAAGAAATTGGAGGTAAATTTTTTCAAGTGAGATAAACAGAAACAAAATGACATGAATACATTATTTGTCAACCTTCAAGCGCTTCGTTTATCGAGCGAATTTCAAACAACGGAAAACTTCCAGTGAGAAAGTTGTTGATTCAGATTGAAAGAAGTTTTCTGGAAAGTGGTAGCTCAATTGTATTGATGGTTACAAAATTATTAATGTTTTAAATTGCAAGTGGCAATCTTGTCGCTGCCCTATGCACGTGCCGCTTCGACTACGAATGTGTTGCAGCGGACGAACAATTTGTGAAATTCTATGAGATTCAATGAAGGATTTTTAAAACATTTTTAATTACTGAAATTTCGGTTGTAATATGAACTGCGATGTGTGATTGATTCACAATGCTCTTTGATCATTCTTTTCGAATCTTCCGTTAACTAAACACGACTTCCGCATGGTCCACCTGCCAAATTTTTCAAAGGCTGCTTATTTAATAGTAAATTGTGCGACAAGTTGAAAAAGTGAGATATTTAAGACGAGTGTGAAGTTAGCCAACCGAGCGGAGCAAGGGTAGCTATCACACGAGTTATAATCGTTGTTTTTCCAATATGTGGGACACGATACTTTTTCTGTAATTTGTTTTAAAAGTGCTAATTTTTTACCTGTCTTTTGTTTAAAAAGGAGGCGATTTTTTGTCGATTGACGCAACAATAACAATGGCAATTGTCAAAACCATGGCAATAATATGGCCGTAACAGTAAG
>JAUMHM010000005.1:31404361-31423413 GCA_032362435.1 Melikaiella ostensackeni | reverse complement strand
AAATATTGCATTTTTCATTGAGAATTGAACTTTTTTGAATAGAAATTTTATTATTTTGTTGAAAATCAACTTTTTTGAAAACTAGCCTTTTTGGGTTAAAACTTCAACAGCCTGGTGAATTTTTTTTTCTCTTGACTGAAAATTCAACTTTTTTGATGAAAATTCTCCTCTTGATTGAATATCACTGTTTCTGTTTCGGAATTAAACTGTTTTTCAGTTGAAATATCAACTACTACATTTGTCGTTGAGGATTCATCTTTTTCCGTTAAAAATTAATTTTTTCAATTCAAAATTTAACTGTTCCATTTTTGGTTAAAAATTGATCTTTTAGTTGAAAATTCATGTATTTTGTTTGAAATTGGTCTTTTTTTGGTGAAATATTATGTTCTTGGTTGAAAATTTATCTCTTTGGTTTAAAATTTAACTGTTTTGTTGAAAATTCATCGTTTTTGATTGTAATTCAAAATATTGCATTTTTCATTGAGAATTGAACTTTTTTGAATAGAAATTTTATTATTTTGTTGAAAATCAACTTTTTTGGTGAAAATTCACCTTTCTGGCTTGAAACTTCAACAGTCTCGTTGATTTTTTTTTCTTTCTTGACTGCAAGTTCAACTGTTTTGATGACAATTCTTTTCTAGGTTAATTATCACTGTTTTTGATTTAAAATTAAACTGTTTCTTGGTTGAAATATCAACTATTGCATTTTTCGTTAAGGATTCATCTTTTTCCGTTAAAAATTAATTTTTTCAATTAAATTTTCTTTTAGAAAATTCGCCTTTTTGGTTTGAAAATTTAACAATTTGATTGACCTTTTTTTTTTGTTTGGTTAAAAATTAATCTGCTCTGTTTGAGGATTCAACTATTTTGTTGAAATACGTCTCTCTTGATTGAACTCAATAATTTTTTACTTAAAACTAAAACCTTTTTTGGTTAAAAATTCAACTACTTGGTTGACAGTTGAACCTCTTTGTCAAAAATTCATTTTTTCGGTTTAGGATATAATTATTTCGTTAAAATACGTAATTTTCGTAGAATTCTAATGTTTTTTATTTGAAAATAAAATCCTTTTCAGTTGAAATATCAACTATCACATTTTTCGTTGAGAATTCTTCTTTTTGGTTAAATTCGACTATTTTTATTCAAAATTAGAATCATTTCTTGTTTTAAATGTCAACTATTATATTCTTCGTTGAACATTTTTTTTATTGAAAATTCATCTACTTGGTTGAAAGTTGAACCTCTATATTAAAAATTTATTTTAGGGTGACAATTTAACTAATTTGTTGAAATGCGTCTTTTTTGGTAGAATTCAACTGTTTTTTAATTGAAATAAAATCTTTTTAGTTGAAATATCAAATATTATATTTTTCGTTGAGAATTAATCTCTTTTGACTGAAAATTCAATTGCTTAGTTGAAAGTTGAACCTGTCTGTTAAAAATTCATTTTTTCGGTTAGATTCGACTTTTTTTATTCAAAATTAGAATCATTTCTTCTTTTAAATGTCAACTATTATATTTCTCGTTGAAAATTTTTTTTATTGAAAATTCAACTCTTTAATTGAAAGTTGAACCTCTATGTTAAAAATTCATTTCAGGTGGAGGATTTAACTAATTTGATGAAATGCGTCTATTTTGGTAGAATTCAACTGTATCTGACTTGAAAATAAAATCTTTTTAGTCGAAATATCAAATATTATATTTTTCATTGAGAATTAATCTTTTTAGTGAAATTCAACTGTTTTAATTCAACATTAGAATAATTTCTTGGTTGATAAATGTCAACCATTATATTTTAAGTTCAGAATTATTCTTTTTTGCTAGAAAATTTAATTACTTGGTTGGAAGTTGAACCTCTTTGTTAAGAATTCATTTTTTTGGTTGTAGAGTCGACTATTTTGTTGAAATGCGCCTTTTTTCGTTTAATTCAACTATTTTTAATTCAAAATTAAAATTCTTTTCAGTTCAAATGTCAACTATTACAATTTTTGTTAAGAATTCATCTTTTTGGTTAAGTTTGGCTATTTTTATTTAAATTAGAATTATTTCTTGATCGAAATATCAATTATTATATTTTTCGTTAAGAATTAATTTTCTTTCATTAAAAATTATTTTTTTTGGTTGAATATTTAACTATATCGTTGAAATGTGCCTTTTTGGTTGAATTAAGCAATTTTTGATTAAGAATTGAAATCTTTTCTTGGCGAAATATCAACTACTACATTTTCTGTTAAGAATTCATCTTTTTGACTAAACTTGGCTGTTTTTATTCAAAATTAAAATCATTTCTTAGTTGAAATATCAACTATTACACTTTTCGTTGAGAATTAACCGTTTTTGATTGAAAATTCAACTACGAGTACTTGGTTGAAAGTTGAACCTCTTTGTTAAAAATGCACTTTTTGGTCGAGAATTCAACTATTTTGTTGAAATACGCCTCCTTTAGTTGAATTCAACTATTTTTTACTTTAAATTGAAATCCTTTCTGGTTGAAATATCAACTATTACATTTTTTGTTAAGAGTTCATCTCTTTGGTTAAATTCGACTGTTCTATTTAAAGTTAGAATCATTTCTTGGTTTAAAGTTGAACCGTTTTGTTGAAAATTCATGTTTTTGGTAGGGGATTTAACTATTTTGAAATACATCTTTCTTAGTTGAATTCAACGGTCTTTGATTCAAAAATTAAATCTTTTTTGGTTGAAATATCAACTATTATATTTTTGGTTAAGAATTCATATCTTTGGTTAAATTCGATCGTTCTTATTTAAAATTAGGATAATTTCTTAGTTGAGGATTTAACTATTTTTTGGAAATACGTCTTTTTTAGTTGAATTCAACTGTTTTTGATTAAAAATTAAAATCTTTTGTGTTTGAAATATCAAGTATTATATTTTTAGTGTAGAATTAATTTTTTTTTCATTGAAAATTCAACTACTTGGTTGTAAGTTGAACCTATTTTTAAGAATTATTTTTTTTTTTAGTTGAGGATTCAACTATTTTGTTGAAATTCGCCTTTTTTGGTTAAATTCAACTATTTTTAATTTGAAATTGGAATCTTTTTTGGTTGATGTATTAACTATTACATTCTTTATTAAGATTTCATCTTTTTGTTAAATTTGACTATTTTCATTTAAAATTAGAATCATTTGTTGCCTGAAATATCAAGTATTATATTTGGTGTTAAGAATTAATCTCTTCTGACCAAAAAATCTTCCTTTTGGATTAAAAATTTGACTGTCTTCTAAAAAATTCATCTTTTTGGCTTAAAAATTATTTTTTTTTTGAATCTATACTATTTGATTGAAAAATCATCTTTCCTAGTTCAAAATTCATCTCTTTGGGTTGGAAATTAACGTTTTTCGTTTGTAAATTTGATTATTTTGTTAAAAATGCATCATATTTCGACTTAAAATCTTAAACGTCTCATACTGAATTCAATTTGGTATCAACACAATTATTTCATTCAAAAAAAAGTTTTCCGCTATTATTCTCCTATTTTCGTGAAAAAAAATGTTTGTAATGGAAATAGTGCGAAATCGTTAACCAATTTCTAAATTGAATTCTACTAAAAATGAGTAGTTTATACTGATTCATAGTCAAATTCTATTGATTAAATTATTAATAGTTCAATTTCTGCTAATTATTTTGGTATCTAATGGCAAATTAAATCAATTAGTAGAAATTCATACCATTACAAATGAATTAATAGAAGTTGGCTAGGAAATGTTCACTATATTTACTACTAATTGAATAACAAATTGAAATAATTTCGAAGTCGTTTATCAATTTCTTTAGTTCTATTAGGTTCTAGCGCGCTTTTTGAAAAATTTAAAATTATCAAACTAGTCTGACTTTCCGAAATAATTTTTTTTTCCTCAAATTTCTTTCATCAGGCAGACATGTTCCTTTATATATTGTATCGTCCCCAAAAATTGAAGATTGATACATTATAATTATTGAATTAATAAGTTAAGAGAATAAAAATTTGGATTATTACACCATAAAATGTTGATCATGATCAATGATACTTTCAGATTTATTTAATGAAACGACAGGTTTATCAGTCGGTAATTTTGAATAATGATAGATAATAAATGTTAACCAAATTCATAACTTTCATTTTCATAAAAAGAACACGAGAGCAGGCACTGACAAATAAAAAATATGATATAATTACGCATCTTAACAACATGAATTATTGCATATTCATTTACTACAAAATTATCATGTATTAATTTACTACAATGTTTGAAAAATTGCACACTGATCGACGGCAACCTGCGACACACGAAAGTGAGGCGAAAAGCACTTCTGAAGGGACAGTGCTTGTTTTGTATTATTTATGCGCATTTTATCTAAAAGTTTATTTGAAAATTCGAAATGCCCAGTAGTTTATAAATCTATTCTAATTTTTTTGTATACAACGACCCTTTTGTAGTATAAATCTAATAAGTACAATTGTTAATAACGGTTTTGAGCTTTTGTTTCAACTGTTGTTTAAACTAATATTTAAGCGTCATAATAAATTTTCGAATTTCAAATTAATATAATAAAATAACAAAATTATTAATACACAAAATAAGTGAAGTGCCGTAAGCCGGGGCTAACCGCGACACGCTGGGGAAACCGGGCCACCCTTACGAAAAAGTATTATAGAAAAATCATTATAGGCCTATAATGAATTTCCTACAATTTTTTTGCGATTGCAAGAATAATTGTAGGAATAATTTTAAGAAAAATTATAGGAAAATAATTATCGGAATCAGGGCCTGAAATGTTTAAAATTTCGGACTACAACCTCTTTGTATGTCCATCCTCCCCCGCACCCCACTTAAAAGAAGAAGCTGAATAGTTAAATTTTCAACCAAAAAAATGAATTTTCAGCAAAGAAAAACAAATTTTTAACAAAATAGTTCATTTTTCAACCAAAAAGTTGAATTTTCAACTGAAATCATTAGTCTTCAACAAAAGATAAATGGATTTTTAACAAAGGAGTTCAATTTTTAACAAAGGAATTCAATTTTCAAGGAAAAAAGATTTCAATTTTCAAGCAAAAAAGATTTTAATTTTTTAATCAGAAAAAGTTGAATTCTCAAACCGAAAATCGAAATTTCCTACAAAGCAGTTAATTTTCAAACAAATAGTTAAATTTTTAATAAAAAAAGATGAAATTTTTACCAAAAGAGATGAATTTCCAAACCAAAAAGACGAATTTTCTACAAAGCAAGTGAATTTTTAACCAGAAAATATAAATTTTCTACTAACTTATTTAATTTTCAAGACAAGAAGACAAAGTTTCTACACAACAGTTATAGTTTCCAACTCGAAAATATGAATTTTCAAGAAAAAAGTAAATTTTCAAGCAAACAGTTGAATCTTCAACCAAATAGTTCAATGGCCAACAAATTAGGTTTATTTTCTACCACATTAGTTACATTTTCAAAAACAATTTTTAACAAAATTTTTGAATTTTCGACAAAATAATTAAATTTTTAACAAAATAATAAAACTTTTATCCGAAAAAAGATGAATTTTCAATCAAGAAGATTAATTTTCTACAAAAAGGACGAATTTTGAACAAAATACATGAATTTTCTACTAAAAATGATAAATTTTCAACAAAGAAAAATGACTTCTCAACGAGAAATGTAATAGTTGATATTTCATCGAGAAAAGATTTTGATTTTTAATCAAATACAGATAAATTCAAACAAATGTCAAATTTTAAACAGAAGTCTTAACCCAAAAAGATGATTTTTCTACAAAACATTTGAATTTTTTATCGAAAAGGATAACTTTTTAACAGAATTGTTGAATTTTCAACACCTTATCAAATTTTCAACCGAAAAACAAAATTCTAAACCAAAAAGATGAATTGTTAACCAGTAATGGAATAGTTCAATTTTCGGTTAATAAATTTATTCTTAACTAAAAAAGATGAATTTTCAACCAAGAATATAATATGTTGTTGATATTTCAACGAAAAAAATGGTATTCATCAATCAAAAACAATCAAAAATGAATCAAGCCAAAAGACAAATTTTCAGTGAAAAAGTTGAATTTTCAACTAAGAAAGATTTTTCAGTCAAGAAGGGAAAAAAATGTCGACCAAATTGTTTAACTTTCAGGCCAAAAAATCGAATTGTCTACAAAATACATGAATATTATATATAAAATGTATAATATGAATTTTCGACCCAAGAAGATGAATACTCAAGCAACAATATAATACTAAATTTTTCAGCCAAATATGATTATCTTTTAACAGTTGAATGCTCTGCCAGAAAATATGGAATCTCAACAAAAAATTTAATTTTTAATCAAATAATTTTGTTTTTAAAAATGTTTATTTCTAGTTCAGCAACAAGTCGAAGAACATGTTCCATGAGATTCCAAGGTTCCTGACCTTCAGAGTAAAGAAAAATTCGTTTTTATCTCTAAAATTAAAGGAACATCATTTTTAACTTAAAAATCTCATTTTTCTCGAAAACGACGCAAGATATGAATAAGCAGTTCATCCTTCAAAATTGTTTCCCTTCCTGAAATCTATGAAATTGTACCCTAACTAGATGTTTATTTAGTGTATTTTGACAAGTTTTTCCGAAAAAAAGGAAAAGTCGATGAAAATCGACTAAAACAGTATTTATTTTAAAGAATTTCAACATTTTATTTGAAAACTTTTTTTTTCAACAACAAGATGAAGAACATATTTCATGAGATTATTAAAGTTCCTGAGCTTCAGGGTAAAGGAAAATTCGATTTTATCTCTAAAATAGAAGGAAAATAATTTTTTACTATTAAAAATCTCATTTTTCTCGAAAGCGGCGCAAAACGTGCAGAGTAATTCATATTCAAAATTGTTTCCCTTTCTGAAATCAATAAAATGATACTCTTACTAGATGTTTATTTAGTGTATTTTGAAAAGTTTTTCCGAAAAAAAATAAAAGTCGATAAAAATCGACTAAAGCAGTATTTAGTTTGACAAATTTGAACATTTTATTTCAAAATTTTTTGTTTTTACTTAAACAACAAGCTGAAGAACATATTTCACGAGATTATTAAAGTACCTGAGTATCAGGGTAAAAAAATTCGTTTTTATCTCTAAAAATAAAGGAACATCATTTTCAACTATTAAAAATCTCATTTTTCTCGAAAACGACACAAAATATGAATAACAATCCTTAGTTCTTTGTTCTCCTTCCAAGAATTTATGAAAATACACCCTTACTAGATGTTTATTTCGTGTATTTTAATAAATTCCACCCCCCCCCCTCCTTCCAAAAAAACCGGAAAAATCGATAAAAATCGACTAAAGCAGCATTTAGTTCAACGAATTTCAACATTTTGTTTTTAAAAACGTTCATTTTTAGTTCAGCAACAAGTTAAAGAACATGTTCCATGAGAATATTAAGGTTTCAGAGCTTCAGGGTAAAGAAAAATTCGTTTTTATCTCTAAAATTAAAGGAACATAATTTTTGACTATTAAAAACCTCATTTTTCTCGAAAACGACGCAAAATATGAAGAGTATTTCATCGTTCAAAATTGTTCCCGATCCTGAAATCTATGACATTATACCCTGGCCAAATGTTTATCTTGTGTATTTTAACAAACTTTTGCAAAAAAAAAAAAAGTCAATATTTGATGAAATCCGTGAAAGTCAATTATCACATAAAACCAATACTTTCTCATTGAGATGAGAATGTAATAAAAAATATCGTTGAAAATCGGTTGAAAATGCATTTAATTTGACATTGTTACTGAAGTCGAAACAATAGTTTTTTGAAAAAATGTTGAAATTATAGAAATCAAAACCAGTTCTTCTTTACTTTAAAGCTCAGGAACCTTAAAAATCTCATGGAATATGTTCTTCACATTGTTACGGAACTAAAAACAAACGTTCTTAAAAATAAAATGTTGAATTTCGTTAAACTGAATGCTATTTAGTCGATTTTTATCGACTTTTCCCATTTTTTCTTTTTGAAAAATTGGTTTAAACACAGAAAATAAACAGCCGGTAGAGGTAAAATTTTATCGATTTCAGGAAGGGGAACGATTTTGAGCAATTAAGTATTATTCATATTTTGCCTTGTTTTCGAGAGAAATGCGATTTTTAATTGTTAAAAAAATTCATGTTTCTCAATAATGCGTAGTACGATTTTTTTCTATTTTGGCTTAAAATAACCAGGGACATCCCCGAAACATGTACAAAAGACGAATTGGATGGTCAAGCACTTTTGGGTTGCACTCAATCGAGGCTAGCCGTGTTTTCTGTTTGGTTTTTGAATTTGAACATTCAAAAGTTTGAGAATTTGAAAAGATTTCTCCATGAGCCATGGGGAAATTTAATTGAATTTAATTAAATTTAATTAAATGTAACTAAATTTTTCAAAGTTTGAAAACGATTTTTGTGTGAGTAGGAATAATTTATTTGAGGGAAAAGAAAAATTCTTATTGCTTTTAAAGATGTTATTACCTGTAATCAGAGATTCCTTTATTGCTTAATTTTGTGTTTTTTTCACACAGTATTGAAAACTACTTAAATAACAATATTTTGAATGTGAAAAGAGTAAAACATTGAACTGCTACAACATTTGACAGCATGCAACATTTTTATTAATTCAACATCATCAACATAAAGGTGATACAGCTTAGAAAAATCTGTTCAGAAAAAAATCAACAATTATCATGTCCCGTTGCAGGAATCCTTATTGCACTCACTGCAGTGTGAGACCTGATAAGGTTGATAATTTGGATTAGCTTCTAGTTTGTCTCTTGTGCGATCACAAAAGCTAGGTCCATCGATTTTAGGCAGGCAGGTTCTAATCGTGTAGTTTGTTGTTGGACCGTATCCTGTAAAATTAAAAATTTCATTAATAAAGGCAGAATGACAATTTTCCTTTCTCAAAAATGTTGTAACGAAACATCTCGAATTCATTGTAGTTGAAAACCTGATTGGCTTTTGAATGACTTGAAATTTCTCTATTTATATAGAGATGGAATCTGACGATATTAATACGGATTGAAAGCTCCTGCTCTTACTTCTTTTATTAGGTTTTCTCTTTTTATTCAATTATTAAATTTCTAATTGTCGATTATATAAAATCTTCCTATTTCTAAGACTGGGTTCTCGGGAGGATAAATAAAGTACCTGATAACACCTAATATTCTAGTTCATTCATTAATTTATTCGATGATATATAAAATTCACATAGATCTAACGAGGATTATACCTTATTACTTTAATCAATCTATTTCTATGTTTCTACATTTTCATCAATATATTCATCAATATTGCAACCCTCGCGTTATATTTAAAGCCTGCTTGTAGGCAACTTGTTGAACTCAAAAGAAAATACTCAGAAAGTTGCCAACAAGCAGGAGAACTGGAATTGCGCAAACGCTTGAGTCCCCACTAAAAAGATCCCAGAGTGGTGGGAGGCTGAAATGGGGCAAGCTTCGTAGGGAATCCGTGGGAGCAGAGCGAGGTCTAGTCCACCTCGTCGCCTGGTCTCATAGAATCACAAATCCGGAGGAGAATCTTAATACATAATTTTATGAGAAAAAATCCAAATTTGATTATTGATTCTTCCATAAAGAGATTTAATCATTTCAAAGGCAGAGCGAAGTCTACTTCGTCCCCTGGCTTACAAAAATATTAATTGTCCACGAGCGATTCTTGATTCTTGATGTGAAGTGCCTTGACGCCTTTTTATGATTTCTTTCAGCGAACTTTGGCGAATTTAAATAAAATTTCATTGTGCCTTTTTGTGCGATTTGTGTGATTTTTTGTGATATTTTATACGCTGGTTCATTTTTGAGCAGAGCGAGGTTCGCCTCGTACACTGGTCTGCGGAATAACCGCTATCAAATAACGTGCCGGTTATTAATTTGCCTTATTTACAAGCAAACTCGAGTCTACTCGAGGATCTGGTTGCCAAAATGAGAGGTTGTAATCATCACTCAGAATCTGAAAGATTTTAATTACGGCGATATTATATGCCAAAGTGCAAAAGATGAATAGAAGTTTCTTATTGAATATCCGCGTGAATCCCTGTGATTCAAATCAACAAATATTTAGGGAAAGCCCTTTGTTTTATTTATAAATCATAAAATTCCGAATTAACTTGTGCGCAAGAGCCTCTGTGTTTAATATTATTTCAATGTTTTAATCTTTCCGATATTAAATCTGAATCAGAGTGTATAATTATTAAGCGTTTTCTTAAGAGGTAGCTTAAAGAGCAGAGACTCTTATTTTTATGAAATAAATTTTGATCCTAAGAATTTATGTCGAATTTTCTCTGGGTATTCGAAAAACTCGACACTTTGCCAGTCAGCGCAGCCCTATATGTGCAGCAGACTCGGATTCGAGAGTAGACTCTCTAACCTGCCCACTGCGCCACTAGGAAGAGGAGAATCAGGACTCGGAGTCAAGAGTAGACTCTCATCACCTGCCCAGAGAGCTCCTCCGGGCTGTTGCTGGCTCGCTAGCGAACCCCCGAATTAGGCATCCCGGAATCAACTCCAATTCCTTGGAGGAATCGATTTCTAACGTCCAAGAATCGATCATTTGAAATCGATTCTGTTTGTCGGAATCAATGGCAGAATCGATTTTCGGCGTCGGAGTCGACGTCGACTCTCTTTTAATTGATTTCAATTTAATTTAATTCATTTTCATCAATTTTCATTAATTTTCATCAATCTTCGTTAATTTTTATTATTTTTATTTCATTTATTTCATTTTATTTAATGAAATTTCATTTATTTAAACTAAATTTCAAATTTTTGCGGGCTTTTCTAAAAGTGAAGGGGGCGGGGTAATCGATGGAATTAGAATCGAAAAGTCGATTCCTATCGTCGATTCTACGATTCCCGGGAATTGATGTTTTCTTTTGGAACCGAAGAATCGAGAATCAGTTCTCATCTTCGGTTCCGGAACCCTATCTCGAAAGCCAAAGAACGATCGCGCATCGAACCTCTTCGATGTCCTCGCGGACTCCATGCTTCCACTATCTTCCTACGCATGGGTAGGAAATGCCGAGTCTGCGCACTCCTTGTCAAGTACTGTCATGCGCCGTCATACACGGCTGTATGACAGGCTGCCGTCAGATAAGGGGCACCGCTTGGACAGCTTATACAGTATTTTAAATAAATATTATTAGTATACATTTTCGTAACCTTATCTATAGATGCAGCCAAAGTGTAAATATCTTATCTAAAAAATCGCAAAAAATCAGAACTTAAAAATTAATTAAAATCAAAAATATTTCTATTGCAATGAATCACGAATATCATCGAGTATTAGAAACATCATTCTGAATTTCGAAACAATAAAAATTTTGGTGAATAATTGTGTAACTACGCACAAGAATTTTCTATAAATCAATATACCATTTCTATAAAATATAGTGAAATCTACAAAAAAATTGGTCTGTGGTATTTTTTTAAAAATTCATATCTGGAATGGTCTTCATTTGGAAAATGACTTTCTTCATACAAGTTTAACCCTATAGATAGAATCAAAATTGTTCCTCTTCTTGAAATATACTATATCCCTAACCTTACATACCTCTTTTGCTTCCGTTACATCCATGCACGTTCTTGTATTTCTACGACTTCGAATATCTCTGCAAATCGTCAGCTGATTCCGTTGTAATAATCTTATCATCTGCAAACGCCCCACGTACTTTCACTGTTCTGAGATCAACACCTTCTTTGTCTACAAGGGCCATTCTTAAACATTTGTCTATGTATATATTGAACATCCAGGAGGACATAACGCAGCCTTGCCTGAAGCCCTGCTTTATATCAAACCAATCACTCACTTGTCCATTCACTCTTACACTCGCTTGACTACTATTGTATATTGCTTTTATTGCTCTTAGAAGCCAACCATTCACTCCATACTCTTTCAGGACTTCCCAAAGTTTAGATCCATTCACCTTATCGAAAGCTCTTTCCAGACCAACAAATGCACATAAAACTCTTTTGTTTACTCTCAAACTTTTTTGTATGATCTGTCTCAATCTAAATGTCTGATCCGCACATGGTTTTCCTGGCATAAATCCACATTGAACTTCCCAGATCCTTTCTTTAGTTATTCTCATGACCTTCTCAATTAGTATTTTGGTAAATATTTTGCCCACGGTACTAAGTAGGATAATCGCTTTATAATGAGCACAGTCGCCCTTATCACTATTTCCCTTGTAGATTGGGACGATACTCGCCTTTTTCCAATCATTTGGAACTTCATTATGCACAGCACACATATTTATAAATTCACTCAGCCACACAAACAAATATCCGCCACCGCTCTTAAGCATTTCAGCTGTGATGCATTCATACCAGCTGTTATGGCTCCGTATATGAATTCGTGCCATTTGAAGAAATTAGAAGACCACGTGATTGAGCCCTTGCCCCTCCCGCTGTTCCTGATAAGCTTGTGATCAGAGAGCTCTTGAGCGCCATGTATTCCACATGTTTAGAGTACCGAATTTCTCTTATTCGCTCTGTCTAGCAAATTTACTTACATACCTCGCATATTCCATTTTTTATTAATGTTTGGCGAGTGTTTGTACGCCTTTGTGGCATATTTGTGATTACAATAAATCTGGTGGCTTTCAAAATGAAAGTTCATTGTGTTTTTACTTAAAACAAAGTTCCCAGTTCTGCGTACTGATTACCCAGCAAATACTTTTCACAAGGTTCGATTTTATATAATTAAATCAAAAGAGTACGAACTAAAACACCAACAGCCTTACCATTCTTTAGTTTTTTAATCACGGATATAATGTCATCGATATTGATTCTTCTTCCGCTACCTACAACGGGAATGTCTAACGTATTCTCTTCAATGGAAAGGTTGATATGCTCCATAGCTTGACCTACATCCAATCTCTTGAAAAAATCTCTCATTCAGTCTTTCAGTTTGTCCGGATCCCATGCCCTTTCACCATCAGCATTCTTGATTCTGACTACCTCAGTGCTAGAACTTCCTTTCCTTATCTTCTTAACCCATTTCCAAAATAATTCCTTATTTCCTTCAAAGTCATTTTACATTTTTTTATTCTTTTCTAAAACTACAATCACAGCATTCCTTAATGAATGATACATGTAATTATTGTGCTTTCTGATTGGTGAATTCGTATTTGCCTAAGAAAAATAATGTCTGTTGTCAGCCAATCATAGGTGATCATGGTGATCATTCGTTAGCGTAAATTCATTGCTCCTTCTTATTGGTTGAAATATTTATCACCTCACCAACAAACCTGTCAAGAGTGCAAGGACAAATAATCTGAAATCTAATTTCTGATCTGAAAACGTTGTTCGACATTTTTTGACTAGTTTGGATTCACAAATAATAACTATGTAATGCTTGACCATCGCTTGCTTTGAAGAGCAAAATGTCCAAAGATTCTAAGTCTCGAGATTACAGTAAATATGACAAGCATTATCAAAAATCGTGGAAGGATTTACCCTTGTTCAAAGGTAAGTAAACAAGTTTTAGTAAAGTTTAAAAACACATATCTCTAACTTCTCCACGTGGCCTACGCATTTCTAACCTCAACCGTTTCGATCAACTTAAAATAAAAATATTTCTTCTTTTTTATATAACTTCATCTTCTGAATCTTTGCATTTTCATTCAAACAAATATATATACTATGCCTGATAATACATTTATTGTAAAAGTATTTAACATAATGAATTTGACGAGTTTAGGTATAATTACACAAAACTAGTACACTCGAACTCCAATATAAGGACAGTTTCGAGAGTTGCTTCGCACTGACCTTGCCCCTAAACCAGATCTCTCGAAACGTAAACAATCAGGGCCGTGTGAACTCGCTAAATACTAAAAACGAACTGACACATGTGCTGACAGCTGATGGTATTATTCACTGCTATACTTCCCCTGTTATCGCTCCGCTACTGGTAGCGACGCACTGTTTACACTCCCCGCTGCTCCCTGCCCACTGAGAAACTGCGGGGGCCTGCAGTTCTCGGAAGGCTTAAACTGGATGGATCTATATCAGAGTTAAAGTGTATATACAAAAACATATTTACTGCTAGTATGTATCGAGTGAGATAAGTCAATTGGATTTTCAGATTAGAGCTTGATTTATTCCAACAGCCTGAAGTTAATTTTCCTGACTAATAAACTCAGAAAAGAGAATTAATTGTTTTTTTGCAAATACATAAAGAACACTCTGGAAAATCATTTAGCTCTTCGATCTTCTGAAACCATGGACTATGGAAATGAATTTTTCTCTACACTCGCAGTAGTTAATGTGGAGAAAGAAAAGCTAGAGGATTTGCATGAGAGGTGTTCACGTTTCCTTGTGATTCTGATGACCGAAATTGTTGAGCGTATTCCGAACAATGTGGAAATATTAGAGAAAATTGTTCGAGTAATGCGAGAGAATATTCTGGGCGTTACTAAAAATGTTACGATTGACAGGATTCCTCTTCAACTTCTTCACAAGCTTGGTGACATCGAAATTCTAGAAAACGAGTTGCGATGCCTCAGGAGTATCAAGTGGTTGGAGCATTTAGAACCAGATATCCTGAAGATTACTTCAAAGTTTTGGGCTTCAGTTCGGTGCTACGAAAAATCTGGAGGCAAACGACCACTTCAAAACTTATCAAAAGTCGTTCTAAAACTTTTATCTTTTCCGCTAAGCAATGCTGTTGTCGAACGCGTGTTCTCAGTAATGAATTCGATTAAAATTAAAGCGCAAAACAAACTCAATTTGCTAATGTTAGCTGCTCTTTTAAGAATTCGTATCACGTTCAGAAATAAAAAAAAATTGCTGTAATAAATTTTAGCCTACCGATAAAATGTTACTAAAATTCGATGCAGCGACCATGTATGGCGAAAAAGGACCTAGAAATCCAAAGAAAAAGACGACTGATAATGGAGAAAAAGCGTAAATGATCAAGAATTCGATGAGCCTGAAAATAAAGAGAGTAATGAGGAGAGTCTCTTAGAAACTCTTACTTTCCCTGGGGGAAGTTTCAGATAGGAATTCATTCTAAAACATTTCGAACTAATCTGAATCATTCCGAAATCTGTATCCGAACTAATCCGAATCATTTCGATTCAATCCGAAAAAGTTCTGAATTTCGTTCGATCCAAATCGGTCAAAAATCAATCCGACTCAATCCGTTTCGACCCGAATCAATCTAAACCAAATTTTCAATCCGAATGAATTCGAATCAATTTGAACTCTGGTTGACATAAACTGAATTTTCATTACGAATGAATCCGAGTTCGGATTGCATCGGATTCATTCGGATTGAAAATCGGTCTAGGTCAATCCGAGTTCGGATTGAATCGGGTTCATTCGGATTGAAAATTTGGTTCAGATTGATTCGTATTGGAAGTTCTTATTGAATTAGATTGAGTCGGATTGATTTTTAACCGATTTGACTCGAACGAAATTGAGAAATTTTTTCGGATTGGTTCGAATACAGATTTCGGATTAATTCTGAATAATTCGGAATGAATGCCTATCTGAAACTTTCGTTAGGGTTATTCTCAGGAAATAGTGATGTTTGTGAAGATATTTATGGATTAAACGTGTAAAGTTTAGAGTTGAAAAACTGCTCAGAAATTCCGAAGAGTAAAAAAATGCAGTATTAGTTCTTGTAGCGAGATATGATATATGAATTATTGTCTAAAGTTTATAAATAAGTGAATAAGTTTCAGTTTTATTCTAGAAAGGTGAAATATAGAGGTGTGCAAAAAGACTAATGAAAGGTGCCGAACTATATAGGCTGTTTACGATCAGGTAGAAACGCTTACTTTCTTCTCAAAAGATAGCGTTGTTTGTAAAGTTTTTTATGGATTGAACGTGCAAAATTTAGAGTTGAAAAACTGCTAAGGAATTCCGAAGAGTAAAAAAAGGCAGTATCAGTTCTTGTAGCGACATATGATATATGAATTATTTTTTAAAGTTTAGAAATAAGTGAATAAGTTTGAGTTTTATTCTAGAAAGGTGAAATATAGAGGTGTGCAAAAAGACTAATGAAAAATGCCGAACTATATACCTGTAGACTGTTTACGATCAGGTAGAAACTCTTACTTACTATATTCTCAGAAGATAGCGATGTTTGTAAAGTTTTTCATGGTATATGACATATGATATATGAATTATTTTTTAAAGTTTAGAAATAAGTGAATAAGTTCAAGTTTTATTCTAGAAAGGTGAAATATAGAGGTGTGCAAAAAGACTAATGAAAGATGCCGAACTAAATAGACTGTTTACGATCAGGTAGCAGGTTTAGAGTTGAAAAACTGCTAAGGAATTCCGAAGGGTGAAAAAAGGCAGTATTAGTTCTTGTAGCAAGTTATGATATATGAATTATTCTTCGAAGTTTAGAAATAAGTGAATGAGTTCAAGTTTTATTCTTGAAAGGTGAAATATAGAGGTTTTCAAAAAGATTAATGAAAAATGCCGAACTGAATAAACTGTTTCCGATCAGGTAGAAAATCTTTCTTTATTCTCAGAAAATTGCGATGTTTGTAAAGTTTTTTATGGATTGAACATGTAAAGTTTAGAGTTGAAAAACTGCTAAGGAATTCCAAAGAGTAAAAAAGGCAGTATTAGTTCGTGTAGCGACGTATGATATATGAATTGTTTTTCAAAGTTTAGAAGTAAGTAAATAAGTTCAAGTTTCATTCTAGAAAGGTGAAATGTAAAGGTGTGCAAAAAGACTGATGAAAAATGCCGAACTAAATAGACTGTTCACGACGAGGTTTCATACTTTTACCAAAATTTGTGAGACAGAGTAGCTTTAAAGTCAAGGCTTTTTCTCATAAGTCTGGGAAAGACTGTACTTAGACTCGAAATATAATATATATATAATATTATATATATATAATGTATAATATATATATTTATTATATATGAAATATATAATAAAATAAAAAAATTAAAATATGTATATTTAAAAAATTTTAAAAAGTTATGTAGTTTAAAAAATTATATAATTAAGGTTTTATAGATATTCACTTTTTTCCATACTTAAGGTTTTTTTATTTATATTCGTTAATAGTATTAAACTATTAATAAATAAATAGTAATTTTTCTCATTTTCAAATTCAGGCGCGAACCATGCTGGAAGATCACGGAAATCCCGAGTGTGCGCAATAGTTACTCGTGCATACTTTTCCTGTCAAACGCAAAAACCTAGTAAGTGACCTTCGCCATAGAGGTTATTTTTCCATGCAAGTATGCTTGAAAATAGTCACAATGGCAAATGTCACTTACTAGGATTTTCCGTTGGACACCAGACTTTCAGATGACTAGTTATCCAACAGAGACACAGGAAGACGGAAGAGCTATTGCGCGCACTCATGATATACGCGATCTCACACAGCAGTTAGCCCTCCAGGTAATTTTAAGTTACTACGTTGGCTATAAATTATAATATAGATATTTCGGGTTGGGCAAAAGTGATTAGAATAGAAATCCTCATATTAATGAATATATTAATGGAAGATAGAAAGATAAGAATAGATTGATTAGAGCAATAAGGTATGATCCTCGTTAGATCCATGTGAATTTTATAAATCATTGAATAAATTAATTAATGAACTGGAATATTAGGTGTTATCAGGTACTTTATTTTTCCTCCCGAGAATCCGATCTTAGAAATATAAAGATTTTATATAATCGATAATTAAAAATTTTATAATTGAATAGAAGAGAGAAAACGTAATAAAAGAAATAAAAGCAGGAGCTGTCAATATACATATGGTCGCCCATCTCACGGTTGCGAGGCGTGGCCATATGTGTGATTTACGGCTGATCTACTGGGAGCTTGTATCATTTTCCTGAATAGCAGTCCTTCCCAGGGGGACCTTGCGTTGGTTGTATGGACAATTTTTCCAACTATATATAATATAAGATCGTACCTGTATTCGTGTCAGCTAATTCAAGTTTTCCGCAGGACCATTCTGTAACTGGATAACTATCTTGAGGTACTGCCTCAAATATTTTTTTTATTTCAATAGGAAAAGGTACTCTTGCAAGCTTTTCGTAAGCTCGTACAGTGCACAAAGTGGTTTGTAAGTTATTCAAAATCGCACATTCACTGTTTCTATCATTGGTGGTGGTACAAGCGTAACATCTGAAAGCTCTGGCTGTAAGAAAAAAAAAAGAGATATTAATTCAACAGATTTATTATTAACATATAAGAAATACTATTGACATATGTATAATGAGTAGGGGACATCTATCAATTACGTAACACACTGTATGTTGTCGACGTCGTGACAGTTTTCGATTTACTAGTCAATTAGTTTTAATTAATTAAAACATCATTACCGGACAGCGGTGAAAAAAGTAGACGGACGCAGTGAAAAAAGTGACGCACAGTGAAAAAAGTAAATAAAATGCGAACTACTGGACGAACCCTGCGAGCTGCTTCAGTAAGTGAAGGTGAACTCACAACTATTGCGTTGTATCTAATTCCACCACTCATAACCTTCCTGACCAAACATTGCTACCAACTTACTGTTACGGCCATATTATTTTCATGGTTTAGACAATGGCCATTGTTATTGTTGCGTCAATCGACAACAAATCGCCTTATTTTAAATAAAAAATAGGTGAAAAATAGCACTTTTCAAACAAATTATAGAAAAAGAATCGTGTCCCACATGCCCACATCTTGAAAAAGCGACGATTTGAATCTCGTGTGATAGCCACCCGAGAGGAGCGAGGGTGGCTAACTTCACACTCGTCTTAAATCTCTCGCTTTCAACTTGTCGCACAATGTACTATTTTACCGAAATTTTTTTACAAAATTATGGAAAAAAATTAAAATACTAATCTAATCATACCGATATGAAATCTTAAGAACGTTATTACAATCTTTAACTGTAATTAATAGTTCGTTTCAAATATCTGAATTTTCTTAAGGGGCCGTTCATAAACCTCGTGACGCGAAAGACTCGAAAAAATTGCCCCCCCCCCCCGTGACACTCCATGACAAATCGTTGAACCCCGCCCCAATGGCACGTGATAAGTAATTGACCCCCCCTC
>JAUMHM010000005.1:31379736-31395807 GCA_032362435.1 Melikaiella ostensackeni | reverse complement strand
GTAGCTTACAGCTGGAGCTGCTCAGGACTCAATCCTTGGCTCCGATCTGTGGAACATCTCGTATGATGACATCATGAGGATAGAAATGCCAGATGATGCATATCTTTTAGGGGTATGCAGGCGACATACTCGTTGTGATTACTGCAAGAACCACGGACGAACTGCACTGAAAGCTCAATCAGGTCATGAGACACGTTGGTAGATGGATGGGTGACCATGGGCTAGACCTGGCTACGGAGAAAACCGAGCGTCATGATCACGATGAGATACATCCCCATGCAGATGCTACCGATGCAGGTAGGACTGACAGAAGTCACAGCGAAGCCAACCATGAAACATCTAGGCATCTGGATGGATAATAGACTCTCCTTCTATGAACAAATAAAGCAGGCAGTAGATAAGGCAGAAGGTATCACGGCGGCACTCAGTAGACTTGCGGTCAACATGAGTGGCCCGAGAGCCAGCAAGCGCCGACTGCTAATGTCAGTGGCTCAGTCGATCATATTGTATGGAGCTGAAATATGGGCAAAAGCGTTGAGAAAGAAGACGTATAGAAGACGGTTGGCAGCGACTCAGCAAAGAGGTGCGCTGAGGATCGCGTGCTCCTATCGCGTGGTATCAGAACCAGTGATTCTAGTGATTTCGGGGACGATACCAATCGACTTTCTGGCCCTCGAGAAGAAACAAGTGTTCCACAGGGAAACCGAGAAGGACGAAGCTACAGTAAAAGATGAAGCCAGAGCAGCCACGATGGAATGTTTGCAACAACGCTGGACTAATGACCACTGAGGTAGATGGGCCGCAAGGTTGATACCTCAGCTGGACACATGGTTCGACCGCAAACACGAAGAGACAAATTGCCACCTGACGCAGTTCCTCTCAGGGCATGGATATTTTCGCTCTTACCTATACAAGAGGGGAAAAGTCAGCAGCGCAAAGTGTGGATATTGCGAGGCGGAAGTAAACGACGCAAATCACACTTTCTTTGAATGTGATCGCTGGGCTGCTCTTAGACATAGGCTAGAAAGCGAGGCAGGGGAGTTAACGTCTGACAGCATTGTCGGGGGGTGATTTAAAGAAAGGAATGGTGGGATAGGGTAGTTATCTTTGTTGCAACAATCCTCCGACTCCGGCCAACTCAGAGGCTAAGGACGCTATCTCTAAGGACACGCAAGTATTCGTGAGCTGAAGGAAACCACTCAACTCCTAAAATGACGAAGGCCGATGAGCCCGATGCGTGACATCCGCTACACTGATGTGGACGATGCGTGCAAGTAGGAGGAGGAAGGAGTACCAGTGAGTCCCAACCATGTCCAACCAAGATGATCAAAGGCCGACGAGCCTGTTGCGCGACGTGGTCGCGCTGATGAGGACGATGCGTACATCCTAGTTGGGATATAAAGACGCAGAAGAAATAAATCTGCAGGAGACCTAGTAGGCCAGAAAATAGCACTCTCTGAAGTAGTGTGAAAGCGGTTCCGGAGGGAGGCTGCCAAGAAGAAAGGATGTTTTTTAGTGGGTGGAAATCCCACATGCTCGGGAAAGTGTGGACCCTCCCGAGTGTTTTTAAAAGATTTTCACCATTCCTCAAAAGAAAAATCATCATCATCAGCATCGTCTTGGATCAACGTTTTTGTTTGTTGTATAATTTCGAGCAATGTTTCAGGGTGGGCCTGGAACAACTTTAATTGCAAGGACCTTGTATATGGGATTTTCCGAATGATTATTATTGTAGTCTATAATCCCATGGACATTTTAAGACCAAAATGAAAAAAATTCTTCGGGCCCTTTTTAAGAGTTTCACCTTATAGCACTTTAGAGTACTTTCTTATGTTTCCACATAAATTTATTCTTTCCGTCTGTTAAAAGAGAAACAACGTGACTGTCAGTTGCTAGGATCGTGAAGTTGGGCTAGCAGATTTTTTGATTCACTAAATTGGTTTATTTTCTACCTTAAAAAAAGTGGTGTAACGAAATGTCTCGAAAATCTCGCACTCATTGTTGTTGAAAACTTGATTGGCTTTTGAATTACTTGAAATCGCTCTATTTATTACATTTGAAATTCAAAAATGAAATCCGCTGCTTTCAGTTTCTTTACAACTGAAGCCTCGGCAGAAAAAACGTTGGATCAACACAAGTTTTGTGTCCATGGAATTCAACAGAGTTATAATTTTTTTAAACTGTTTTTTTCTCCCGCGGAAACGCTGCAATTGCCAAACTGTCAACAAGATTGCGAAAATTGAATTTGTAGAGGAATGTTGAAATAGTCGTAGTTATTTACTTCGTATGAACCTCAATTTCCAAAATGTACGTTTCTAAATCTAAGTTGCAATTAGAAGTTTTAAACAGGGGGGAAAAGGAAAATTTAGTTTATCTGAGTGCCAAGCAGAAAAAAATGAAAGGGCTAGCGAGGCTGGAAAAGCTTAAAGTTAATAAAAAGAAAACAGAATTGCTAGTATTAGTAAAACGTTCAGAGCCTATAATATCAAACATATTTTTTTTAAAGGAGGAATAATTATTTTTAAATTTTCCACATCCAGTTTTTGAATTTTTTTCGACTATTAAGCAAATGCAATTTTCTGTTTTTATAACTGTTCAAAATTTCTCAAGTTAGATTTCAAGAAATACACTTTTGAAGTTGAGACTGATGCGTAAATAACCTCGAATATTATCACATTTTTCTTCGAATTCAATTTTTGCATTTTTCTTGACACTGTAGCGATTGATTAATTTACTTTGTATTCGCTATGGTGACAGAATATTTCATTATTTTTGCAAATAGAGATCTGAAAATACAGATAAAAAATTAATTTTCATTAGTTTTTCAATAATGAGAGGTTTATCATTCGAATTTTCAGTGTCCATCAGATATTAGGATTTTAAAGATTTCACAAAAGGGCCTCGCCAGATAAGCATATAAAATGTGCCCCCGCATGCATTAAGTTGGAATTTATGCTATAGGCTTGTATACATGAGTAGTAAAATTGTCATAACTTGAAAATTCATGAGCAACTTATAATGTTATAAAAAATTTGGTAACCTATCAAATACCATGGGCAGACCAATTGACGTAGCAGAAAAGTTAATGTTGGGATGAAAACCTTTCATTAAAAGACAATCATGTATGAAAAAAATTTTAACCTTCGATTTTTCAAGTAATTTGTTTAAAAATGCGAGTGACGAAAAAACTAATAGCACCACTCGATTCTACGAAAAAAATTACATAGAGTCCATGTATTAAAAAATGTTTTAATCAGCCCTGTTGGTTATGTAGTATAAATAAACAATTACATCGTACGAAAACCGCTCCCACATTTAATTATACTATATAACAAATAAGTTTCGAGGAAAAAATTGTTTAACACATGAACTCTAAGTGATTTTTCCCGTAGAATCGAGCTAGTAGTTTTTTCGTTCCTCACATTCTTAAACAAATTGATTGAAGAAAAATTGTTTAAACAATCGAAGGTTTAAATTCTTTTTCATGAAAAATCTCTTTTAATGAAATGTTCTCATCCGAACATTAAGTTTCTACTACGTCAATTGGTCTGCCCATGGGACTTAATGAGTTACAAAAATGTTTATAACTTGATAAGTTGTTTATACGTTTTTGAACTATGATAATTTATCGTTACTAATACCATTTAAATAATAAATTACAATGATTTCGAATCAAAATAGATTTTTTCTAGAACAAATTGATTAACTGAAGAGTTTGTTTTTATATTGTTGCACACAAAATTAAATTGAAAAATTGAAGAGCTCGAAGAACTCAAACATTTAGTACTGAGCATTTCTATAAAAAAAAAATTTTTCATCCGTCAAGAAATAGAGGATTATGAACACTAAATTTCTGATTTTGACCACAATGGGCCGAGAGCAATGTTGCAACACTTCTAAAAATTCGACAAAAATATATATGTTATAAAAAATATTCTGAGGAATTTTTCTGCAAAATATGGATGTGGTCATTCTAAAACTTAACCTCAAAAGAAAATCTTGAAAAATTCAAAATTTTTTTCATCTGTAACTTTTGTCAACAAATTTTTAAAATATTTCTTAAAAATAGTCTTATTAGTGTCTACAACACATATTTTGTTTATTTAAATCGGCTTAGCCGTTTACGAGAGAAAACTTTTTTTGAAATTATTCTTCCCCCCTCTATAACTCCCACAAAAATCCATTTTCAGGGTTATCATGGGGAGAAATTTTACTTCACATATGCTGCATATTTCAAGATTGAAAGTGAATATGAACACATGTTTTTGTGAATGATAGTAACTAAAATATATTTTGTTTAATTTCGGTTTAGGATAATGCCAGAATACAATTCACAGGATTGTAGGAAATGTACTTAAACTGTAATAGCAAGACAACCGATTCTTCTACATTTTTTTTCATTAAAAAAATCGTTAAGTTGCCTATTTTAAATAGAGGCTAGGAAATCTCTTCAAATCCTGACTTCATATAAAAATTTGTGAAATTCTACTAATAACCTGTCGAAATCTTACAGAATTTAAGTTTTAAAATAAACACCAGAAGATTCGAAAATGAAATAATTTGAATTTTATAACCTGTCAATTGATATTTTCGAATTTCTTTTCATTAATTTGTGTGTTCGTTATTTATTAAATTTTGATCTCTTTCGACATATTTTGTAGAAAAATGTGTACCTTCCTTACCTATTGTATAATAAAAAGCTGTAAAACTTGTACTAATTTGACAAGAAAATGGTTCGTTCATTGCTAGGCGGATTTTGAAAAGATGAAGAATGCTTAATACGTGTCATAAAAAAAATTAATTCTGTATCAACTCCTTTCAAACATACCATGCTTAAAAAATACGGCTGTTGTGGAAACAATTTTTCGGTCTTAACCAAAGTATCTTCCATAAATTAAATTTAAAAAATGTACATAATATTGTGTATAGAAAATGTTTCAAAACATTATTCGTATACACGAGCAATCAAGCAATTGTTTCGCAAAACATGTTAGAGAAGATTTGTTGGAAAAAGTTAATTTTGAAACGGTATTTGCTCTCTCAGTGCTGAAAATTCCATAGGTACGTGAATTTTGTCCTATTTAGGATATGACAATGACAATTTGAGTATAATTTATTTTCCATAAAATTACGAACAATGTTTTTCAACATTGACTTCAGAATTTAAATAATTAAATTTGTGAAGAAGTTCGTAAATATTGCACGTAATTTCTTGAAAATCTGTATTCTTCTATTGGAAACGAAGCTCATATAGATGATAAAATTAATTAAATGGGCTCAAAATCTATTCTACTACACTAACAACTAAACAACGGAAAAGGGTGAATAATAATAATTTTTCAAGTCGACATTCTTAGTAGATTAAGATTCCTTTATTGCTCAAAATTTAATTTTCCTCGTGCAATATTAATACTAAGGTCTTAAGCTTATTAGCGTGGTTCTCAATTTTTTAAACTGGGTCGAGAAGCTTCCTCCCTCTTCCACATTCTCTCTTCTCAGTGACATTTTCAAACTAATTTTAAGCCAATTTCAGCATATCCATAAAAAGAGAGCAAGGAAGCGAAAGAAGTTCTCGGGACGCACTTTTACAATACTACGTTTATATAATTACTATATAAATTTCGTGCGTAAAATAGAATCACTTACACGTAACATTCTTAATGTTTATCTGAAAATTATCGTTGCACAACACAGTGTTATATTATATCCGAATATATATATATATATATATTTTTATTTATATAATAATTGAGGTACATGTATAACGTTAATAAAAAGCCCGACGCGGCTTGACTTTTTGATATTAACGATTACAAAATTGAAAATTCCCATCATGGGAAGGCCGAACTTTTCGATGGAATGATGAAACGAAATAGAGAGAACTTTACGAGCGCAAATATTACCGGTAAAGTAAAAATTACTCTATAGAGTAGATACAAAAATAATCTTTTATGTATCACACAATATCGTCTAGTTCTGACTAGTACGCTTCCATAAGACTGTTCAAACTCACGCTATGTCACTTTTAATACTCGCTAATCACAAAACACAAAACAACTCCTTAAATAATGGGTGGAACGGAATACTGGGCAAGGATTAAAGTATAAATGCTTAACCCCTTTGGATAAGTTTCAATTGAGGCCATGTACCATTTACCCAATTCCTACCTTACGCAAATCATTTCTTTTGATTCTAAAAATTTAAGACCAAAAAGTTCCTTAGTGCCCTTTATATCATTTCCCAAATTTTGAACTCGATATCTCATTTTGTCTGAACGTGAGTTAGTCAAAATGCCGGTAAGGTAGAAATCGGGTAAGTCGTAAATGGCCTTTAGTTTTTTTGGTTTGTGAAACAGTAAAGGTAAGTCAATGATTCTGAAGTACACTTAATCGGCGAAGCGCTCGCATTCTCTCCTCGGATGAGATTCTGTGAAAGTAAAGTTCGAAAAAATCACGGACCTAATGGGAAACAAATCCAGAAAGTCCAAATTTTCATTTTTCGAAAATTACGCTTTGAGAACGTACGAGCTCAGAGAGAAAATTGCCAAAATGGGAAGCAGAGACAAACTCATTGAAGATGCACCGTTGCAGTTTTCCCCTGGGCACAAGTGGCACTCCATCATATAACGTTGATTTTGAAGTTTCGATCTTGCCTTATCACAAAAGGCCGTGTCCATTTTGGGTAAGCAAGTGCGAACAGTGATGTTAGATTGCGGGCCATTACCTGTACAGTTTGAGAATACGTTAATTTTTCTGAAATACAAATTCCCAAGTTTGATAGGGTGGAGACATCAGTAGTGGGCCACTTAAGGTTGAAATAATATTCAAATATCTATAAAAATTTATTGTCAAGTTGGACGAGGTTGAAACGCATTTATTTTGCATTCTAGACATTTTCCAGCTTCTTATTAATCCATTTTATCTGTAGCAAAAATCATTGAATGTTTATAATTGTACAATGAAAAGTAAATGTGCAAAATCTTTAGAAGCCACGCAATTTTATTTAAATTTATGGCAAGAAGCTTCATGTAAGGGATTGGGTTGAAGTTTCAGACAGTCTAGTCTGACGAATTTTTTTTTCATTTTTTTCGCAACAAAAATAAAAAAAAATATATTCAGCAATATTGCCTATGCATTTCCATGATCAAAAACTATTTGCGGAAGACCATCGTTATTGGAAAAAACTAAACGTTTATCTCCGTTTTCGAACCTAGAGATTAAATTTTATAATAAAACAAAGCAAGTTTCACTCTAGCCTTCGGCTATCGAAAGCTAGTCCCCCTGGGAGTCAGATGAAAATTATTTAAAAATTTTGCGACTTGCGGGAGACCACCGCAATTGGCGAAAACTGTGTACATCCGTTTTCGAACCTAGAAATTAAATTTTATGACAGAACCGATAAGTTTCACGTTTCTAGCCTTCGATTATCGACAACTAGATTCCCAGGGAGACAGATAAAAATCACTTAGAAAAGTTTCAACTTGCAGAAGACTACAGCAAATGGCGAAATCTATGTATCTCCATTTTCGAAACTAGAAATTAAATTTTTTTATTTTATTTTAGTTTTCTGTAAATACGCTGGTTTTCCGCAAGTCAAAAATGTTATTAATTTTTATCTGACTTCATTGGGAACTAGTTTTCGATAGCCTAAGGCTAGAAATGTGAAACTTGTTCGCTTCTTAAGGAAATTAACATCTCTTGAAAAAAATTGTTTTTTTTTTTGCTTGCAACTAGTTTTTGACCACCTAGACTACATGGAAAAGCATAGGAAATGTTGCTGAATAGCTGAATACATTTTATTAACATTTTTATTGTAAAAAAAAATTCGCCAGACTGACGACTAAAATTTCAACCTAGTATGTAAGAAACAAGTTCAATATTTACTTTATTATTTCATGTTCTTAGGCGAGCATGAGAAAACGAGGCCCACTACTGAATGCCAGCCCACTATTGGTGGCATCACCATACTTTGATAATAATTAAATGGTTTTTCAATAGATTATTATATTAAATGCAATCATTTGTAAAACAAAAAAATGGACAACATTCCCTCTTTCTCAGAGAAAATGTGATATATATTTACAAGAGAAAGGATTAAGGTTCATACAGTGAGGTCCATCTCATCCCAGCCATAGGGTTTTTGCACGTTAAAATATTTTTAAGAAATGCGACCCCCCTTTCACAGCCGCACGCGAAAAGATATTGAACAGGGGTCTTTTCGAATTTCGCGCACAAACATGGACGCCCGCGCATGCCCATGGTTCAGAAAGTATGCCAGGCGTGCAACTTTGGGGGACGAGTTTTTTAATTGCCATCCGTATTTAAAGTTGTTTATTGTTAAATAGATTGAGGAATAACTATTGGAGGTGGATTGAGGTATCATACGATACCATATCGTTAACTCATGCACCACATTAAAAATTATAACTCCACTTGTAAATAAGATTCAAAATTAGTGTTCACGTTTCATTGACAGTCCTGAGATTAGGTTTTCCGCAATAAATACACACAGAAAAACCCTAATCTGCCATAATTTACAGTGAATAATAATTTTGACTATTTCCCAGCATAGTCAAATATCAAACATATAAAATCAACAATATCAAACGCAATTTTCAATTTAAAATGCCATATATCAGTAGGGCTTTCAAAATCAACTTTCTCTTCTGAAAAATTTGACAGAAACTTGACCTAAATTTTTGTTTGTTGTTAATAATCTTTTTTACTGTTTGGAATTTGAGATAAGAGGTCCCTTCAAATCATCAACGACAATTTTCAATTTTAATGGCTATTTTTCAGTGGAGATCTCAAAATTAATTTTTTTCTTAAAAATTTGACAAAAACTGGCTCAAAGTTTTTGGCTGATGTTGATAAATTTTTGTATTGTTTGGTATTTTAGGGTGAAGGTACCTTCAAGTTATAAAACACATTTTTCAATTTCAAGTGCTATATTTTAGTGGGTATCTTAAAATCAAGTTGCTTTTTCTGAAAAATTCGACAAAAACTTGATTCAAATTTTTTTTTGTATTCAATAATTTTTTTTACTGTTTGTTATTTTAGTTGAAAGGTCCCTTTAAATTATCAAACGAAATTCTCAATTTTAATTGCGATATTTTAGTGGAAATCTCAAAATCAATTTCTTTTTCTGAAAAACTTGACAGAAACTTGATCTAAGTTTTTGTTTGTCAATCAATTTTTTTTAGCATTTGGTACTTGAGGTTGAAGATCCCTTCAAATTATCAGACATAGTTTTCAATTTCAATTGCTGTATTTTAATAGGGATCTCAAAATCAATTTTTTTCTGAAAAATTTGACAAAAACTTGATCTAAATTCTTTGTTGTTGTAAATAAATGTTTTTTTTTCGTTTGATATTTTAGGTTATACGTTCCTCTAAATTATCAAATACAATTTTTAATTTTAGTTGCTATATATTATTGGGGACCTCAAAATCAATTTCTTCTTCTGAAAAATTTGACAGAAACTTGATATAAATTTTTTGTTGTTGTTAATAAATGTTTTTTATTGTTTGGGATTTTAGGTTACAGGTCCCTTTAAATTATCAAACACAATTTTTTATTTTAATTGCTGTATTTTGATGGGGATCTCAAAATCAATTCTTTTTCTGAAAAATTTGACAGAAAATTGAGCCAAATTTTTGTTCGTTGTTAATACATTTTTAAAATTGTTTGGTATTTTAGGTTACAGGTCCCTTCAAATTATCAAACACAATTTTTAATTTTAATAGCTATGTTTTAGTAGGGATTTCAAAATAAATTTTTTTCCTGAAAAATAAAACAAAAACTTGACATAAATTTTTGTTAGTTGTTAATAAATTTGGAATTTTCAGGGCCGCTTGGCCCTTTCAAGGACCAATTTAATTTTTTCATGGCCAATCGGCCCTTTTCAGGGCCATTAAATGTTTTAAACGCAGACAAAATTTCTGTTTACATAAATATAAGACATACTCTATTCTATTCATATATTTTATTTCCATTCATACATTCCATTCCCCTTCCCATCACACGAAAAGTATGTTTTAAAAAATGGCACTTGAAAGCCGACGACTTTGAAAAAGACCCCTTCCAATTAAAATTGGAAATTATGTTTGATAACTTAAAGGGACCTTTAACCTGAAATACCACATAAACAAAAATATCAACAACAAACAAAAATTCAGATCAAATTCTGGTCAAATTTTTCAGATGATAAATCGAAGACGATGAGTGTCTGATAAGTCGAAGGGACCTTCAGCATAAAATCGCAAATAATAAAAAAAAAAGTTATTATTGAGGAACAAAAATTTAGATCAAGTTCCTGTCAAATTTTTCAGAAAAAAAAATTATTTTGACAGCCCCTCTGAAATAAAGCAATTGCAATTAGAAATTGTGTTTGATAATTCGAAGGGGCCTTTAACCTTACATACCAAAAAAATAAGAAAAAGTTTATTAGCAACAAACAAAAATTTATATCAAGTTTCTGTCAAATTTTTCAGAATAAAAATTGATTTTGAGATCCTCACTTAAATATAGCAATTAAAATTGTAAATTGTGTTAATAATTCTAACGGACCTTTAACCTGAAATACCAAACAATACAAAAAAAATTTTTAACAAAAAACCAAAATTTAGATCAAGTTTCTGTCAAATTTTTCAGAAAAAAAGTTGATTTTAAAATCCCCACTAAAATCTGGCATTTAAAATTGAAAATTGTGTTTGATATTGCTGACGTTATGATAGTGTTGAAGTGTTTGATATTTGATTATGTTAGGAAATAGTCAAAATTATTGTTCACTGTAAATCATGGCAGATTATGGTTTTTCTGTGTGTATTTATTGCGTAAAACGTAGCCTCAGCACTGTCAATGAAATATCAACACTAATTGTGAATTTTATTTACAAGTGGGGGTCACAATTTTTAATACGGTGCATTAGTTAACGTTACGGTATCGTATGATATCTTTATCCATTTTTGATAGTTTTTTTTTAATTTGTTCAACAATAAAGAACTTGAAATACGGATGGGAAATTTGTAAACAACTCGTCACCCAAAGTTGCACCACTGGTCTACTTTCTGGACCATGCGCATGAGCGAGCATCCATGTTTGTACGCGAAATTCGAAAAGTCCCCTGTTCAATATCTTTTTGAAAGCTGCTGTGGAAGGAGGGTTGCATTTCTTAAAAGTATTTCAACATGCAGTAGCCCTATGACTCGCATGAGATGGATCTTACTGTATATATCAAGGACCTATATCCATTATTTAATAAGAACTTACCAAAATTCTCAGAAATGACAATCTTTGCGCACTGCCACTCGTTAATGTTGTATTGGTTTTCTGTTGTCGAGAATATCTGTTTTATTGCCTCAGGAAATTGATATTGATTGAGAGTTGAGAAAGATTGACTATTACATTCGGTGGGTTGAATACTGGTTAGCATTTTACATTCATTGTTTCTATTTTCCAGAGAATTACACATGTAACACTTGTGAGCTCTCGCTGCAACAGAAAAATGTTTCACATTATTTGATAAATTCTATAATGACATAATGCAAAATATTAATAAAAAAGAGATAAATTGTAGCATTATTTTCAAATTCACTTTAAATAATTGTACAATTCAATATTAGAACCATTGAAAGTAAAAAATCAAAAATATCTAGGTCGAGTCATCACAGTAACTATTGGAGTTAAAAAAGGTGAATATAAGTGATTTTTTCAGAAAATAGGTGACGAATATGTGACCAAAAAGAGAGTTGTATAAGTCAAATAAACATGCAAGAAGTTGCTCTCTCTCCATGTTAAATCATTGGAAAACTTCATGGTCTTTGGGCACGGGTTAATATTAACTGATATCTCTTAAACTCACTTTCCGGATTTTGAACAAATGTTCCGGGTCATTTAAATTTTGAAATTCAAAATCTCAAAACTGAATTTATAATTTGAAGTACCTATTCAAATAAGAATATCTAAATTTACAAATCTAATGCGGAACAATTCTACATTTAAACTTTGAAGCGTTCAAAATTGAACATGAAAAATTGAAGATTCGAAATGAAAAACATTTAAAACTGTACGTGTAATTCAAAAGTAGAGGCCATCAAAATTGAACACTTCCTATTTCGAGGTTTTCAAACAGAAAAAAATTCAAATTCAACATTGAACACTGAAACACCAAGAATTGTTCAACTGTTAAGACTTTGTATTTGAAATTGACTCATTTATAAATAACTTTAAGGGCTTTCAATTAGAAATTGTACTCATTTAAAAATTTTTAATCTGAAATTAATCAAATTTTAACGCTTTTAATTTAATAATTTAACCTATCAAGACTTTCAGTTGGAAATTGTATGATTTTGAATAGTTTGAATTTCAAACAAGACCGTTTTTAGTGGAAAACATCTTTAATTTTTGAGTCTAAATATTGTTTGAAATTGGACGCTTTATGTTAAAAATTGCTACTTGCAATTTGAAATAAAATTTTATTAGATCATTTCAAAGGATTCAATTTCACTTGCTACTATAGTTTAAAATTGTGCTATTTATAATGTATTAATGTAAGGTTATAAAATTTTTAGCATCTTTAATTTAAAATTATTCAACTACGAAGGATTTTAAATGACAATTGTACAATAACGTTCAAGTTCATATTTCTTCAATTTCAAATGCTCCTGATTCAAAATTATTTAAAATAAAAAATTTTAATCTAGAATTTTTGGATTTTCATCGTTTGAAAATAATAGATAATAAAGTATTAAAAGGCTTTAATTCCTAATTCTACAACTTTGAACGCTCTCAATTCAATACCAAGCAATTTTGAAAGTTTCAATCTAAAATTATTCAAAACTTATTAAGACTTTCAATTTGAAATAAATTTGCAGTTTCTTGAAGGGTTCAATTTAAAAATCATGCAAATTCAATTTCTCTTTAAATATTAAAGGCTTTGAACGCAAAATTACTCAATTATTAAGATTTTCAATTTGAAACTGTTCAATTTTGACTACTTGAATTTCAAATCATTGAATTTTGCAAAAATGTGACAAATTTATAGAAGGGTTCAAACAACAATATTGTTAAATTTCAAACACTATGTATAGATCCAAAATGATCTAATTTATCATGTTTCGAGTTTAAATGATAGAATTTTTGATTAAGGCCTTCACTTCTAACATATTCAAAATGATATATTTAAAAATTTTTTAATGTTCTGAATTTAACAATTAAAAAATACGAGATTTAAAAAATTTCTTTCAAAATTTTCAAAATTAAATAATTTGACAATAATTAGTCTTTAAAATTCAACAATTTCTAATTGGAATTATTTAAAGCTGTAAGATTTCCCACTTGAAGTCCTGAGTGAATTGATCTATTACTAAAACGATAAAAATTTTAAAAAATTCCCGACCAAAAAATAAATTCACTGTCATTTTCCGGATTTCTCTCGGACTCGAAAAAATTGCAGCTTATTTCTGCTCACACGATTCAACTCCAAGGCACTATAACCTTTAATTTTTAAATAAAATTTTGGTTTTTCAACTGAAAAAAGGCAAAAAGTTGTCAAATTTTCAAAATTTCAGAAAGTTTTAAAATAGGTGACAAAAGGTGAAAAGGTGACACTCTGTGATGACTACAGGTCTAAAAAGTTCAAAACTAAAGAATTTGAGAAATAACATTTTTTAGAATCATTATAACTCTGAGTTATTCATAAGAGTGGGTCACTAATCGAACCCGTAAGGGATTTCATTGAATAATCAGTAAAAATCCACTGAATTATCAGTCAAGTTAGGGATTTGAAAATTTTAAACGAAGTTGATTAATTCCAAATTCAATGATTCAAAAGAATAAGAAAAAACGGAAACTTCAACATTAAACTGTTTTTAATTTAAGGAGCTTTCGAATTAGTCAATTTAAAAAGTTTTTTTTTTAAATGTAACAATTGTAAATCATAGCGTTTAAAAATAAGCAACTTCACATGTTGGAAGCTCAAAAAAATGTTTAATTCAACATCTCAAAGATTGCAACGATATAAATCTCAAAAATCCCAACTTGGAAATTTACTTATAACATTAAAGTGAAGCTTTCAAAACTAAAGAGTGCTGAACATAAGTGGTTAAAATTACAACTTCAAACATTAAAAATTAGGAAATTTTTTATTAAAAAATTAAGCAATTTTTAATCAAAAAATTAATTAAGAATCCTAAAATTGTCTGTTAAAAATAGGGTTTAAAGTTGAAGAAGTCCAAATCACAAATCTTCAGAATTAAAAATTTGCAAAATTGAATTTTTTTAATAGGAGGACTATAAAATGAGACTATTTTTATAATATAGGCTTTCAAACTGATTATTTCAAATTTTGAAGTTTAAAATTTTCCAATGTGGCTTCAGAACGAAAATCATCTTACAGAGTTTTCTAAAACATTTTAGAAGATTTTAAGAGCATGTACCGGAGTATCACTTGACCACATATACAGGTATGGTTCACATTCGGTGGATTTTTAATTTGAAAAATGTAAATATTGAGTTGAAATTTTAGGAAATGGTTCAAAATATATAAGGGCACGCCTGTCTGGCCCATTTGAGTTTTTATTTTGTTTAAGCAGTGCAATTTTATTACTGTTTAATTTGTGATGTAACTGAGAACAGGGCTTCAAACTCTATCAAGAATTATTCATTCTAAATTTGATTTTTATATTATTATCTGCTATCGAAAACTGTAGACACAAACAAAACGCAATAACTTTTACATCTCTGGAATAATTTTTGTAATTTTTTAAATCAGAAAATTTTATCGCCCCTGATTTTCTAAATTATTAGAAATTTATTCTATTTAACGAGAAGACTAACAAGAATTGATTATAAGGTAAAGCTGATTTGCAGTCAAGGACCTCACGCCTATAAGTTCCTTTTTACAATATTCAACAAAGAAATCGCCGAGTCATGAAAGCGTTGACAACCAACTATTTTACATTAAAATACATTCTCTGGGATTTTTCATTTTATTTCACTACTACGCTGAGCTAACATTGAATTTCACAAAAAAAGAATGTTCGTCTCAAAATAATTGAATTTGAGAAAAAAATTCAGTCTGCAATATTTATTAAAAAATTGAAAACTGTGTCTAAAAATATAAGTGAAAAATGTCAAATATACTTTTGGTTTCATTATATAGTAATAATTTAAGATCTAGTTTTACAAACTTTTTTATATGAAATTTTTAATCCTTTGAAGATTGAATGTTTTTAACAAATTTTAATGATCAATCTTAAATCATTTTGTATTCTTTTGTGTGGGAAATTACAATTGTTCTGTTTCCCTTCTTGCAGAAGTAACCGATATACCATTTTCTCCATTATAGCGCGCCTCGCATAAGCCAACTGGTCCGAGTGAATCATGTCAGATTCGTCTCAAAATGTTTGAATTTGAGAAAAAAAAATACAATTCAGTCCGCAATATTTATTTAAAAGTTCAAAACTGTGTTCGGCACATGACGCACTCTGATCGGTTGCCTTATGCGAGGCTCACTACAATTGCACTATTTTAATTTTCAAATTGAATTGAATTAAAAAAGGATTTTCGGCTCAAAATGATTGAATTCGAGAAAAAAATACTAATTTTTCATGTTTGGATATGGAATTTTTCGATTTTCATCGTTTGGAAATAATAGTTATTAAAGTATTGAAAGGCTTTAATTTCTAATTCTACAACTTTGACCGATTTCAATTTAATACCAAGATACTACGCTGAACTAACATTGAATTTTCATAAAAAAAAGAATGTTCGTCTCAAAATGAATGAATTTTAGAAAAAAAATTCAATTTAGTCAGCAATATTTATTTGAAAGTTTAAAACAGTATTTAAAACTATATGTAGAAAATTTCAAATATATTTTTGGTCTTATAATCTAGTAATAATTTATGCTCCAGTTTTACAAACTTTTTATATGAAATTTCTAATCCTTTGAAGATTTAATGTTCATAACAAATTTTGATGATCAATCTAAAATCATTTTGCAATCTTTTGTGTGGAAACTTACAAATGTTCTTGCAAATTACTTAACTTACTTACTTACAAATACTTA
>JAUMHM010000005.1:31362428-31379636 GCA_032362435.1 Melikaiella ostensackeni | reverse complement strand
TAGTGCGCCTCGCATAAGGCAACTGGTCAGAGTGAGTCATGTCAGTTTTCTCTAGTCAAAGACGCTCGGCCGTCTTTGGAGCGCCTTTGACCAGAGAAAGCACACAACGTACCCTGATCGGTTGCCTTATGCGAGGCGCACTACAGTTAAGAAAATGGCATATTGGTTACTTCTGCAAGAAGTTCACATATTTAAAATCTCTTGAAAATTCCTTGAAATCCTTCCAAATATTTTGAAATCCTTCAAATATTTATTTCGTATTTTTTTGTAAGCTCCAAGGCACTGTAAATCTCAATTCTAAATAAAATTTTACTTTTTCAACTGAATAAGGTGCTGATCTGAAAAAAAATTAATGTCATTTCCCTACCGTCCCTCGCAAATCCTTGACACAGATTTCTTTGTGTTTTTTTTATCACGCTCAAATGCTTTAGCAACTAGTTGTTATTGCTTTTACTTTGTCACAGTTTGCTCGAAGAATGAAATGTTACGTAGGTATCAATAGCAGATCGTAATTGAAGAGGGTGAGGCAAAATGGGACGAGGACTTAATTTTTTACAACAGAGTGCCCATACCGTCTTTATTTTTAAATTCAACGCATCGAGCTCAAATAGCGGTTAATAATATAAAAAATATTCTTGATAAAATTAAACACATTTTTTTACAATATTTACAAGACTAAATCTGATTACGGAGGGTCCATTAGGTACGTTAGGCTTTTTTTTGGATATAGGAAAATTGGAATTCTTCTTCCACCGAAATTCAAAATTTTCTGAAACATTCCTTAAAATTGGACTTAGGAAGTTATAAATCTTCCAGAAGCATAGAAACACTTTTAGAAAGAGAAAAAATTAATTTTCACAGTTGAATATTCATTTTTTTGTTGGAAAATAATTTCTTAACTGAAAACTTAACTATTCCAGTTGAAAATTCATAATTTTAGTTCAAAAATTCATCTTTCATGGTTAAAAATTTAATTAACCCTTTTGTTGGCAGAGAGAATTTGACAAAAAGTGCCCAAAATGGCAGAAAAATTTTGAAAAATTTTTTATCCTGAAAATTCGTAACCTGGGGTTTTTGAGGACGCTGATTACGAATATAATAAAAGAAGAAAAAAGATTGACGCAATATTGCGTCAATGCCACACAGGGCACCAATTAATTTGACGCACTATTGCGTCAATGACAACGAAGGGGTTAAACAGTTGAAAATTTAATTATTTTGTTGAAAATTGGACAATTATGTTAGAAACTCATTTTTTTTTTGGTCAAAAATTCAACTACGAGTACTTCATTGAAAATTTGCTTTTTTGGCTTCGAAATTTAACAATTTATATGATTTTTTTCTCAATCCTGAGTGGAAAATCTTTGTTGGTTGAAAATTCTACTCTTTTGTTGAAAATACGATCTCTTGATTATAAAATTCATCTCTTCTGGTAGAAATTTCACCTTTCTTTGTTAAAAATGCAACTATTTGGTTTAAAATTAACCTATTTTGGTTGAGGATACTACTTTTTTTGAAATTCGTCTTTTTTGGTTGAATTCAACTGTTTTTTATTTAAAATTAAAATCTTTTTTTTTTGTTAAAATAATAACTATTATGTTTTTCGCTAAGAATTCATCTTTTTTGTTAAAAATTCAAATACCTGGTTGAAAGTTGAACTTCTTTGTTAAAAATTCATTTTTTTAGTTGAAAATTCATCACTTTCATTAAAAATTTATATCTTTGGTTGAAAATTGAACTACTTTCTTGAAAATTTATTTATTCTTTTTGTTGAAAATTAATTTTATCAACTGAAAATTGAACAATTCCATTTTTGCTTAACAATTTATCTTTTCAGTTAAAAACTCTTGTATTTTGGCTAATATTGTCCAAAACATTTTTTTTATAAGCACAAAAAAATGTAGCGATATGGTTGAAAATTCATGTATTTTGTTGAAAATTCGTCTTCTTGGGTAGGAAATTGGTATTCTTGGTTTAAACTCATTTCCTTGTTTGAAACTTTAACTATTTTGTTCAAAATTTGTTGTTTTTTTTTTTGGTTTAAAGTTATTTTTTTTAACTGAAGATTTAACTATTCCAGTTAAAGATGCTTCACTTTAGTTAAAAATTCTATTTTTTATTTAAAAATTTAATATTTGGTTGAAAATTCGTTTTTTTGGTTGAATCCAACTATTTTTGATAAAAAATTTATATATATATTGGTTTAAATATCAATTATTACATATTTCGCTAAGAAGTCATAGCTTTCGTTAAGAATGTAACCACTTGGTTTAAGTTGAACTATTTTGTTGAAAAATTCGTTTTTTTTGTTGTAAATTAATTGTTTCAAATGAAAATTTAAATATCTCATTTTTTGTTGAAAATTTATCTTACTCAGTTAAAAATTCAACTATTTGGTGAAAATTTCATGTATTTTGTTGAAATCTCGTTTTTTATGATAAAAATGTAATCTTCGTGATTGAAAATTCATCTTTTTGTTAAAAATTCACCTATTTTTGTTCAAAAATTATTCCTTTTTGTTGAAAAGTTAACTATTTTGTTGAAAAATCGTCTTTTTGGATTGAAAATTCAACTCTTTTGGTAGAAACTACAACTACGTCGTGAAGAATGAACTTTTTTGTCGAAAATTCATATTTGCGGATTGAAAATTCAACTGTTTTGTAGAAAATTTGTTTTTCCGGCTTGAAAATTTAAAAATTTGGTCAAAAGTTTTTTTCAATATTGACTGAAAAATTTTTCTTGGTTCAAAATTCAACTGTTTGTTGTAAATTCGTCTTCTTGGTTTGAAAATTCACCTCTTTTGGTAATATTTTCATATATTTTGGTTAAAAATGCAACTGTTTGGTTGTAAATTAATTTGGTTTGGCTGAGAATTAAAATATATTGTTGAAAATTCATCTTTGTTGGTTGGAATATTATTTATTACATTTTTCATTGAGAATTCATATTTTTTGTTTGAAAATTCAACTACTTGGTTGAAAGTTGCACTCCTTTTTTAAAAATTTATTTTTTTAGTTGAAGATTTATCATTTTAATTGAAAATTCGTTTTTTATTTAAATAATTTTTTGTTAGCTGAAAATTGAACTATTCTATTTTTGGTGGAAAATTGAACTATTTGGTTGAATATTGAATTGAATCGGCGGTTTATTAGGTACTGTTTCATATTACATGATACAATAATTATAAAATCGAGAAATTAACCATTTCTGAAATCTGGTGTACTTCAGGGTGGTAGAAAAATGGCAAAGCTTAAAAAATGTAATGTGCATATGGAAATTCTTGTTCCTTTTTTAGAAAAACAAAATTCATAAAAATATGTTTTTCTTTCTCACTTAAAAAAAAAAATTCAAGACAATATTACCCTAATTTTTCATGATGAATTTAATAATGTTGTGTATTTTTATAGAAAAAAATTGTTTAAGACTTTTCTTTTACATAATTTACATTTTTTTCTGAGAGTTAAAACTTTTAGTGTACCTAGACTTATAGATATATTCGATACGAATTCATTGGTACCATATAAATTGTTTGTATTATTATTTCTATTATTTTTTTCATTAAAATATGAATAAAAAAGGATTAAATAAATATGAAAACAATTCATATGGTATAAATGAATTCGTATCGGAAATATCTACAAATATCAATGAAACTTATCTTTGACTGAGAGCCAATGAATATTTTTCTTCGATTCAAAGTTACTTTTTTTCCTGTTTGTCCACTAAAAGTCTTCATTTTTAGAAGAAAGAGTAAAATATGTAAATTTATGTCCCAAAAAATTTTTTTCTATAAAATTACAAAACACCACTAACTTTACCATAGAAAATTTGGCTAATATTGTCCAAAACATTTTTTTTATAAGTACAAAAGCAACGAAGATATTTAGAGTTCAAACTTTGACTTCGATGGGGAAGAGCAGGATTCCATTAATTTTTTTAATGATATTTCTTTTTCTCAAAAAGTAGCAAGAATTTCCACGGGCACATTGCACTTTTCACACTTTGCGATTTTCTGGACCATCCTAGTGTACACCTTTCATGACATTTCGTGAAATCCCTAGAGATCTTTGCAATCCTCTGAAATCCCGTGAACTATTTTGAAAATTTGGTAAATCCCTCAACATTTTTTAAATAATGTGAAAATTCCTCAAATCCTTTGAATTCCATGAATATCGTACATAATTTCTTGAAATCCCTTCAAAACTATTGAGCTCCCAGAAATTCACTTCAAATCCTTTAAAAACCGTGGAAATCCCTTAAAATTCTTTGAGACTCGGTAAAATTTTTTGAAATCCTTGTAATCGCTTACAAGCTTCAAAATCATAGAAAAAAATTCTTATAATCCTTTAGAAGCCGTGGAAATCCTTTAAATTTCTAAAAATCAGCTAAAATCTTTTATAATATTCGGAAAACCTTTGAAATTTCGTTAAATCTTTTGGAATCTTACGAAATCCTCCAAAATCCGTGGATATACTTTGGAATCTTTTAAAATCTTTTGAAGCCTTCGAAATCCTGTGAAATCATCGAAAACCCTCTACATCCGGTAAAATACGTTGAAATCCTTTAAAATCCTTTGAAATCCCTTGAAATCTTTCAAAATCTTATAAAACCCCTTCAAATCTCTTCAAATCTTTGAAATCGCATTAAAAGTACCTGACATCCTTCGAAAGTGAATTTTCTCTTGAAAAAATGCGTAATTTATTGCATTATAAGTTTTTTAATGTTGTTAAAAAATTGAACTTGAAACGCTTTAAATCCCTGAAACTTCAAATAAAAATATTGCATTTTCAACAGAATAGATGAATTTTTATCAAAATAGATGGATTTACACCTAAAAAGATGAATTTGCAACAAAGAAGAATAATTTTCTACTAAAAAAGTCGAATTTTCAACAAAATACATGAATATTCAACCAAATAGTTGAATTCACCCAAGAAACACGAATTCTCAACAAAATAGTTAAATTCTCAACCCAAAACAATTAATATCCAACCAAACAGTTGCATTTTTAACCAAAAACATGAAATTTCGACAAAAAGAGATGAATTTTAAAACCAGAAAGACGAATTTACAACAAAAGAGTTGAATTTTCAACCAAGAAACATTTTTTAGTCAATAGAGAAGAAAAATTTCATTCAAAATGTTCAATTTTTAAGCCAAACAGACGAACATTCTACAAAACATTTGTATTTCCAACCCGAAAATATGAATGTCCAACAAAGAAGATTAATTTTGTACCAAAAAGATGAATTATTAACAAAATACATCAATTTTAAACCAACAAAATTAATTTTCGACCTAAAAAGACAAATCATCAATAAAATACATAAATCGTCTAACGAATAGTTGAATATTCAACTAAAAAAGATTAATTTTAAACCAAAAATATGAAATTTCGACCAAAAGATAAGAATTTTAAACTCAAAAAAACCAATTTTCAACAAAAGAGTTGAATTTTTAACCAAGCAGGATTTTTCAGTCAATAAAGAAGAAAAATTTCATCCAAAATTTTCAATTTTTAAGCCGAAAATACGAATTTTCTACAAAATAGTTGTATTTTCAGCAGGAAAATATAATAGATAAAAGATAGAATATAACAGAAGATTAATTTTCTACAAAAAAATATGAATTTTTAACAAAGATTAATTTTTAAATTGAGTGATTAATTTTCAATCAAAAAATGAATTTTTAACAAAATACATGGATTTTCCACTAAAGAGTTGAAATTCGACTAGAAAAAAAATGTTCAAAAAAACAAAAAATAATAATTTTCAATGAAATAGTTCAATTTTCTACTAAAATGATTAATCTTGAACAACAAAAAATTTAACAAAATAGTTTAACTTACAACGAAGTAGTTGAATTTTCAAGCAAAATAAATGAATCTCAACAAAAAACGTAATAGTTGATATTTTAACGGAAAAATATTTTTATTTCAAAATTAAAACAGTTAAATTCAACCAATAAAGACGAATTTCCAACAAAATACATAAATGATCAGCCGGATAGTTGACTTTCCTACCAAAAAGATCATAATTCTACAAAAAAGACGAATTTTTAAGAAAATATAAGAATTCTTAATTAAATAGTTGGATTTTCTACTAAGAAAGATAAATTTTCAACAATAAAACTAATTTTCAACAAAATTGTTAAATTATCAACCACAGAAATAAACTTTCAACTAAAATGATGAATCTCCAGCTAAAAAAAAATTTTAACAAAATAGTTCAACTTTAAACGAAGTAGTGAAATTTTCAAGCAAAATAGATGAATTTTCAACAAAAAAAAAACATGATAGTTGATATTTTAACGAAAAAATATTTTTATTTCATAACTAAAACAGTTGAATTAATCCAAAAAGACAAATTTTCAACAAAATACTTAAATTTTCAACAAAATAGTTAAATTTTCAACCAAGAAGATTGTATTTCTACCAAAAACATGAATTTTCAAAAAACTAAAAAAAACGAATTTACAACAAAACAGTTAAATTTTTAATCAAAGATATGAACTTTCAACTAAAATAATGAATCTTCGATCAAAAAAATTAAATTTTAACTAAGTAGTTCAACTTTTAACCAAGTACTTGAATTTTCAACCAAAAGAATTTTCAACCAAAGTAGAATTTACAACGAAAAAAGTGATAGCTGATATTTCAACTGAAAAGGATTTTAATTTCATATAAAAAACACTTGAAGTCAACCAAAAAAGACAAATATTTGACAAAATAGTTGAATCCTCAACTGAAACAGATTAATTTTTTACCTATCATATGGATTATTGTCCAAAAATAAGGAAATTTCTACCAAAAAAGATGAATTTTCGAACCGGAATATATGATATATATATATATATATAATTTAAGAAATTGGTCAAACAACCACCGCAGGGTCCCCCTGGGAGCGACTGCCATCCATGAAAATGACACCGGCTCCCAGTAGAACCGCGGTAAATCACACCAATGGCCACGCCTCCCAACCGTGAGATGGGCGGCCATGGTAGCAGAGCGTGGTTATATATATATAAAATCTTACGAATCCTTACAATTATTAAGATTAAATGATCATACACCTAGCTTCATAGTTATAAAATATTGTTATGATAATCAACAAAAATCAAAGATGTCGAAAAGATCATTCAAAAAATTTCCCTTTGATTCTTATTTTCACATATTCTGTCAGAAAAATCAATTTTTCTTTCAATTTCTGAAAATATGAAAATCATTTTCAAATTCGATAATTTTTTTTCAATTGTGGCATTCATTGCCCCTATTATAATAGTGAATTTAAAAAAAAAGGAAAAGATAATAATAAACTAAGATTTTATTTTTGAACTATATACGAGAATTTTCTAATTAATTACATAATAATTGAAACTATAACTGAAATTTTCTATATCTATTGAGTCTGATATTTTAAAAAAAATTCTAAATATATTTGTTACAATCTTTTTTTCGTTTAATTTAAATTTCGTTACAAAAAATTGCATTCTATTTATCGCTACTTAGCACAGCATTACAAACTAGGATAATTTAAATTTTCTAGGAAAAATGACGATTGTGAGTACAAACAATTTTATGCGTGCGACCATACTTCATTCAAAGAGTATAAATTACGAAGTGTTACTTTTTTTTATGCAAATTTGTAACAAAAGTATGCTAAAGTAATTAACATGGAGATGGTATTCGGATTTGTTAAAAGGACAGAAAATAATATTCACAAAAGGCGAAAGTCATCTTTACAGTTACATATTTGATCAAGCATGGCCTTCGTTTTGATGGTTGAGATCAAGTGGGTCAAAACTATTTTTTAAATAAAATTGCTTATTTAGATGGTTTCAAATGAACACAGTAAATAATACTTAAAATTCTTCTGGATTAAATTTAGTACATTTTTTCTGGATTTGAGCGAAAATTGACTAGTTTCAAGTCATCACTGCCTGAATTTCAGAATTGAGTCTTACATTCCGAAAAGTTTTACTTAAAATCAGATCAGTTTTGCTTGAATCCAGTCGAATACTGAATTCATTGCCGAACAAAAGATGTAAAAATGTTTAGTATTTTTCATTTTAAGTATTTTTTTACTGTAAATATTACAATATTTATTCAGATTGAAATATATTATATTCTATCCTCTTGCGTTTCTGAAAATATTTTTTATTTTTAAGATGGAACATTTTTTCGAATGTAGTGTTCTAACAATTCATTGCAAAATTTTTTTTATCTTATAAATTACTTTTGATTCATGAATTGAAGTTTCTCACGTAAAAACAATGCATCACTCGTAACAGGTTTCTTAAAAGATAAGTATCGGTGCCACAGAAGACCTCATTTATAATAATAAATTATTATCCTTTTATATACGAGTAAGTTCTTCTTTCCTAGAATATGTAGAATAATTATTATATTTGAGTTATTTAATATATTATTAATATTTATCTAATATGCTTAAAAAAGTACTATAAAATATAATTAAGAATAATCATACTTTCAAATAAATATTAAAATAGCTACATCGGATTTTATATAATTTTAACATTTATCGGCAACTTGTTAAATTTTTCAATGTTTATGGTTTGAAATCATGAAATTTTGAACATCTTTTTGAACTAGGTCTATCTTGAAGATTCACAATTAAAAATTCTCCAATGTTGGATGTGTATGATTCAAAATGACGAAATTTTTTATGTTTTTTTTTTTGGAATAGTTCAATTTTGAAAATTTACAATTGAAAATTCTTGAACTTCAAACATAATACACAAAAATTTAAAAATTTTTCTGATTCTTAAGATCAAAAGTCAAGAACTTTTAATTATAAATCTTTTAAATTGGAGAAATTTCAAATGTAAATCATCAAAATTACCGAATTTTTTATTGTGAAACTCAAATTTACATAATTTTTTACTGCAAGTTTTCAAAATTAAAAACTTTTCAATTTTAAGGATTTATACTTCAAAGTTTTACAGTTTTGAAGAGTTACGATTAAGAATTCTTAAAGAGTTGAAAATATAGAATTCCAAATCATTGAATTTTCAAAATCTATATTTTGAACGTACTTATGTAATTTTGAACATTTTTTTCAATAATTCAAATTTTATTATTTACAATTTAAGATAAATTAATTTGTAACGTTTACATTTTAAAATGACATAATTAAGATTTTTTCTTTTAATGTGTAGTTCAAGTTTGAAGATTTACAATGGGAAATTCTTCAATTTTTGATACTTGCAATTGAAGACTGTTCAATATTTGATGTGTGAAATCGAAAACGATGCAATTTTGAATGTTTTTTTAATTGTTCAATTTTGAAGATTTAAAATCGAAAACATTCAATTTTTGAGATTTAAAATTGAAATTCATTCAGTTTTATAGATTTTTACTTTGAAATTGATCAATTTTTACGATTTACAATTGAAGATTCATGAATTTGAAATGTTATAATTTGGAATGTTGATAGTTTCAAATGATCTAATTTTGAATGTTCTTTTTTTGAAATGGTTCAATTTTGAGGATTTAAAATTTAAAATTCTTCAATTTTAAAGATAGAAAATTGAAATTTATCCAATTTATAAATTTGCAATTTAAAATTATTACGATTTACAATTTGAGATTTATTAATTTGAGATGCTTATAGTTTAGAATTATGTAATTTTCATTTTTTTATTTTTCTGGAATATGTAGTTCAATTTCAAAGTATTAAATTTGAAAATGATTCAATTTCGAAGATTAGAAATTTATTCAATTTTCAAGATTTGCAATGGAAGATTCGTCAATTTGAAATGCTTACAATTAAAAATTATGTAATTTTAAATAATTTTGAAATAGACTAATTTTTGAAATTGAAACTTGAAAATTATTCAATTTTCAAGATGTGAAATTGAAATTTATTCAATTTTATAGATTTGCAATTAAAAATACTTAAATTTTCACGTTTTACAACTAGAGATTCATTAATTTGCAATGCTTATAATTTCAAATAATGTAATTTTGAAAGATTTTTTTGAAAAATTTCAAATTTGAGTATTTAAAATTGAAAATCATTCAATTTTGAAGATTCGTAACTGAAATTTATTCAGTTTTCAAGATTTACAATTAAAGATTCATTAATATGGAATATTTACATTTTAAAATGATGTAATGATCAACTAATTATGAAGCAGGTGCGCCTTGCATAAGGCAACCGATCAGGGTGCATCATGTGCTTTCTCTGGCCGAAGACGCTTCAAGGACGGCCGAGCGTCTTCGATCAGAGAAAGCTGACATGACTCACCCTGATCGGTTGCCTTATGTGAGGCGCACTGCAATTGCTCTTTTTTAATTTTCAAACGAAACAGAAACAGTTTTACTAGAAAATAGCTTCGAGGGAAAATGAGAATGATATTTAGAATACATGTGCCAAAATTTAGACAATTTGATATTCATTGATTTGGAATAATTATAGTTTGAAATAATGTAATTTTAAATGTTTTTTAGAATGTGTTCAAAATGATGTAATTTGCAATCTCAAATACTTTTAGTTTTTACGATTTATAATTAGAGATTCATTAATGTGTAATGCTCATAATTTAAAATACTTTTATTTTGGAAGATTTTTTTTTATTTCAATTTTGAGGATTTAGAATAGAAAATTATTCAATTTTGAAGATTTAAAATTGAAATTTATTCAATTTTCAAGATTTATAATGGGAGATTCATTAATCTGGAATGTTTACAGTTTAAAATCATGTAATTATCAATTATTAATGATGTAGTGCGCCTCGCATAAGGCAACCGATCAGGGTGAATCATGTGCTTTCTCTGGCCGAAGTCGCTCCAAGGACGACCGAGCGTCTTTGACCAGAGAAATCTCACATGACTCATCCTGATCGGTTGCCTTATGCGAGGAGCACTACAATTGCACTTTTTTTAAGTTTCAAAGAAAATAGAAACAGTTTTACTAGAAAATGGCTTCAAGAGCGAAAAGAGAATAATACTTAAAATGAGTGTGCCAAAATTCAGACCAAAATATTCAATCGTTTGGCCATGAAATTGTCCTCCGTAAAACCAGAATCAAATGCAAGCCCTTAATGTTTTTAATGATGACTCAATTTACACATTGAGATTCAATAATTTGGAATGCATATATTTCAAAATGATGTAATTTTTAATGGTTTTTTTTTAAATTTCAATTTTGAAGATTTAAATTTGAAAATTATTCAATTTTTAAGATTTGAAATTGAAATTTATTCAATTCTGAAGATTTACAATTGAACATTCATTCATTTCGAATATTTACAGTTTGAAATGATGTAATTTTTAATGGTTTTTTTTTGGAATAGTTTAACTTTGAAAATTGAAATTGATAATGATTGAATTTCGAAATTGTAAAATCGAAATTTATTCAATTTTATAGATTAGCAATTTTAAATACTTTAATTTTTGCGATTTAAAATGAGAGACTCATTCATTTGAAGTGCTTATAATTCAAAATGATGTAATTTTGAAAGATTTTTTTTTCAATTTAAATTTTGAAGTTTAAATTTTGGTATTTAAATTTTGAAAATTGTTCAATTTTCAAGATTTGCAATTGAAGATTCATTAATTTGGAATGTTTACAGTTGAAAATGATGTAATTATTAATTATCAATAATGTAGTGCGCCTCGCATAAGGCTACTGATCAGGGTGAATCATGTGCTTTCTCAGGCCAAAGACGCACCAAGGACGGCCGAGCGTCTTTGACCAGATAAAGCTGACATGACTCATCCTGATCGGTTGCCTTATGCGAGGCGCACTACAATTGCACTTTTGTAATTTTCAAACAAAATAGAAACAGTTTAACTGAAACATAGCTTCGAGATAAAAGAGAGAATAATATTTAGACTACGTATGCGAAAATTTAGACCGAAATATTCAACCGTTTGGCCGTGAAATTGTCCCCCGTAAAACGGGAATGAGATACACGCCCTGAATGTTTTTAATGATGACTCATGGCTATAACAAGGAAACTCACAAATTCATTAAATGCGCATGCCTGAGGGGCGATTAATCTTCCCAAGTTTTGGAAAGTTTATGTCAGAGGGTGAATTTCAAGACCCTTCGTTAATTCCTACCCCTTACTTCCGACCTTACTGACCAACCCCTCTGCGCGATGTGTCATCGCCATGGGAACTATGCCCTATATCGTTAATATTTTAGGGAAGCCTGCTTGCTTTCGTCACAGGAATTTCATTCCTACAAAAATAATATATGAGTTATGAAAATGTATTTTGTCATTTTGGCCTTTTTTAATATCAGAGGAACCAAATTTTATTTTTTAATTAAAGATTGCATTGTAAAATTTAATCACTTAAAAAAAATTATTTGAGAGGCATTGAGTTTAAAATGTTCAATTAAAACATTATTAAATTCAAAATAATTCAATTTTGAATGCCTAGTTCTTGCATGGTTTCATTTTAAAGGCAAACATTTTTCTTCACAAATTAATTTGGAAAAGGGCTTCAAAAATTCGAGGAATTTAAAGGCTATTTCAGTTCACGGTGCGGCTGAACCAACTTTGATTGAGAGGCCATTTTTAATCAAAATTTTTTTTTAATAAGTCGATTTTTACAAAAAAAAATGCAAAACCAAAATATTTCGACAATGAATTGAGATGAACAGCGCTTAAGTTTCTATAAAATTATATACAATTAGAAGCGGATTGGGATTTACCAGCCGGCCCGGTAAACAGTCTTGCAGACCGGCCCTGAAAGCGGTTTCCCTTTTTTATTTCATTTTTTTGAAGTGTTCAACAAATTTCAAAAGATTTCAAGGACATCCAGGAATTTCAGAGCATTTCAACAGCTTTCAAGGGAATTCATAGAATTCCCAAGGATATAAATTATTTTAAGAAATATTCAAAGCTTTCAAACGTTTTAAGGAATTTTGAAAAATTTCAAAGGGACAGTTCAAAAAATTTCACAAAAAGTAATTAAGGGATTTCATATTGTTTCGAAAATTTTAAGAGGTTTTAAGAAATTAAAAAAATTGTTATTGTTTTGCAAAGAATTTCCTAAACTTTCTAAAGATTTTGAAGTATTTCATAGGATTTAAAAAGTTTTAGGGTATTTTTAATGATACCAAGGGACTTCAGAGAATTTAAAGTATTGCAAAGGATTTTGATGGGATTTTTAAGGATTTAAAGGATTTTTAAGGAATTTTAATACTTATCAAAAATTCCTAATCATTTTATAATGTTTCTGAACACTTCAGAGAATTTCACAAGAATTCAGAGATTTCGTCGGATTTCAAAGATTTGTAGAAGTTTACGAATATTTCATGAGATTTCACAGAAAATTCAAAAATTCCATGCGAAATTAAAGAATTTCCATGAATTTCGAAATATTTGGAAGGATTTTATAAGATTCATAAAATTTTAGGATATTCTAGAAGATTCCACGGGATTTCATAAAATTTAGGAGGATTTCAATAATTCTGAGAGATTTTAAAGGCACTCAATAAGGTATTTAAATGAATATCCCAGGATCTCAAAAATATTAGCTTCCAATTATATATATATTAAATAATAAAATAAACTAATTTAAAAAACAGGAATAAAAAGCAAAATTTAAAATTCGATACAAAAAATTCTGCAATCAGCAATAAATTACGAAAAGAATGTTTTAAAATTATCCATATAACATTCCTTATCGGTCGTTAAAAATAATGTTTAAAGAAGACCGGATGGTTTTTTATACCACTGATTAATCAAATTTTGTTTAAAATACCCGAGTGAATGTAACTTTAGTTTTCAAAACTTTTTTCTACATAAAAATAAATAATATACGGAAAACCCTCCTACAGTGGAGAATGCAATCTACAGTGGATAACCATTAATTCAAAGCGCAAATATAAGTAAAATAATGAATTAATATTTAATTTATTAATACGTATCGTGTCCTAGTTATTGTTTAACTGAATTATTTTTTTACATTTTTGAAGTTTCCCCTATTTGAATCTGGAGAAGGATTATGCATAAACCTTGCATAATTTTTATATTTCAGAGGGACTATTTACAAAAACTATTGAGACTGCATTTATGTTGAAAATTTGATTACATTTTTTTTTTGGAAATTGAACTTCGAACTCTCAGATGTTCCACGAGGGCCTCTGTTCTTTTGCCCTCACGGTTGATAGGTTGAAATTTCTAAGTCAAAAGGGTTACTAATTTTTTGAAACTACAAATTTTAAGTTTACTTAATTATACATATTATATTATTGTATTATACTTAATCAACAATTAAATTTCAATTTACAGTGGATAAATTCACATATATTATATATTATGTTATATTATTCACTGTAGGAAGGTTCCCCCTATTCGAATCTGGAGAAAGGTTAATGGATCATTTTTGCATAATTTCTATATTACAGAGGGACTATTTTAAAAAAATTTCAAAAACTGCATTTTTGTTAAAAATTTGATTACATTTTTTTGGGAAATTGAACTTCGAACTCTCAGATGTTCCACGAGGGCCTCTGCTCTTTTGCCCTCACGGTTGATGGGTCAAAATTTAAATCCAAAGGGTTACTTATTTTTTGACATTACAAATTTTAAGTTTACTTAATTATACATATTATTTTAGCGTTTTATACTTGATAAACTATTAAATTTCAATTCACAGTGGATAAGTTTACATGGATTGTATATTATGTTGTATTATCCACAGTGATCTCTTTGGTTTCACATTGCACTATTTTGTTGAAAATTGATCTTCTGTAGCAGAAAATTCATGTACTCGTATTTTGTTAGAAATTCATCTCTTTGCATTCAAATAAAAAAATCTTGTTAAAAATTTGTCTTTTTGGTTCCAATTTCATCTATTACATTTTTCATTGAGAATTCATCTTTTTCAATAAAAATTTCATTATTTGGTTGAAAATCAACTTTTTTGTTGAAAACTCGCCTTTTTGGCTTAAAATTTTTACAATCTGGTTGATTTTATTTGACTCGACTGAAAATTCAACTATTTTGAAGGAAATTCTTTTTTTGGTTGAATATCACTGTTTTTGATTTAAAATTAAACTGTTTTTTGGTTGAAATATCAACTATTACATTTTTCGTTGAGGATTCATCTTTTTCAGTTAAAAGTTCATTTTTTCAATTAAAAATTTAACTCTCCCATTCTCCGTTGAAAATTGATCTTTTTTAGTTGAAAATTCGTGTATTTTGTTTATAATTCGTCTTTTCCAATAAAAAATTATGTTTGTCGTTGAAAACTCATCTTTTTGGTTTCAAATTCAATTACTGTGTTGAAAATTCAATTATTGTGTTCTAAATTGAACGATTTTGAAAGAAAATTATTCCATTCGGTTTAACATTCAACTGTTCTGTTGAAAATTAGTTTTTTGGTTGAATTAAACTGTTTTCGACTTGAAGTGAAAATTTTTTTTGGTTGAAATATTTCAATTGAAATTCAACTATGACATTTCTGGTTGAAAATTGATCTTTTTTAGTTGAAAATTCATATATTTTGTTTAAAATTCGTCTTTTTTTAGTAAAAAATTGATATTCTTGGTTGGAAATTTATCTCTTTGGTTTTGAATTGCACTACTTTGTTGAAAATTGATCTTTTGCAGCAGAAAATTCATGTATTTTGTTAGAAATTCATCTCTTTTGCTTCAAATTAAAAAATCTTGTTGAAAATTCGCCCTTTTGGTTGAAATTTCATCTATTAAATTCTTCATTGAGAATTTATCTATTTGGATAAAAAATTTCATTATTTGGTTGAAAATCAACTTTTCCATTGAAAACTCGCCTTTTTGGCTTAAAATTTCAATAATCTGGTTGATTTTATTTCTCTTTCGACTGAGAATTCAACTATTTTGAAGGAAATTCTTTTTTTGGTTGAATATCACTGTTTTTGATTTGAAATTGAACTGTTTTCTGGTTGAAATATCAACTGTTACATTTATCGCTGAGAATTCTATCTTTTTCCGTTAAAAATTAATTTTTTTCAAACAAAAATTCAACTCTCCCATTCTTTAATGAAAATTAATCTTTTTTAGATGAAAATTCATGTATTTTGTTTATAATTCGTCTTTTTAATAAAAAATTAGGTTTTTGATTGAAATTTTATCTCTCTAGTTTGAAATTTAATTATTTTGTTGAAAATTTGATTATTGAGTTCGTAATTGAACGATTTTAAAAGAAAAGCGTTTCATTCGGTTAAAAATTCAACTGTTATGTTGAAAATTAGTTATTTGGTTGAATTAAACTGTTTTCGCTTTGAAGTGAAAATTTTTTTTGTTTGAAATATTTTAATTGAAAATTTAGCTATGACATCTTTGGTTAAAAATTGACCTTTTTAATTTAGAATTCATATTTTTGATTTAAAATTTGTTTTTTTTTTGGTAAAAAATTAATTTTCTTGGTTGAAAATTCATCTCTTTGGCTTCAAATTAAAAAATCTTATTGGAAATTCGTCTTTTTTGGTTGCAATTTTATCTATTACATTTTTCATTGAGAACTCATCTTTTTGGATAAAAATGTCATTAATTGGTTGAAAATGAACTTTTTTGTTGAAAATGAACTTTTTTGTTGAAAAACTCGCCTTTTTGGCTTCAAATTTTAACAATCTGGTTGATTTTATTTCTCTCTTGACTGAACATTCAACTATTTTGATGAAAATTCTTTTCTTGGTTGAATATCACTGTTTTTGATTTAAAATTAAACTATTTTTTGGTTGAAATATCAACTATAACATTTTTCTGTGAGGATTCACCTTTTCACTTGAAAATTTATTTTTTCAATTAAAAATTTAACTATTCCATTCTCATTTGAAAATTGATGTTTTTTAGATGCAAATTCATGTATTTTGTTTAAAATTCATCTTTTCTTGGTAAAAAATTATGTTCTTGTTTGGAAATTTTTCTCTTTGGTTTCAAATTTTATTATTTTGTTGAAAATTCGTATTCCTTGGTTGAAATTTAAAATATTACAATTTTCATAGAGAATTTAACTTTTTTGATAGAAATTTTGTTTTTCAATTGAAAATAAACTTTTCTGTTGAAAAATCACCTTTTTGGCTTGAAACTTGAACAATCTGGTTGATTTTTGTTCTGTCTTGACTTCAAATTCAAGTATTTTATTGAAAATTTGTTTTTTGGTTAAATGTAACTGTTTTTGATTTAAAATAAGAATATTTTTTGTTGATATATCAACTATTACATTTTTTCAAGAATTCATCTTTTT
>JAUMHM010000005.1:31345343-31362328 GCA_032362435.1 Melikaiella ostensackeni | reverse complement strand
CGCCAAGATTCAAACCGGCGGCCATGCTTTATTCAGCGCCATCTAACAAATCTTAGTACCCAAGTCAACATACACCACTACACCAAGCGTCTTGTAAACTTCCCTTTAGCTGATCGCCATGAATAACAAAAAATGCTAGAATTTTCAAATTCAAATTCAAATTTTCATCAACGCCGATTGATTGGTTGTGGCTGTTGGTATGTCTGCATGTTCAAAATAGTAAATGTTTTGATAAACTAAATTATAACTTCATGGTATGTTAATTTATCACTTTCTCCTGAAAAACGGCATATGTACACCTAATTTATTATATTTATGGAAATTTTCATCGAAGTCGATTGATTAGTTGCGGCTGTCGGTATGTGTGCATGTTAAAAAAAGCAAATTTTTTGATAAACTGAAATGTAACTTCATGGTATGTTGATTTATCACTTTCTCCTGAAAAAACGGCATATGTCAGTTTCTCCAGGAAAAAGAGCATATGTATACTGTATTTACTATGTTTATGCAAATTTTCATTGAAATAGGTTGATTGTTGTGGCTGTCGATATGTCTGCATGTTCAAAATAGCAAATGTTTTAATAATTAAAATGTAACTTCATGGTGTGTTGATTCATCACTTTGTCCTGAAAGAACGGCATATATACACGTTTTTTACTATGCTTATGCAAATATTCATCGAAGCCGATTGATTGGTTATGGTTGTCGTTAAGACTGCATGTTAAAAAAAAAGTAAATTCTTTGATAAACTGAAATGCAACTTCATGTTATGTTGATTTATCACTTTCTCGCTGAAATAACGGCATATGTATACTGTATTTACTAAGTTTGTGCAAATTTTCATTGAAGTAGATTGATTGTTGTGGCTGTCGATATGTCTGCATATTCGAAACAGCAAATGTTTTAATAATTAAAATGTAACTTCATAGTATGTTGATTCATCAATTTCTCCTGAAAAACGGCATATATACACGTTATTTACTATGTTTATGCAAATATTCATCGAAGCCGATTGATTGGTTGTGGCTGTCGTTAAGACTGCATGTTAAAAAAAGTAAATTTTTTGATAAGCTGAAATGCAACTTCATGGTATGTTGATTTATCACTTTCTCCTGAAAAAACATGCAAATTTTCATCAACGCCGATTGATTGGTTGAGGCTGTCGATATGTCTGCATGTTCAAAATAGCAAATGTTTCAATAATTAAAATGTAACTTCATGGCATGTTGATTCATCACTTTCTTCTAAAAAAGCGGCATATGTACACTTAATTTACTATGTTTATGCAAATATTCATCGAAGCCGATTGATTGGTTGTGGCTGTCGTTAAGACTGCATGTTGAAAAAAGTAAATTTTTTTATAAATTGAAGCGCAACTTCATGGTATGTTGATTTATCATTTTCTCCTAAAAAAAACGGCATATATACATCTTTTTTACTATGTTTGTGCAAATTTTTATCAAAGCCGATCGATTGGTTGAGGCTGTCTGTATGTCTGCATGTTAAAAATAGTATATTTTTTGATAAACTAAAATGCAACCTAATGGTAAATTGATTTATCACTTTCTCCAGAAAAAAGCATATGTACACCTCATTTACTATGTTTACGCAAATTTTCATCGAAGTCCATTGATTGGTTGTGGCTGTCGGTATGTCGTCATGTTAAAAAAAGCAAATTTTTATATAAACTGAAATTTAACTTCACGGTATCTTGATTTATCACTTTTTCCGGAAAAAGGGCATATGTACATCTTATTTACTATGTTCATGCAATGTTTCTTCGAAATCGATTGATTGGTTTTGGCTGTCGGTATGTCTGCATGTTAAGAATTGTACATTTTTTGATAAATTTAAATTTAACTCCATGATATGTTTATGGGTCACCTTTTCCTGAAAAAGCGACATATATACACCTTATTTACTACACTGAAACCTCCGTTTAACGGTAGTCTCGCGTATGGCCTGCTATGACCGTGTGGATCTTCCAAGAATTTCTACGACGTTAGCATTCAGGGCCGTATGAACCATTTCCAGTAGGAATACGTAATATTAATTAACTGTATTTTGTGCAAATGTAGATTTTTCTTATCATAAAGGGTGGACCTTTTTAATAATGAAGACTAATTAATTAAAAAAGAATTTTCCACGTGTATTTGAAAATAAATGCGAAATATGTACGCCAGTATTCGAACTGCCCACTTTGTGGCCACGGAACTGCTGAACTCAGCTGAGCTCACGTGTATCTTTCTCTCTCGGTCTTTTGGACCCCCTCATCAATGAATGCGAGCCGGCGGGAAATCTCGAAAGACGGTAAATGGATGGCCGTCAAATGAAGGTTCCAGTGTAATATCTCACAAACTTTGAGAATCTTTGTACTTTGGTGGGTTCTGTATACCCACGAAGTTTTGTTAAAATATCTCATAAGTTGACTGACATATTCCATTTTAGTGTTGAAAATCATTTATGTTACAGATAATAATTCTCGGTATCGAATTCTTTTTCGCATTTCGTACTTCATGGTTGTTTTTTTCTCTTATGGATATTATAATATTTTTTTCTAATTTTCGTCAGTACTTGGCGGCGATTTGCTACCGCGAATCTTGATTGTCTCATGACCCCATACCTCTTTTACAACTACAGTTTGACCTCTGTAGAGATTGCATAAGTATCAAAGCATCGAAATAGTCCACAATTTCCTATTATATCAGACCGTTGCACATATCAAACATGCGAATCATCTGAATCAAACCAGATGAGTATAGAAAAAGTCAGAATTAGGTAAATGAGTTTTATAGGTAATTTAATGAAAGATAATTTCTAAAAATAGTAATTAGGTGTATTGATTCACTAATTGCGAGGTGATAGAAATAGGTGAAACTGATGAATTTAAAAATAATTAAAAAATGAGGTCAATATAATTTTGGGCATCGCCTTTTTTAATTCCGGGTCTAATTCGGATATATCCGCGTGGCCGCATTCGTGCGTGAATCTGTGAAGTGGCGTGTTACAGGAAAAGGGATATTATCCACTCAAAGTAGTGGACTACTCTGAGCACTTTATGGCCGATTTGTACATGGTACCACCTACGGCCTTCCCTATTCACGACTCGATCCTTCTCTATGATGAACTCATTTTGTCCACCGGTTCCTCAAGGACCTTGTCTTTAAGCCGATTAATAAACAAATCTTTTGTCCGCTTGACTTACATACCGAAGGGCCGATTTTATGGCTTAGGTGGGGTTTTGACAAAAAATTTTCAGACTAAGAACTAGATTAGATAAGATTTTTGCTCCATGTATACCCTTTTCGGGTTTTTACATATCTCAGATCCTCCCTCTTACAGGAGGTCGTCAGAAATTAAACCTTTTGGCTCAAATCCCTTCCCAAAACCCCCAATTACCCCAACTATCATAATAAGCCTCCAAGCAATTTCTTTAGTACTTAATCCTGTGGGTTTTTTCATTCTCCAAAATCTTCTACCGTCTGCAGCCGGATTTTTGCTAGAAGCGTTCGCATTCATCTGAACATTTGGTGAGGGGAGTGGAAAACTGCAGAAAACCAAAACTCCTGAGCACAACCGGCTACCGACAGGAGAATTTGTATGTGGGAATTCGATACCATCGAATGCCCACATCCATCTTTAGTCTCAAACCTCCCGCTCGACAGTAGTTAAACGCAGTGAAAACTTGACTAAGCGAGAATCCCGAACTATCATTTTGCAGACTAAGAAATAACACAGCTGAAAAAATTCACGTGGAATTTTTACGTTGTTTTTCTCGTAAAATCATCCAAGGACGTGGAATCCCATTGGGAAATTTGAAATATTATTTTTAAGCAAATAACTTGTAAATCATAAGAGATAGACAAAAATGAATGTCATCCATAAGTCTAGGGACGGTTTTCAAGTGGAATCCCACGTAAATATTTTCACGTGGAAATCCACGTGAAATTTCTCGTAGAATCATGGAATGCTACAAATTTCCACATGGAATTCCACTTGTTTAAATAAACTGACTTGGATTTTCACGTGAATTTCCATGTCAAAGTCTAAAATATTATTTTGACCTGCTAATATCTCGTGAATGGTAAGACATGGACAAAAATTGATGTCGTCCATAAATCTAGAGGTGATTTCCACATGGGATTCCATGTGAATATTTTTCAAGTAGAAAACCACGTGAAATTTCTCGTGAAATCATGGAATGTTTCAAATTTCCACGTAGAATCTCACCTGGTTGGGTAAATCTACCTAGATTTTCACGTGAATTTCCATGTAGAAACTTGAAAAATTATTTTAACCAGCAAAAATCTCGTCAATCGTAGGACATAGATAAAAATGGATGTAATCCATAAGTCTAGAGGTGGTTTCCACGTGAAATTCCACGCAAATATTTTCAAGTGGAAATTCACGTGAATATTCTCAAGTGGAAATCCACGTGAAATTCCTCGTGGCATCATGAAATCTTTTAAATTTCCAGATAAAATTTCATTTGGTTGGATAAAGTCACCTGGATTTGCACGTGAATTTCCATGTCGAAATCTGAAATATTATTTTAACCTGCAAATATCTCGTGAATCGTAAGAGATAGACAAAAATGGATGTCATCCATAAGTCTAGAGAGGGTTTCCACATGGAATTCCATGTAAGTATTTCTCACGTTGAAATCCACGTGAAATTCCTCGTGGAATCATGGAATTTTTCAAATTTCCACGTAGAATTCCACCTGGTTGGCTAAATTCACCAAATTTTCACGAGAATTTCCATGTGAATATTTTCACCAGGGACAACTTAGTCTTGCTTTCTTTCCTAACTATTTACTATATGAAATTTTTTTCATAAAGCATGTCATTAATATTGTTCAATTATCCATATTAAGATTATGCTTCTAGTGTAGCAAAAAAAATAATTCCGAAGATTAAAAAAACATTAATTACAAGTCTTGTGTTCCGTTTTTAGACAGCTAATGATTATGAGGAAAAAAAATATTATATATTATTTTATGATGATTTTTGAGTTATATTCAACTTGCAATTAAATTATTGAAATTTGAAATTACCTTTCACTACTATAAATAAAATATATCGATTATAATCGACTTTCGAAATTTCATGGAACCTATGTCATACCGATTCGTGAGAGGATTATGATTGTAGGTTATAGGAGTAAACTATTATTATGTGTTATTATGTAATACGTTTATTTATTTTAAAAACGTAATTCAATCAATCATTTAAATTGAAACAGCTGCTTTGATTAAAGGAAGGAGACGTCAGTTGTAAATCCATTGATGCTCTCTAATCAACGATTTGATAAGGTAATCGACATAACAAACCACTTTCTCAAATTAATCAAAATGACAAATAGGTTATTTCTGTACTCTTTTTACATTCAATTTAAAAAATATGCATAATGAACTTGTTGAAAGGATGAAGAAAAATTAGGCAGTACTTTTAGAAATGAAGAAATTATTAAATGTACATGTATGTATTAAAATTTTTAAACAGGGTGCGTGAACGAAGGACGGATTAGGATAGAAAGAAGGAATTGAAAGTTACTGGTGGATACTTATATTGTTAAAGAGAAAAAAAAAATTAATGGATAGACTAGGATAGAAGAGGGGATTTAAAGAAGAGAAGCAGACATTCATATTGACAAAAAGACAGAAAAAGATTAAAGTGGATATCTGAAGGATTAATTGGTATCAAAAAAAGGGAAATGAACGAAGGCGGAGAATCATATTGACAAAGAGTTAAATATTGAAATCAATGGACTGGGATGGAAAGGAGGGATTGAAAAAAAAACAGGTGGAGAATCATAATTATTGACAAGGAGGTGGAAAATGATTAAATTGGATGGATGAGGGTTAGTCTGATATATACTGGGATATACTGGGATAAAAAAGCAGGGATTGAAAAAGAGATACGAAAAGATTGGCGTGGATGGACGAAGGATAGACTTAGATACACAAGAAGGGATTGAAAAAAAATAGGCGGAAAATTATGAAATAAAAAAATAAACAGATAGACTGTGTTGAGGGACGAGGAACGAGGGATGGACTGGAATAATTAACCAGAGATGGAAACAAAGATGGAAAAAGATTGGCTAGAATAGACGAGGAAGAAACTGGGATACACAAAAAGGGATTGAAAAAGAAAAACGTAGGATTATATTTATTTAAAAAGAGATGAAAAGATTGCCGTAAATAGACGTAGGATAGACTTAGATTAGTTAGGAGAGAATAAAAATCGATAGACTGAGGTGGAAAGGAGGAATTAGAAAACAGGTGCTGAATTATACTGATAAGGAAGTGGAAAAAGATTAAACAGGATGGATGAAGGATAGACTGAGATAGACTCGGATAAAAAAGCAGGGCTTGAACAAGGGATGCAGAAAGATTTGCGATTTATAGAAGAGGGATGGACTGGAATAGAATCTAGGAATTTAAAATAACAAGCGGAGAATTATATTAACAAAGTTATGGAACAAAACTAAGATTGACGAACAAGGGATAGACTGGATTGGAAAAGAAGGGATCAGAAAAGAGATCTTATATTATTGACCTCAATAGACGAGAGGCAGGCTAGGATGGAAAGGAGGGATTGAAAAAGACAGACGAAGAATTTTATTGACAGAGAGATGGGAAAATATTCAATTCGTTGGATGGGGAGTAGACTAGGATAGACTGGGTTAAAAAATAAATTCAAAAATTTTCATGTGAATAGACGAGGGATACACTGGGATAAAATCTAGGAAATGAAGTTAACAAGCGGGGAATTATATTAACAAAATATTGGAACAAAATTGATATTGATCGACAAGAAAGAAAAGGAAGGCTCAAAAGAGGCAGGCGGGAAATCATATTGCAAAGGAGATGTAAAAAAATTAAAATGCATGAATGAGTGATAGACTGAAATGGAGTGAAATAGAAAAACAAGGATTTGAAGAGGATTTAAAGAGATACAAAAAGATTGGCGCGGATAGATAAGAAATACACTGGGATATAATTTATGAATGAAAAATGACAAACGGATATTGAGAAAGAAGAAAAACAAAATTGAAATCGGTAGACAAGGGATAGACTGGGCTAGAAAAAAAGTGATCGAAAAAAAATGAAAAATGATTGACGCAAACAGACTCGATATGCTTGTAAGTAGAGGAAGGCTCGAAAAAGACCGTAGATAAATTGTATTTGATAGGAGATGGAAAAAATTGAACTGTGTGAATTAGGGATAGACTGGGATAGAAAGACAAGTTTCAAAAAGAGGTACAAAGAGATTGGCGTGAATAGATAAGGTATAGACTGGAATATAATCTCGGAATTTAAAATGAGAAACGGAAATTGAAAAAGAAATGGAACAAAATTGTAATTTTGGACAAGGGATAGATCGAGCTAGAAAAGGAGAGATCGGAAAACAAAATTCAAAATGATTGACGTGAACAGACTCTCGACAGGCTTGGATGAACAGACTCTCAATAGTCAAGGATGGAAAGGAATTAATGAGTGAGAAAGGGATGAAGGAGGGATAGACTGGGGTAACTCATCCGCATCTCATTCTACCTTAGAAATTCAAAATAAATTCATAAAGACACAATTCGTCATTTCTTCAGATCCATACATCAAAAAATAAATTTCTTCATCCAGATTGAATTGGATCTCTTTCAGACGTGTACTCACCTAGATTTTCTATCTATTACACGTCGCGAGTAGAATGGGAATATAAATACCAACTGGGGTAAAAAAAGCAGGGATTCAGATAGAGATACAAAAAGATTGGTGTGGATAGATTAGAGATAGACGGCAATAGGATCAAGGAATTGTAACTGACAAACGGATATTTAGAAAGAAATTGAACAAAATTGAAATTTATAGAGAGGGAATAGACTGGTCTATGAAAAAAGGGATCGAAAAAAAAGATTCCAAATTATTAACGTAAATAGGCTAGGCTAGAAAGGAGGAATTGAAAGAGACAGGCGAAGGATTATATGGAAAAAAGATGGAAAAAGATTAATCTGGATGAATAAGGGATAAACGGGGATTGACTGGGAAATAAAATTGACTGGGCAAATAGAAAAGCAGGGATTTGAAAAGAGATATGAGAAAATTGGCTTAAAAAAATTATGGATAGACTGGAATAGATTGTAGGAATTGTAACTGACAAACGGATATTGAGAAAAAAATTGAACAAAATTGAAACTGAAGGGCAGGGGATAGACTGGGCTAGAAATAAAGGGATCGAAAATAAAATTAAGAATGATTGACGTGAATGGACTATCAATGTGATTGGAAAAATGGAAGGCTTGAAAGAGACAGGCGGAGAATTATATTGCAAAGAAATGGAAAAAAATTGCACTGGATGAATGAGAGATAGATTGTATAGGACTGGAATAGAAAGAAAAAAAAGAATTCAAAAAGAGATACCAAAAGATTAGCGCAGTGTAGATAAGGGATAGACTGGGATATAGTCGAGGAATTGAAAATGACAAATGGATATTAAGAAAGAGATAGAACAAATTTTTAATCGATAGACAAAGAATAGACTGGGCTAGAAAAGAAGGGATCGAAGAAAAATTCAAAATGACGCAAATAGACTCTCGATATGCTTGTGAGAAGAGGAAGTTTTGAAAGAGACAGTTGGAGAATTGTATTTAATAGGAGATGGAAAAAGGTTGAACTGAATAAATTAGAGATAGAGTGGGATAGACTGGGATAGAAAGAGAAGGTTTGAAAAGAGGTACAAGGAGATTGGTGCGAACAGATAAGGGACAGACTTGATTAGATTCTATGAATTGAAAATTACAAACGGATATTGAGAAACAAATGGAATGAAATTAAAATTGATTGCCAAGGGATAGATTGGGCTAGAAATAAAGGGACCGAAAACAAAATTCAAAATGTTTGTCGTGAAAGGACTCTCGATAGGCATGACTAGTTGAATGAAAATGAAGGCTTAAAAGAGACAGGCAGAGAATCATACTCGAGAGGAGGTGGAGAAAGATTGAACTGAATGAGTAAGGGAGAGACAAGGATTGACTGGGATAGATAAGCAGGCATTAAAAAAGAGATATAAAAAGATTAGCGTGAATATATTAAGGATAGACTGGAATAGATTCTAGGAATTGTAACTGACAAACGGACATTGAGAAAGAAATTAAACAAAATTGAAATAAATGGACAAGAAATAGACCGGGCTAGAAAAGAAGTAATCGCACAAAAAAATTCCAAACGATTGACGCAAACAGACTCTTGATATGCTCGAAAGAAAAGAGAGGCTTGAAAGAGACAGTGGGAAAATTTCATTTAATAGGAGATGGAAAAAGATTGAAATGAGCAAATTAGGTATAGACGGGGATAGAATCTAGAAATTGAAAATGAGAAACGGATATTGAGAAAGAAATGGAACAAAATTGAAATTTTGGACAAGGGATAGATCGAGCTAGAAAAGGAGAGATCGGAAAACAAAATTCAAAATGATTGACGTGAACAGACTCTCGACAGGCTTGGATGAACAGACTCTCAATAGTCTAGGATGGAAAGGAGTGAATGGGTGAGAGAGGGATGAATGAGGGATAGACTGGGATAACTCATCCGTATCTCATTCTATCTTAAAAATTCAAAATGATTCATAAAGATACGATCTCTCTCTTCTTCAGGTCCATACTTCCAAAAATAAATTTCTTCATTCAGATTGAATTGGATCTTTCTCAGACGTGTGCTCACCTAGATTTTCTATCTCCTACACATCACGACTAGAATGGGAATATGCACGCGACTAATGCGAGGGATGCTGAACGCTCGTACCAACTGGGATAGAAAAGCAGGAATTTAAAAACAGATACAAAAACATTGGTGTGGATAGGCTAGAGATAGAATGGAATAGAATCTCGGAATTGTAACTGACAAACGGATATTCAGAAAGAAATGGAACAAGATTTAAATTGATAGACACGGGATAGACTGGGCTAGATAAGAAGAAATCGAAATATATATTCAAAATTATTGACATGTTTAGGCTCTCGATAGAGATGGATTGGGATAAAAAACGAGGAACTCAAAAAGAGATAGAGAAAGATTGACGGGTATCGACAGGAGACAGACAGGGAGAGGATTTGGGTATTGAGAACAAGAGGAGAATGATATTACCAAGGTAATGTTACAAAACGGAAATTGATGGACGATCAATGAACTGAACTAGGAAAGAAGGGATCAAAAAAAATTCAAAATGATTGAAAAGAATAGAGTCTTGATAGGCTGGGATGAAAAGGAGGGATTAGAAGAGACAAACAAAGAATTATAATAACAAGAAGGTGTAAGAAGTTTAAACTGGATGGATAAAGGATAGACTGGGATAAACTGGGATTAAAAAACAGAGTTCTTAAAAAGATACAAAAATATTGGCGTCAATAGATGAGGGATTGACTGGATTAGAATCTAGTTACTGAAAATGACATACGAATATTGAGAGAGTAATGGAAAAAAATTGAAATTGACAAACAAGTGATAGACTGGCCTAGGAAAGAAGGGATCAAAAACTAAATTCGAACTGATTGACATAAATAGACTCTCGATAGACTTGGATGGCAAGGAAGGCTTAAAGAAGACAGGCGGAAAATTATATTGAAAAGGAGGTGAGAAAAGATTAAACTAGATTGATAAGGAGAAGACTGGGATATAAAAGCAAGGATTCAAAAAGAGAAACAATAAGTTTGGCGTGGATATGTAAGGCATAGACTGGGAAAGAATGTAGGAATTAAAAATCATAGACGGATATTGAGAATAAAGTAAAACGAAAATGAAGTTGATTGAGGAGAGATAGACTGGGCTAGAAATAAAGGAATCGAAAACAAAATTCAAAATGCTGGACGAGAATAGACTGTCCATAGGCTTGGATAAAAAAGAAGGCTTAAAAGAGGCAGGCTGTGAATTATATCGAAAAGGTGATGAAAAAAAATTGAACTGGATGAATGAGAAATAGACGGTGCTAGACAAAGGATAGACTATGATAGACTCTAGGATTTAAAATCACAAACGGATATTGATAATGAAATGGAACAAAATTGAAATTGGCAGGCAAGGTATAGATTGGGATAGAATAGAAGGGATCGAAAAAGGGATTCAAAAGTATTAATATGAACAGACTCTCAATAGTCTAAGATGGGAAGGAGTGAACGAGTGAGAAAGGGATGAATCAGGGATAGACTGGGATAAATCATCCGAATCTCATTTTACCTCAAAAATTCAAAATGATTTATGAAGATACGACTTCTCTTTTCTTCAGATCCATACAGCCACATACATCCAAAAATAAATTTTTTAATCAGATTGAATTTGATCTCTCTCAGACACGCGCTCACATAGATTTTTCATCTCCTACACATCGCAAGTAGCATGGGAATACACGCGCGACTCATGTGAGAAGTGGTGAACGCTCTTACCGACTGGGCTAGAAACGAAGGGATTTAAAAAGAGATACAAAAAGATTGGCGTGGATAGATTAGAAATAGACTGGAACAGAATGTAGGAATTGTAACTGACAGACGGATATTTAGAAAGAAATGGAAATAGATTCAAAATTTATAATGTGAGTAGACTAGGCTAGAAATGAGGAAATAAAGACAGGCGGAGGATTATATTGTATAGGTGATGGAAAAAGTTTGAATTGGATCATTATGGGATAGACTGGGATAGAAAAGCAAGGATTTATGACGAGATACAATAAGATTGGCGTGGATAGAAAAGGGAGAGACACGGGAGGAATGTAGGAATTAAAAATCATAAACTGATATTGAGAATGAAATAGAACAAAAATGAAATGGATTGACAAGGAATAGACTGGGCTAAAGATGAAGGGATTAAAACAAAACTCAAAATGTTTGACTTGAATAGACTCTCGATATGCTTGGACAATTGGATGAAAAGGAAAGCTTAAAAGAGACAGGCGGGGAATTATATTGAAGAGGAGATGGAAAAAGATTGAACTGAATGAATAACGGATAAACGAGGATTGACTGGGATAGAAAAGCAGGTATTTGAAAAGAGATATAAAATTATTGGCGTGGATAGATTAGAGATAGACTGGGATAGAATTGAAAACATTGAAATTAAAATTCAAAATGATTGACGTGAATGGACTCACAAGAGGATTGCAGGAAAAGGAAGGCTTAAAAGAGACAGACGGAGAATTACATTGCAAAGAAAATGGAAAAAAATTGAACTGGATAAATGAGGAATAGACTGAAATGAACTGGAATAGAAAAACAAGGATTTAAACAGAGATACAGAAAGATTTGCGCGGATAGATTGGGATAGACTGGGACATAGTCTAGGGATTGTAAATGACAAGCGGATATTGAGAAACAAATAGAAAAAAATTGAAATCGATAGGCAAGGGATAGACTGGGCTAGAAAAGGAGGGATCGAAAAAAAAATCAAAATGATTGACGCAAATATACTCTCGATATGCTTGGAGGAAACGGAAGGTTTGAAAGAGCCAGTTGGAGAATTGTTTTTAATAGACGATGGAAAAAGATTGAACTGAGTGAATGAGGGATAGACTCAGATAGACTGGGATAGAAAGAAAATGTTTAAATAGAGGTACAATGAAATTGGTATGAATAAATAAGGGAGAGACAGGATTAGAATCTAGGAATTGAAAATGACAAACGGATATTGAGAAAGAAATGAAACGAAATTAAAATTGATCAGCAAGAGATAGACTGGGCTAGAAATGAAGGGTTGACGTGAATAGACTCTCGATAGGCTCGACTGGTTTGATGAAAAGGGAAGCTTCAAAGATACAGGCGGAGAATATTGAAAAGGAGATGGAGAAAGATTGAATTGGATGAATGGGGAATAGACGGGGATTGACTGGGACAGATAACCAGGGATTTTAAAGGAGATACAAAAAGATTGGCGTGGATAGATTAGGGATAGACTGGAATAGATAACCAGGGATTTAGAAGGAGATACAAAAAGATTGGCATGGATAGATTAGAGATAGACTGGAATAGATTCTAGGAATTGTAAATGACAAACGGATATTGAGAGAAATTGAATTGAAATTAAAATAAATGGACAAGAGATAGACTGGGCTAGAAAAGAAAGGATCGAAAACAATATCCAAAATGATTTTTGTGAGTGAACGCCTAATAAGTTTGAAAGAAATGAAAGGCTTAAAAGAAACAGGCGGGGAATTATATTGCAAAGGAGATGAGAAAAAATTCAATTGTATGAATGAGGGATAGACTGAAATGGACTGGAATAGAAAAATGAGGATTTAGAAAGAGATGCGAGAAGGTTGGCGCGGATAGATAAGGGATAGACTGGGATATAATCTAAGAATTAAAAGTGTCAAACAGATATTGAGAAAGATAAAGAACAAAATTGAAGTCGATAGACAACGAATAGACTGGGCTAGAAAAGAAGGAATCGAAAAAAAATTCAAAATGTTTGACTTAAATAGGCTGTCGATAGGCTTGCTTAAAAGAGAAGGCTTAAAATACGCAGGCGGAGAATTATATTGAGAAGGTGATGAAAAAAGATTGAACTGGATGAATAAGGGGTAGACTGTGATAGATGACGGATAGACTGAGATAACTCATCCGTATCTCATTCTATCTTAAAACTTCAAAATGATTCATAAAGATACGATTTTTCTCTTTTTCAGCTCCATACATCCAAAAATAAATTTCTTCATTCAGATTGAATTTGATCTCTCTCAGACGCGTGCTCACCTAGATTTTCTATCTCCTACACATCGCAAGTAGAATGAGAATATGCACGCGACTCATACGAGGGGTGCTGAACACTCGTACCAACCAGAGATCAACAGTGCGCTCTAAGCTCTTGAAGCCGCGAGGTCGGTTCTTTTTCTAGCCCCTAAATTTCCGCATCATTCAATAATTCTTCAAGCCTTCCGCTCAATTTAGTCCTCTCTCGTCTCGCGACTAGAGCGACTCGTTAAACTAGTTTTCGATTGAACCGCCACTTGTGTACATCTCGTCAAAATGGGACTGAAATTGCGACTTATCACTGTAGCCTGCTGTGCTTTCCTGATCCTCGAAAACTCCGGTATGTTTTAATTATTATTTATAATTCCTCGACGAAATTAATTATTATGAAATTAAAATTGAAGGATGATTAAAGCATTAAATCGGCTTAGAATACGAATGACTTATTGTGAATTATGTGGTGATTGTTGTTAACCAAGAGACAAAAAAAGACTCCTATTTTGTGAGATAGTGAAATTTTCAATTTTTTAGTGAAAACAGTGCGTGTAAAATTTAAAATAGACTCTACTTATTTGGGCATCTTATTCGATAAGTGCCTTATTCCGGTTAAATTCAAATTGAATCCAGTACTGGATTCAGTGATCCAGTATCAAACTGGAGAGTTCGGGATTTTGCTGGAGACTTTAGAAGTCATCATCTTATTATAATCACTTAGTAGCGATTACAATTCAAGAACTGAAAGTGAAAACGTTTCTTTGAACCCTGATTATGTCAATTTTAATCAAACTTCTTTTATTCTTTTGTAACATAACAAAAAGATCCCAAATGTATTGATTATTGTAGCTTTAAAATTCGAGTAAAATGTCTTCTTTCTTTGAAATATACATTTTTAAAATCTCAAAACTAAAAGAAATTTAAAATTTTTCGTTTCTTTAACAATTTCCATTAAGATTATAATTAACTTGTATTTTTGTTGCAAAAAGATAAAATGCTTTTTCCTCAATTTTTCTCTATCTTACATGTCTAAAAGGGTCATTTTCCTCAAAACACCGGACTACTCAGAAAATGTTTTTCATAAAGTTTCTATTCTTGCCAAGTCGCTTTTCGAGATACGTTCCAAAGTGAAGCCGGCTGAAGCGTTTATTGATTTTTCTTACTAGTGGAGCTTTCGTTTGTCGCTTTAGAGAAAACGAATCCAATGTAGCTTTTTTCATTTAAAGAGAGACGTTTTTCTCATTTTTCTAATATAAAATTCTACTATTTAAATTATGTAAATAAAAAGATGATAACTTTTATCATGTCAAAAAAATAAAATCATATCGGTTATATTTATTGAATATAGCGAAGCTTTTTACTGTGACAAGTGTAAATGGTAAACCATGACGTCTTGAATTCTATTATTTATTATTGTTAAATTAAATAGATTGCAAAAATGTTTGAAAACGAGGGAAAATGTGTCAGTGCATGTCTTTCTGGTCCATTGAAGTTCCTATTATGTTTAAAGAATGCCCTTTCTAGAAACGAATAACTTTTTAAAAACGAATAAGGGCTTTAAAGCCCTGTTCTCACTTACATTACAAATTGAAAATTAATGAAATTTCATTATTTAATCAAAATTCAAACTTCAATGGATCAGACAAACGTGCTCTAATACATTTTTAGTTGTTTCTCGAAATTTCAGCGAAATATTTTTCTTATTTTAAAAATGAAACGGCGAAAAAAATCACATCTAATATTTGATAATTCGTGACCCCATGGTTTATTGTTAAGTGGATAAAGGAGATTAGAGAATCTAACTGATCTCAGGGTCATAAAACTTTGCAGATGATAAAAAGAGACATGAGATAGAAGGTCATTTACTCTATTGAACTTTTGTAATTCAAGGCGAAAAAGCTTCAAAAAATTACAATCAAAAATTGATATTGAATTTATGTTTCAGAATTGAGTAACTGGTCATTAATTAATGACTTCTATTTATAATAAATCGCATAGAATATTTTCTCTGAGTGAAATAACACTATATGTTGTTAAGACATTACTTAATATAATTTTCAACATTGTGCATTTATTTTTTATTCACAATTGTTTAAGATATTTTGCAAGTTCTTTCAAAGACTGCTATTTTTTAGCCTTCTTTAACATTTTGGAAAAATTTTAAAATTTTCTAAGTACTGTAAACAAAAATTTGCAGATTAATATCGTCGTTTAGAATTTCTAGGTCAGGCAGCTACATTGATTTTTCGAGGGGATATTCTAGTTGGGCGGGGTTCAATGAGCTTTTTATATCTTTTAATGAAAAGCATTATTTATTCACGACTTATTAACATTTAGGGGAGATTTTAGCCTAAAATTTCGGGTAATGATGAGAGACATACAATGGGATATATTTTTATTGCATCGCTCTTCGTTTTAAATAATTAGGAAAATTAATTAACTTATTTAGATCGATAAAATACAAATTATTACAAAGTTCTCAAGGATACTAAAATCAGCCTTTTTTTAAATGAAACTTTTTTTTATCTATTCAACAATTAGATAGCTGCAACAAAATTGATTGTTTGTTTTTTAACTCAACCTCGAAAGCAAGGTACTAAAATTACACTATTTATAAATTAATTTGTACGTGGAGGAATTTAATGAAGTTTCAGTGATGGATACCTTTAGAAAATTTATTTTTCTAGCAACTCTTTTTAATTTACGTGAATTAATTGTTACGTAATTCTTTTTTACTCAACTATTTATTGACTTCTGAAACTATAAATCTACACAGGATAACAGATTTAACCAGTAATATCCACTTTCGTCAGGCCTCTCCATTAAAAAAAACTCAATAGCTTTAGTGTAATATATATTAATCGCTTGATTTAATTTCCTGCTCTTTGCTTCTTTTAATGATTTGTTTAGAACCATTTAATAAAAGAGGCGAACCCGATCTCGTTATGAAACCAATCGATTTTATCTCCCATATTTCAAAACATAAATAAAAAATGAAGTAACTTCATAAATTTAAATCTATATTATATTTTTCTTATTTTTCACTTGTCTTTGTTATACCCAATTTTCAATTTTCTGTTGATTAACAGCAGAAATTCTATTGTCAAGAAATTCTTATTATCTTATTCATACAATTGAGGAGTAAGCGGCTATAAATGCATAAGTCCTTTTTCCATTTTTCAAGGAATTTAGGCAAATTTTACATCTTTATGAAATTTTAAAAACGTTAATGTGCTCGAAAATTTTATATTGTGTTTGAGCAT
>JAUMHM010000005.1:31317703-31340727 GCA_032362435.1 Melikaiella ostensackeni | reverse complement strand
CGCTTCTCTCATCCATTCTACGCACGCGTACCTAGCCTTCCGCTCGCCGGTGTAAAGACGACTAATATCTGTGGTCGACTTTACACCACCTAGCAGAAGGTTAGGTGCGCACGCGGAGAATGAACGGGAGGAATGAAACTTGGAGAAAAAAGGAGACACATATATTGGCTGTCTCCTTCCTACCAATGTCCGCCCTCGAAAGTTTCGCTTCTCCCATCCATTATACGCTCGCGTACCGTAGCCTTCCGCTCGCCTGTGTAAAGACGACCATTGGTGGGAAGGACACGGCCAATATCCTTGTCTCCTTTTTCTCTTCAAGTTTTACTTCTCCCATCCATTCTACGGTCGCGTACCCTAGCCTTCCGCTCGCCGGTGTAAAGACGACTTGTGTTGGATACCATATTCTCGCATGCTAATCTCACAGTAGGGGAATCTGGCACTTTGCGCATACTCTACAAATACAGAATGTCGCCATTTTCATGCATGTGTTACAAAAAAGTCTTCTAGAAACAGAAAAAAGACTTTGTCGACCATAGTTATAAGAGAGCCAAATGCTATTATTTCAATCCAATATATTATTCAATGACGAAGTGTGACAGAAAACAACTCTAAAAACTTTATTTCTAGACAGACAATCTGCTCAAGCAAGTAAAAGCGATTTCTTGATTCGACACATTCTTGATTCTAAAATAATATAAAATAATCATGCATTTATGAAATAAATAAAGCCAAGTAAAAATTAAGATTTTGTTTTTTTGGGAGGGGTTTTTTGTCCACATCGTCACTGATAAGCAGAGAGCGAATGAGCCCAATCTGAAGTTGTGCACCGAGCCTAGACTCGGGTCCCGCGTTGTGGAGAACCGCCGCATGGGGGGAAGTGGTGGAAGAGCACATGCCGAGCACATACGACGCTCTTTTTTCTTTTCCTTCAACTCAGTGCTGTCCGCTAATCACAGTCACTGACATTCAAATGCTCGCGTGCCCTCCCCCACCACTTCGTTCATGCGGCGGTTCTCCGCAACGAGGGAGCCGAGCCTAGGCTCGGTGCGCAACTTCAGACTTGGCTCGTCCGCTCTCTGCTGATAAGTTAACCAGAGACTTTACAAAGTATTCTAGTTACATTATTGATTATATAGTCGATTTATATCTCTTCGTCCGACTGTTAAAAGACTAGATGTAAATTTAGTAGCTGTTACATGATAATTATGGATTTAGAAATTATTAATGAAAATAATTTAAACAATCTCAAGAGGAACAGCAGAATCCTGCAAATTACAGTCATGTGAGAGTGTCGACGAAAAGACACATTGTGTTCATTTTCAAGTTTCATATTGTAGAGCTTATTATAAGCAAAGAATATATCTTGTTTTACGCGCTAAGATCGTTTCCTCAGAAAATATATAAATAAAAGTTTACCACGAGATAATCAAAAATTAAGCAATTGTACGATACCAAGAACAGTATATATTGAAACTGATTTTTTAATTTTAGCTACTGTTGTTTTTATTACTATAGACTAGTTATATTAATTAATATATAATATTCTATAAATGCTATTACTTTGAACCTTGAAAATCTGATTTGTTTTATCAAATGTTCTTTGTATATTTCGATCATTAATTTTTAGTTTATTCATGTATTGAAAGTATCTAGAAAATATATTTAATGTACTGCTGACTCTGAAGTAAATATATTCGAATAAAATCTCTAAATTGTTAAACAATTCCTGTCTCAGAAATTTTCGTTTCCTATTCGTTTGATTCAAAAAAAGAACCTTGCCTAGTAGTCATATTTTTTTTTTAACAAGGCACTCGCGAATTGGGAAGATTTTGTTTTCCCTCCTCCCTTCAGTCTGACATTTTTTCTCGCGTTTCCAACCATTTTCTGTCCTTTTCTGATTTATAGTTTTCTATAATTAATTTTTTTCTTATAAATCTTTGACTCGGGATTCTTGAAGTAGGTCAGTGAAGTGAAACTGATAGTGATAAAAATCATATCATCGACACAGTTCCTGAGAAATGTTGTTTTTTCATGATTAGCAAAGCAGTCACTTCCTGGTTCATTTGTGCTGTCATTCACGTTCACTTTTATCAATTATTATTATTATTGTTATCCCTATTGCATTTAATCATTATTATCTGAATGCGTTATTACAAGTTCAAGATTATCTGGTACAATGTCAGCAATTTCGATAACAGCTTTTTACTTTATCTCGTTTCACAATGCCCCCCGGATTAAAATAGAGGAACACTGCACTAGGTAAGGTGTGTAATTTATCATCTTAATTGCACCCTATATACTTTGATTTATTGTTTCAATAAGAAGTGAATCATTTTTATTTCATATCATAATCTACGATATGAAGCTATTTCTTTTTTCGAAGGAAATGAATTTGAAAAGGATCTACAAACTGGAAAATAATTTCTCCTCTCTAACAAATGGCTCTATTATTTATTTATTTTTAGGAAAAATATAAAGTTAGAAGTTTCAAAAAATAGGGTAATTTTGACTGCAATAAAAATATCCAACTGCTTTCAGTAATGTGATTATTAATCAGATTCGCAGCTAGACCAGGAAACCGGGATTTTTGAAATTCTTAGTAGAAAAACTTTGTCAATCACTTCAGTTTAAAAAATTTGCATCTTTTTGTCTTACAACTTCTTGAGATTTGAAGAATTAAGGGTTTAAAAATTAAAAGTTTCAAAAATTCGACAATAAATAGTAAAACGTTTCAAATTGATTAAACATAAACTAATTAAAAATTTTTTTAAATAAACTAATGTTTCAAATTGAATAATAATTGATCCTGGAAAACTTTAGGAATGAACAATTCTATGATGTTGAAATTGAAACATTACAAATTTTACTGCTTCAAATCGAAAACCTTCATAGATTACAAATTGTGAATTTGGGATTGAAGCTTTATAACTTACTTTCAATTTTCAAATAATTTCAGATTCGTAGATTCATAATTAGGCGCTGAAAAATTGAAAACGTTTTAAATTGCACAATTTATAGTTGTCCTAATTTAATTCAAAAAATTTTGTCTTTTAATATTCAGCGATATTTTACTATTTATTTAAGATGGACAATTTTAAATGAAGTGTTACGAATAAAACTATTTGAAATTAAAGCGTTCAAAATGGTTTGAAATTGAAGTAGTCCAAAATTGAACTATATCAAAATGAAAGCCCTAATAGTTGAATAATTTGTTAAATAATTGCAAATCTTTAAAATTCCCTAGTGCTAAATTTTTAATTTTCCACGTCACAATTTCAATTGTTTCTTTTTGTGAATTTTTCATTTTTAACTAAACATTGTTGAATTTTTGAAAATATAAATCACAATTTGATCATTATTAATTTTAAACGATTCAAATCTAAATAATTCGAAGAATTCCAGTAAAAAAGACGTTTTATTTTTTACTTTTGCAATTTAGAAGGTGCAAGTTTCAAACGAAGTTTTAAATCGTTCAATTGTAATTGCTTCCAATTAAAAATAATGTTACTATTTTGTAGGTTTTTTTGGAATAGTTAAATTTTTAATGTTTCTAATTTAAAATGATGTAATTTTTAACATTTTTTTGAATATTTTAATTTTAAAATCCTTTGAAGTCCCATGATTTCTTTTGAAATATCTCAAAATCTCTTAAAATCCCTCGGAATCCCTTGAAAGCATTCTTAATCCGCGGAAATCGTTATTAAATCCTTAAATTCCGTCGAAATCCTTCAATGTCTCTTAAAATCCTTTGAAATCCCGCAATTTCTTTCGGAATATTTCGAAATCTCTTAAAATCCCTTGGAATCCCTAAATATCCTTTGTAATCCGCGGCAATTGCCCTTAAATCCTTAAAATCTCTAAAAATCCGTCGAAATCCTTCGCTATCTCTTAAAATCCTTTAAAATCCTTTCGAATCCGGTGATTTTTGAAAATATTTCGGCATCTTTTAATATCCCTTGGAATATATTAAAATCGTTTATAATGCTCGCAAATCATGCTTAAATATTTAAAATCTCTAAAAATCCGTCGAAATTCTTCGGTGTTTTCTTAAAATCATTTGGAATCTGTCAAAATGGTTTTTAATCCGAGGAAATTGTCCGTTATTCCTTAAAAACCCTAAAAATCCGTTGAAATTCTTCGGTAACTCTTGAAATCCTTTGAAATCCCGTGATTTTTTCAAATATTTCGAAACATCTTAAAATTCTCTGGAATCCCTTAAAATACTTTGCTAACCACGGAAAACGTTCTTTAATCCTTACAAACCCTAAAAATCCGTCGAAATCCTTCGGTATCTCTTAAAATCCTTTAAAATCCTTCGAAATCCCGTGATTTTTTAAAAATATTTCGAAATATATTGAAATCCTTTGGAATTCCTCAAAATCCTTTGTAATCCGCGGAAAACGTTCTTTAATCCTTACAAACCCTAAAAGTCCGTCGAAATCCTTCGGTATCTCTTAAAATCCTTTGAAATCCTTCGAAATCCCGTCATTTTTTCTAATTGTTTCGAAATGTCTTGAAATCGTTCGGAATCCCTCAAAATGCTACTCGTATGTAATCTGCGGAAATAGTTTGTAATTTCTTAATAACCGTAAGAATCCATCGAAATCCGTCGGTATATCTTGAAATCCTTCGAAATCGCGTGATTTTTTAAAATATTTCGAAATAACTTAAAATCCTTTGAAATCTCTAAAAATCCTTTGCAATCCGCGGAAATCCTTCTTGAATGCTTAAAAACCATAAAAATCCGCCCAAATCCATCGGTATCTCTTGAAATCCTTTAAAATAATTTGAAATCCCGTGATTTAAAAAAATGTTTCTACATCTTTTAATATCCCTTGGAATCTATTCAAATCGTTTGTAATCCAAGCAAATGATGCTTTAATATTTGAAATCCCTAAAAATCCGTCGAAATTCTTTCGTATTTTCCTAAAATTCTTTGGAATCCCTCAAAATGCTTTGTAATCCGCGGAAATCCTTAAAAACTTTACAAATCCATCGAAATCCTTCGGTATCTCTTAAAATCCTTTAAAATCCTTTGAAGTCCCGTGATTTTTGTGAATATTTTGAAATCGCTTTAAAAACCCATGGAGTCCCTTAAACTCCTTTGTAATCCACGGAAATCGTTCTTAAATTTTTTAAATCCCTGAAAATTCATCGTAGTCCTTCTCTATCTCTTGAAATCCTTTAAAACCCTTTCGAATCCCGTGATTTTTAAAAAATGTTACAATATCTCCTAAAATCACTTTGAATTCATTAAAATCGTTTGTCATCCGCGTAAATTGTGCTTAAATCTTTAAAATCCTTAAAAATCCGCCGAAATTCTTCGGTATCTCTTAAAATCCTTTGAAATCACGTGATTTTTTTTTTATATTTCGAAATATCTTAAAATCCTTCGGCACTCCTTGAAATGCTTTGTAATTTGTGGATGTCGTCCTTAAAGCCTTAAAAACCCTTTAGAAAACGTCGGAATCTTTCGGTATCTCTTGAAATCCTTTAAAATCATTTCGAATCCCGCGATTTTTCTTAAATACTCCGATATTTTTTAAAAGCCCTTGGAATCCATTAAAATCATTTATAGTCCTCAGAAATCGTGGTTAAATCTTCAAGATCACTAAAATCCATCGAAATTCTTTTGTACCTTTTGAAATCCTCAGAAATCCCGTGATTTTTTTCTAATATTTTGAAATATCTTAAAATCCTTTAGAATTCCTTAAAATCGTTTGTAATCCGCGAAAATTGTGCTTCAGTTTTTAAAATTCCTAAAAATTCGTCGAAATTCGTCGGTATCTCTTAAACTCCTTTGAAATCGCGTGATTTTTTTAAATACTTCGAAATATCTTGAAATCCTTTAGAATACCTTATAATCCTTCGTAATCCGCGGAGATCGTTCGTAAATCCTTAAAAGCCCTGAAAATCCATGAAAATCCTTCGGTATCTCTTGACATCCTTGAAATCCCTTGATTTTTTAAAAAAGATTTCGAAATCTCTTAAAATCCCTTGGAGTCCCTTAAAATAAGTTGTAATCCACGGAAATCGTTCTTAAATCTTCAAAAATCTAAAAATAGGTCGAAATCCTTTGGTATCTCTTGAAATTCCGTAAAATCTCTTGAAACCTGATTAAACTCTGTAAAATCCCTTAAATCTCATAAAATCCCTTGAAAAATTGATATTCTCTTTGAAATTGTACTATGTAATTTCTTCAAATTCTTGAAATCTTTTCAAATCGCTTAAAATCTGTAAAATCTCACGTAATCCTTTGAAATCCTTCAAAATATCCTCAAACTTTTCTGATCTCTTGAAATTTTTTGAAAGCCTTTTAAATCATTGGAAATTTTTCAAATCTTTTGAAATATCTTGAAATCTTTTGAAATTTCTTTTTCAGTGAAAATAATTGGTATATTGTTGATATATATATTATGAAAATATAAAATCTTACTCAAGAAGGAGGGGGAAGTCGCCAAAATCTCACGAATTTTTTACAGACGGGAGGTGAGGGTCAGAATTTTAAAAAATTATCCTTACGTAATTAGTGGACGTTCCCTTACCTAAAATCTGATTTTTTCTTATTTCATAAAGTATTCCAAATCACTGTAAATATCTCTTGATGTTATGTAAATGAAATTATAATTTATTTCATCTTAAAATTTCTAATTTAATATTTTCGAATGTTGGAAGTTTTGAGTTTGAAATGTGCAATTCATAAAATTTTTAGGCTCAAAACAATGCATTTTTGAATATGCTCAATTTTAAAACGGTTTTATTTCCAAGATCTCATATTTGAAATTGTTCAGCTTTTATAACTTGAATATAAAAATGTTAATTTTTAAATCTCTTAATCTTTAGTTGTTCAATCAAAAACGTTTGAAAAATGTACAATTTCAATATTTGTTTCCGGATTGTTAAAATATGATGACATTCAGCTTAAGACTATTTAATTTTTCAGACTTGCAATGTAAGAATGGAGAATATTGGAAGCCTCTGATTTGATATTTTATTTTACCATTTTCAATGTTTCATTTTGAAATAATGCGTAATTTTAAACACTGTTTCTAGTTTACAAAGCTATCAGTGTAGTATCACTTTGGCTGCTTTAATTTGCAGTTTAGTTCTGATTACTTCAAATTCAACAATTTTCAGCTTTGAGGGCTTCCAAAGCTTGAATTTTGTTATTTCATTGGCAGGGAAAAATTTTCTCAAACCGGGAAATGATCAGAAAATTGTTTAATAATCTTGAGTGGTCACAATCTTAATAAATAAATGAATGCATAAGCATTTACTGATTGAAGCATTTTTGGTATAAATTAATCTAATTTCATCCTTTCTCTTGCTAAAAAGTGTCGTAATCAAAGAAAAAGAAAAGGCTTGAAGTAAGGACAGTCGGACAATGCAACCAACGGCTGCTAATTCGAGTCCATCCTATCTTCCAACTCGTGCATCATCAGGTTCGACAGCTACGAATTTGCTCCATCAGCATCAGCAGCCACAATCATTTTATGGTCCTGTGACTACCTTGCAACCATTTACAGCTGTTTTACATCCTCCCTGTGTTTATCCTGCTGCTCAAAGAAATTCTGGTCCCCTTAGTCCTGCCCTCTTACCAACTCAAGGTTAGAATCAAAAAAAGAATTTAATTTCAAAATCTCTAATTTTCCAACAAAACAATTTTTTGAAACAATCAAAATAATCGACTGATTCACAATCCACAGGTAACAAAGTTAACGAGTGGCAAGCGAAGAGCAAACCCCAAGGACAACAACAGCAAACCCAGAGGCAAATTTTTTATACTTCAAAGCCATCGTTCCTATTTGAACAACCACAAATCGCCCCTCCACCTCCTAACACTCCATCTCCATATCTTCTCACCTCAACAAATTTTTGCCACTCGCCATATTCTCAAGATCACTATAACAATTCGGGAGTCACCCTAGTATCCCAACCATACTTCAAACCACCAGAAATGCAGGCCCTTTGTCTCGTACATGATCGTCAAGTTATTTCCCAACAGCAAACTCAACAGTACAATCCGTATTACAACCTCAGTACCACGAATGCATGTACCGTCCAGGCTGTCACTGCCAACACCAATTTATTACCCAATCAAATGGGTTCTTACGCTCCTTTCGCAAACAATCAACTACCTCTTCCAACTCAGATATTCCCTAATTCCACACAAAACCCAATTCTTAACCCACCAAAGGAAACTCGTTTATCAGCATCAGTTGCAGACTTTCCGCCTTTGAAGTATCCAAAAAGCAAATTAAATGCCATCTCCGGCAAAATACCAACACCTCCGCCGGCTTTATCTCGAGAGAACACAGACTGGCCTCCTCATATTGGAAAAATGTCCACCACCTTTAACATTCCTTCCACTGACTACAAGGACTTTTGTGCCGAGATCGCTCAAAACAGTCAAGCTAACTCTTCTTCTAAAACTCAGGAGGAACGATTTTCAGACGAATCGTCAGCCAGTTTTGATTTCACGATCGAGGCTGAGAAGATGGTCTCTGCACTTTGCAATACAACTTCCTCGAATGATCTGGCGAAGATCGGAACTGGTAAGAACGAGTCTTCAACCGTCTTCAGCGGAGCTGGTGATAATATTTCTGATAAAGACACTTGGTTTTTGGATTATTCAGCTGACAATGCAAGGGTTGAGATCAGCTCTAGTAAGTCTGTTGCTACCCAGACCCAGGAACTCAATTCAGAAAAGTATCCTGAGCTCATTCGCAAAACGACCCTTTGGGGCTGCAGTCAGGCAGTAAGTCTTCTGAATTCTGGAAGGTGTTATCGAAATTACAAAAATGAATTGTTGTCGAATCTTTCGGCTGCAACGAAAATAGCGATTACTAAATCTGCGACTTGCTTTCCTGTATTTGCTGGAGATCGAACTTTTGTTCAAGATTTGATGAACTCCTTATTGAGGATTAGCAACGGTTGGCTGATTCTTGATAATTACTTGAACAAGCAACACTACCCGAGTCTTAATGATAAGTATGATCGGGAGTTAGTAAAGTGCTTTCAAGATTGGGAAAGAAGTACTCACGAGTTATTAAAAAACATAATAAAGACGTTTATTCATTTGGAGGAGAAAATCTCAGGTCAGGAAGAAAAAGATACATCTGGTACTTCTGGAACCTTCCCTGGTGATATTTCAATGTACACAACCTGTGATCTTTTTGAGACACCTCTTAACAAAACTAACTTAGCACCCGGATCATCAGTAAATCAAGAATCCCAGAATCTTCACAACTTTCACCACTTGGCTGATCAAAAAAAGGAAACAAAGCTAAAAGGCAAGTGGACCATCACCCAAAACGTCTCATCTGGATTGGAGAATTCAAAAAATCCGGATGTGTCTCTCAATCGACTTGATACTGGAATTCACGTTAGTAGACTTCGAACCAAGGGGAATGTCTCGTCCATGAAAAGCACTTCACTAAACGCTGAGTTTTTTCATTTGAGGAACAAGGTCTTGGAGAGTAAGAGTCCAGATTCTAAAAAGTGGCATCTGAAAGAAAGAAAACAAGATTTAAACAGAACATCCAAATCAATGGACTCAGTTTTCAGGCTCAAATTCGGAAGCGAGAACCAAGACGCTTGTTCTTCCCAGTTACCTAGAATCGATCCTATCTTCTCAAACTCTCCAGGGAACATGGATCCACTATATGTCAACACTAATAACTCTTATTGTCCCACTTGTATCGGTAAGAAAAGGTGCTTCGACCCAAGCTGCGAATCCAACTTGGGTCAAAGGTTATCAAATTCTCTCTATCTAGGCAATTCCTCCTCTGACCAATTGGAATTCGCTGGTATTCCAATCAACAAGATGACCCTACTGAGTCAAATTGAACCAAATACTGCTGTCACCAACAATGAAGAGATGACTGCTAATCTTTCTGCCTGGTTTGCTAGCATGAGAAATGTCAACATTACCAGTAACCTTGATCTGAAAGTCGAAAATCTGTCTAGAAATTCCCAAGAAGTCACCAGGAATAAAATGGACTTGACGAGACAACTGCAATTAGACGGAAACCGTCAGCTTTTATCACTCCAGAACATGCAGAGTATCCAAAGTGCTCCCTGGAATGCCTGCAACCTACTCAGCAATCGAGCCAGTGTTCAGCAAACTCACGAGGAGTATGACAGTTCGGAAGATATTCGTATCTATATGAAACCAGGAAGTTACAATGTTCCAAAGAAAAGACACCAAAAAAGGTCCAATCGAAGATCTGAAAACGCAGCTTTACGTTTGGGAAATCGTAATCTCAACAAGGAGAGATCTGATCCTTCAGCTTCTTTTGCATCTTCTCGAGTTCTTACTATGAATAATACTGATACAAATTCTAGTTCTAATCTTAGGATCACTCTATCAACTAATCCTCCAGCGTCTTCGTCTTTCACAAAAAACTCACCCCGGATACATCAAAAGAGTGATACCCCTTCTGAAGATGTGACATGGAAAGCGGCTTGTGCTTCAGCTGAAATTTTATTAGAGGCTCTGCATGTCAAAGAATCAAGTCCAAAAGTGGAAGGGGAAAAAAGTGATCAGAAGACCGTAAGTCTCGACGAGACAATCAGAGATCAGGATCAAATCTTCAGGAACCAGGATCAGATGTTCAGCAAGCAGGATCAGATGACCAGTGAACAGAATGAGAAGATCAAAGTTCAGATGATTAGGAATCAGGATGAAATCATCAGAAATCAGGATCAGATTATAAGGAATCAAGGACAGAAACAACGACTTTCAAAATCTAGGAAGCAAAGGGAGAATGAAGATTGTGACGCTTCGAGCTACGAAGCTTCAGAAGATGATTCGGAATCATCTGGTAAGATGTCTCATGGAATTGGTGCAGTTGGTTTGAAGCGATGTGATATTAAACTCAGCAAAACTAATGTTAAAACCGATTCTTGGTTGATAAGAACTTTGAACAATGCTAGCATCATAGAAATGAGCCAATGTCAAGGAGATGAAGTGGCAAGTTCAGATTCCCTAAACAGTTCTCTTCATGAGGATGAACAAACCGACAGAACTAATGTTGTTGCCTCCACTTTAACTACTCCAACTGCAGAAAAAATTAGAAACATCAGCCCCAAGAAACTGTTTCCCAATTTTTTAAAGAAAGAAGGTCCTAATGATAATGTTGGAAAGGCTACCTACTCAGAGACAGTTCGTCGTTCTGCTGCTTCTTTAGGGAAAAAGGAACCTTTGAAGAAGGGACAGAATAGTGAAAATGAATCTATAATGTGCGGTACTATTTTACCACTTCCTGGAAAAAAGAGTCATCGAAAGGACGTGGAGAAATCTTATCTTTTGCACAAGTCTCGAAAAGCAATAGCGAAAAAGACGCTGAAGAATCAAGAAGTCGAAGTTCAACACGGAGATAAATTAAAAATGAAGAATCCTTGGAATGAAACAAATTTAGGTGGAAAATCTACTTTGGGAAAGGGGCATGGGAAAAGAAAGGATACAACCGTGATATTGGACGGAAAAAATAAAAATTCAGATAGAGGTTGGTCTGTGTGGTATAGTTCAAAAAGAAAACAGATGAGTCCTTTGGCTTTGAGTAAATTGGAAGCGATTCATCAGACTCTGTGGCAAATGGAGGAAGCTTGTGTTTTTAAGTATCCTTCATCTACTGATCCTGAAACTTCTACATCGAGCAACATGGTCAGTTGATAATTCGGCTGGACACCCAAAACTCAGAACAGATGTCGCCACTCCTTTTGGCTCCTTCGGGAGCATGTTTTCTCTAATTTTGTATTGCTCATGGCGATCAGGATGACCAGCTATTGGCTACACTTGGCGCTTGAGTGGAAGATTAACCTCCACTGCGCATGCTCGAAATTTCAGCAAATAGCTGTTCGCCATAAATAATAGAAAATGCTAGAAAACATGCGCCCTAAGGAGGCAAAAGAAGTGGAGACATCTGCTCTGAGTTTTAAGTGTCTAGCTCAATTGGTTTATATTTTAAATTAATTGTGGTGAAGTTGTAGAGAAACTTATTACCAAAAAAAGCTGTCATTAAAATTCCACCATTTGAAAAAAATGATAAGAAGGGCTAAGAAAAATAGTTCGGCCAATAATAACATTCTTGTAAATAACTTTTGTATGTATCAATCAATTTTTTAAAATGATACTAAGTAACGCTAATCAATTTTTTTTCAGTGACAGTAACTGCGTCAAATTCAGAATTTTATTTATGAATGTCCCTTTCGTTTCAGATTGAGGATTACTGTAAAATTGTGAAAACCCCTATGTTTCTCGAGACGATCGGTTACAAATTGAAGAATCGTGTCTACTCCAAAGTGGAGCATGCTGTCAAAGATTTTCGTAGGATAGTCAACAATTCTAGGCTCTACCATAAGGTTCAAAATTCAGTGAAGCATTAGCAAGAGAGTTTCTCCTCTGATTTTTCTTTAAATATAATTATTATTTCTGAAATCGGATATTCAATTTTAAGCATTCACTTTATTTGCTAATATCGTAAATATCCTCTCAATTTCGATTTTAGAACGATGGTGATTTTTCATCCAGGATCGAGACACTTTCCAAAAAGTTGGAGGAGCTTTTTGAGGAGCATTTCGCGAATTTGGATTTTGAAAACACGACGAGTCCAAGAGACGTATCCCCAGTTTCTCAACGTGTGAAATTGCATAGTCAACGGGGCCGATGTAACATTAGAAAAAAAAGTCCCTCAGGATCGGGCAAAACTGAATGTGTTCATTCAAATGATCATTTAAATCAAAACTGAAAACCAGTATCCAAACTAGAAGCTTATAAAAAGACATGTCAATTTATTTGCTATCTACAGTGAGAAAAGAATTTTTTGAAATAGTAAGATTTGCATACCGTGAATAGAAAGTTTTTCTTCTCTTTCTATGATATCTGATATATTATTAGTGGCAGGAAAGAATTTTTTTTATATGGAACTTTTGCAGTTAAATTAATTGCAAATTTTACTACTTCGAAAATTCTTACTCGATGCAGTCCAGTTGATAGCAGTGATATACAAAAGTATAAAATCGAAATATAGTGACGGGCTCTTGTCAATAACCAATGTTAATAATGTTATTAGGCGTTCTTCGATTTCAATTTTGATTGTTATTGCAATCATGATACTTTTGTCTTTCGTAAAATATTTATTGGGTCGCGAATTAAGTGGTATATTGTAGTGCTAGAGTATAACGCTTGTAGAAATATAATACAGAAGACTGTAATAAAACAATTTTTTAAAAAGTGGTACCTAATAATTGAAATAAAATCTCCATGTTGTTAGTGAATTTATTCATTTAAAAAATTAACTATTTCAGTGTAAAGTGGAAATACTGAAGTGATAATTTCCGTTACTACACGAAATATGTTGTCTGTACTTAAAATATGATAACAGAGATACACAACCTTATACGATTCATTCTGCACGTAAATAACTTAACTAGGATTACAGCAGTATTATCTAATCTATATTCTTTAAAATGAAATTTAACTATCCTTATTCATAAAAAGAACTGTAATCAACATTTTTCAAACCGCAAATAAACAAATATTTATTTGTTTATACTCTCTCCTTTTTACAGGTTTAAGAGTCTTCACGGAACCAGGGTCTTTTCGAATTTCGCGCACAAACGTGGACGCTCGCTCATGCGTATGATCAGAAAATAGGCCAGGAGCGCAACTTTGGGTGACGAGTTGTTAACAAATTTGCCATCCATATTTCAAGTTCTTTGTTGTTAGATAAATTAAAAATAACTATTGAAGGTGGATGAAGGTATCATATGATACCGTAACGTTAACTAATGCACCGCATTAAAAATTGTAACCCCCACTTGTAAATAAAATTCACAGTCAGCGTTGACATTTCATTGACAGTTTTGAGGTTAGGTTTTCCGCAATAAATACACAGAAAAACCATAATCTGCCCTAATTTACAGTGAACAATAATTTTGACTATTTCCTCACATAATCAAATATCAAACATATCAACACTATCATAACGTTAGCAATATCAAACAAAATTTGCAGTTTTAATTGCTATATATAGTGGAGACCTCAAAATAAATTTTTTTTCTTAAACATTTGACTGAAACTTGATCTAAATTTTTGTTTATTTTTAATTATTTTTTTTTATTGTTTGGTATTTTAGGGTAAAGATCTCTTGAAGTTACCAAACACAATTTTCAATTTTAATTGCGATATTTTAGTGGGGATCTCAAAATCATTTTTTTTTCTTAAGAATTTGACAGAAACTTAATTTTAATTTTTGTTTGTTGTTAATAAACTTTTTTTATTGTTTTGTGTTTCAGATAAAAAGTGCCTTTGAATTATCAAACACAATTTGCAATTTTAATTGCTATATTTTAGTGGGGATTTTAAAATCAATTTTTTTTCTAAAAAATTTGACAGAAACTTGATCTGAATGTTTGTTTGTTGTTAATAAACTTTTTTTATTGTTTGGTAGCTTAGGGTCAAGATCCCTTGAAATTACCAAACATAATTTTCAATTTTAATTGCTATATTTCAGTGGAGATCTCAAAATCAATTTTTTTTCTTAAGAATTTGACAGAAACTTAATTTTAATTTTTGTTTGTTGTTAATGAACTTTTTTTATTGTTTTTTGTTTTAGGTTAAAAGTAACTTTGAATTGTCAAACACAATTTGCAATTTTACTTGCTATATTTTAGTGGGGATTTCAAAATCAATTTTTTTTCTGAAAAATTTCACAGAATCTTGATTTAAATGTTTGTTTGTTGTTAATTATTTTTTTATTGTTTGATATTTTAGGGTAAAGATCCCTTGAAATTACCAAACACAATTTTCAATTTTAATTGCTATATTTTAGTGGGGATCTCAAAATCATTTTTTTTTTCTTAAGACTTTGACAGAAACTTAATCTAAATTTTTGTTTGTTGTTAATAAACTTTTTTTATTGTTTGGTGTTTTAGGTTAAAAGTCCCTTTGAATTATCAAACACAATTTGCAATTCTAATTGCTATATTTTAGTGGGGATTTCAAAATCAATTTTCTTTTCTGAGAAATTTGACAGAAACTTGATCTAAATTTTTGTTTATTGTTAATAAATTTCTTCTATTGCTTGGTATTTTAGGTTAAAGGTCCCTCCAAATTATCAAACACAATCTCAAAGTTTGATTGCTATATTTTAGAGGGAATCTCAAAATCAATTTTTAAATGAAAAATTTGACAGAAACTTGATCTGAATTTTTGTTTGTTGCTAATTATTTTTTTTATTGTTTGGTAGTTTAGAGTAAAGATCTCTTGAAATCACCAAACACAATTTTCAATTTTAATTGCTATATTTTAGTGGGGGTCTCGAAGTCAATTTTTTTTTTAATTACATAAAAAATGGATCCACATTTTCAGTGTTCCGTATTTTAAGGAAAGGCTCTCTTTCAAAGTCGTCGTCTTTCAAGTGCCATATTTTAAAACATACTTATCGTGTGATGGGAAGGGGAATAGAATGTACGAATAGAATAGAGTATGTCTTATGTTGATGTAAAAGAAATTATGCCTGCCTTCAAAATATTTGATAGCCTTGAAAATACCAAATTTGTTAACAACAAACCAAAATTTAGATCAAGTTTCGGTCAAGCTTTTCAGAGAAAGAATTGATTTGGGATCCCCCCTAAAATATAGCAATTGAAATGAAAAATTGTGCTTGATAATTTAAAGAGACCTCTAAGCTAAAATATCAAACAATAAAAAACATTTATCAACAACAAACAAAAATTTGGATCAAGTTTCTATCAAATTTTTAATAAAGAAATTGATTTTGAGATCCTCACTGAAATATAACAATCAAAATTGAAAATCGTGTTTAATTATTTAAAGGGAACTCTAACCTGAAATATCAAACACTAAAAAAAATTTATTAACAACAAACAAAAATTTAGGTCAAGTTTCTGTCAATTTTTTCAGAAAAGAAAGTTGATTCCGAAATTCCCACTAAAATAATGCATTCAAAATTGAAAATTGTGTTTGATGTTGCTGATTTTATGTTAGTGTGGAAGTGTTTGATATTTGATTATGTTAGGAAATAGTCAAAATTATTGTCCACTGTGAATTATGGCAGATTATCGTTTTTCTCTCTGTATTTATTGCGGAAAACCTAACCGGAGAACTTTCAATGAAATATTAACACTAATTGTGAACCTTGTTTACAAGCGAGGGTTACAATTTTCAATGCAGTGCATCAGTTAACGTTGCGGTATCGTATGATACCTTTACCCACCTTTAATAGTTATTCTTTAATTTATTTAACAATAAACAACTTTAAATACGAATGGAAAATTTGTAAACAGCTTGCCCCCCAGTTGCATCACAGGCCTACTATCTGCTCCATGCGCATGCGCGAGCGTCCATGTTTGTGCACGACATTCGAAAAGACCCCTGTTCAATATCTTTTTGCGTGCTGCTGTGGAAGGGGTGTTGCTTTTTTCAAAAATATTCCAACATGCAACAACCATATGACTGAGATGAGATAGACCTTACTGTATACCCTACCAAATTAGTGGAATTTTCAACTCCAAAAAGACGAAAATTCAACAAAACAGTTGAGCCATCAACCAATAAGTCGGATTTTCAACGAAATAGTTGTATTTTGAACTGAAAAAGATGATTTGAAGAAATTTTTACCAAAAGAGATCAAGTTTCAAACCAAAAAGAAACCCGTTTCCGAAAAAATCGACTTTTTTTAAATTTTTATTTCATGGATTGAAATTATTTAATTCTCATGTAAAATTATGTAAATATAACATTTTTCTAGTAAAAAGGATGAATTTTCAACAAAATACATGTATTTTCAACTAAACAGCTGAATTTTCAACTAAGAAAGGTAAATTTTTAACCAAGGAAAATTTTGCAGTAAAAAAACGATTCTACCCCAATTGAGGAAGTTTCAAACCAAAAAGACGAATTTTCTACGAAGCACATGAATTTTTCACAAAAAAAATTATTTTCGACCAAACAGTTCGATTTTCTACCAAATTAGTGGAATTTTCAACTCCAAAAAGACGAATTTGCAACAAAGCAGTTAAAATTTCAACCAAAAAAACGAATTTTCAACCAAACAGTTGCATTTTTAACCAAAAACACGAGTTTTCCAGCCAAAAAAAAATGAAATTCAACAACAAAAAAATAAATTATTAATTGTTGGAAATTCAATAAAAAACCGTCGACCCATTTTCCAAAAAATCAACTATTTTCAAAATTCTTATTTTATGTGTTGAAATGTTTATTAAATTCTCATGACAAATTATGAAAATATACATTTTTAGCATATGTTGTTAACATGAAATTCACTTTTTTCTTGAATTTTCATCTGTTAGAAATTCAACTATCATAAATTAGAGAAAATTGAATTTTCAACAGTGGAATTTTGAATTTTCTTCTACTTTCAATAGTTGAAGATTCAACTGTTAAAAATTCAAGTGTTAAAATTTCAATTGCTGAAAATTCAATTGTCAATTTTCTTCAATTTTCGACAGTTGAATTTTGTACTAAAAACAAGTGCTCGAAATATTGAGTTCACATAATCATACACGCGAATTTAATAAATAAATATTTCAATCCCTGGAAAAAAGTTTGAGAAAACTGTTGAACGAGTGATGAATGTACATATACTACGCTTTCTAATTTTTTAATATTGTAAGAAACCCATCGACTGTTCTATTTGGATTGATTTCTTTCTTTTTTTGGGTAGTGTAGTTTTCCTAGACCTACCTTTCTTTCTTTTTTTCTTAGTTTTTTATGTAAAAAAATGAAATTTGTTAGTACGATCACTTTTTTATATCACTTCTCTGAGAAAAAGTAGTAAAAAAGTATCTTTACATTGAAAATAGTAACAAAAAAGTAGCCTTGCCTGAAAAAGTGTCAAAAAAGTAAAAGAAGTGTGGAACTTCAAAGCCTAACTAGGAAAATAATAATATTAATGCAAAAAAATGGTTGTTTTTAAATTGATCCTAAACATTTTTAATAGCAACATTCATACAGAATTTTATAAACTTGAACTTCAGTTTTTCAAGAATCCCTGACTCAGGTTTTTCCTGGCAATCCCTGACTTACCCTGACCAGTTTTAAATTCCCTGACTTTTCTTGATTTTCTGGAATTTCATGACCTGTAGCAACTCCTGTCGTAACCAAATTCTCAATTTGAGCAATCATGAACAATTTACTGAAAAAAATTCACAGTTTGAGCAAATCTTTTTCAAGGCACTTTTTTCCGGAAAGTCCTTGTTTTGGCTTACTATCTAGAGTTTATTCAGTATAGTAAAATGCCTTTTTGTAACAAATAAAGCTCATTTAAAAAAAAAGTGTGACAAAATTTTAAAAAGGCAAAGGATAGCAAAGGATTTTTATCCCTAAGGTATGTAATGTTTTACAGGAATAAGTTTTCGAGTTCGAAGCACATCCTTGAACCATTTCGCGGACATCTTGTATGTCCTTTTTCTCTCTGGGTCATTAAAATCAACGTGTACGATTCCATAACGTATGCTGCAAAAATTTCAGTATATTATTTAAACAACACAGATTTATTTTTTAATTAAAATTTTCTAAGATTCATTCAAATATAATACAAAATTCTTCACGTTTTTAAAATACTTAAGCAATTTGGATATGAAATCAAGACAAAAATTACCTATATCCATAAGCCCATTCGAAGTTGTCTATAAGGCTCCAAACTGTATAGGCCTTAACATTGCATCCATCCTTCATAGCTAACAACATTTCTTTCAAATACGAATAGTAAAATTCTATTCTGTCGTAATCATTCAAATTTTCTTGGTCTGCATATCCATTTTCGAGTACATAAACTTCTGGATTACCGTATTCATCTTTTATTTTACGAAGAATTCCCCCAAATCCTTCAGGAATTACCTGGCAATAAAAATTTCAACAATTTCCTTTTTGTAATATTAGTATCTAGATGAGCAATGAATATTGTATTTGAAGTCTGGTTTTCCTTTAAATATTGGGGAAATACTTTCTGCATAACTACTATTAAACTTCAATATTGATTATTTGCAGATTATTAACAAATTTTGTATAACACATGCATGATTTCAGCCCTTTTCGATTCCTATAAGGCGGGACTCAAGTTCTACTTTTTACTCCCTAGGGAGTAAAAAGTGACGTCAGAGATGAATGATGAAAATTATACATTTATAAGCTCACATTTTGGGCTCACAAAAAGTGATCGTCAAGCGATCAGTTTATTGAGTTGACAGATTGGACCAGTTCAAAGTGATGAGTCACCATAAATTAACAATAAATTACCACAAATCGTCATAGACTGCCATAAGTTACCATAAATTACCGAAAAATTCCGGAAATGTTGGAAATTTCCGAAAATTTGAGTAATTTTATCAATTTACCGAAAATTTCAGGAAATTTTTGCAATTGATAAATTACTGGAAATTTGGAAAACTTCTAAATTTCCGAGTTTTTCTTTGAATATTGTAAATTCTATAAATTTCCGTAAATTTCGGAAGTTGACGGGAAGAAACGGAAATACAAAGATCCAAAAATTTCTAAAATTTCCGGTAATTTTCGACCTGAAATCATGAATTTGTTATGAAAAATACCGCATGCACTAAGGGGAAGGAGACTTTTTACGCCGAGTGTAATTTTTTCAGTAAGAGTCGAAGTTACTTTTTTTGCCACTTTCTTTCATTAAAGTGATATAAAAAATTGATCCTACTAACAAATTTCAGTTTTTTAAAAATAAAAGTAAAAAAATGAAAGAAAGATATGTCTAAGAAAACTACTTTACACCCCAAAAAAGGAACAAATCATTCAAAATAGAACCGTCGATGGATTTCTTAAAAAATTTCAAAATTAAAAGGCGTAGTATATATACATTATCACTCATTTAACAGCTTTTTTCAAAAAAATTTGTTATGGATTGAAATGTTTATTTATTAAATTTGTATGTAAGATTATGTGAAATAAATTTTTTAACACTTGTTTTCAATACAAAATCTAACTTTTGACAATTCAATTTTTTATTTTCTTCGATTTTCAGCAATTGAAAATTCAACTATTTAAAATTCAATTTTCTTTAATTCACAATAGTTGAATTTTCAATAGTTGAAAATTTAAGAAAAATTCGAATTTCATATTACCAACAAGTGTTAAAAATGTTATATTTACATAATTTTACATGAGAATTTGATAAATAAAGATTTCAATCCATAGAATAAAAATTTTGCAAAAAACCGGTTTTTTTAAAAACGGGTCGCCGTTTTTTTCTTGAATTATCAATAGTTAACAATTTTTTTTTGGTTAAACACTTATCAATTTAATTTAATTTCGACTTTTTACTTTGAAAATTCGTCTTTTTGGTTTAAGTTTCAATTCTTTTATTGAAAATTCGTCTTTTTGGGATAAAAGTTCAACTGTCTTGTTGAGAATTCAACTTTTTGGGGTTGAAAGTTCAACTATTTTGATGAAAAAATATAACTATTTGGTTGGAAATGAACTTTTTTGTTGAAAATTCATATTTTCAGGTTGAAAATTCAACTGCTTTGTATAAAATTCGTCTTTTTGGCTTGAAACTTCAACAATTTTATTGAAATTGTTTCAACCTTGTTCTCATTTGATAAAAATTTCTTCTAATCATGTTTTTTGGTTAAAAAGGCAACTGTTTGGTTCAAAATTCCACTTATTTGGTAGAAAATTGATTTGTTCTGTTAGAAATTAACTTTTTTATTGAAAATTCAACTACTTTGTAGAATATTCGTCTTTTTGGCTTGAAACTTCATCAATTTGGGTTAAATTGTTCTTCTTTCCTGAATGCAAAATCTTTCTTGGTTAAAAATTTATCTTTTTTAGTTGAAAATTCAACTATTTAGTTGAAAATACATGTATTTTGTTAAAAATTCGTATTTTCTGGTAGACAAATGTTATATTCACATAACTTTACATGAGAATTAAATAATTTCAATCCATAAAATAAAATTTTTCAAAAAAGTCGATTTTTTCAAAAACGGGTCGCCGTTTTGTCTTAATTTTCAACAATTAAAAATTCATATTTCGGTTGAACATTTATCATTTTAGTTGAGTTTCATCCTTTTGGTTTGAAGATTCGTGTTTTTGGTTGAAATTTTAACTGTTTAGTTAAAAATCGTCTTTTTGCGGCTGAAAATTCAAATATTTTGGTAGAAAATCGAACTATTTCCTAAAAATGAACTTTTTCGTTGAAAATTCATATTTTCGGGTTGAAAATTCAACTGATTTGTAGAAAAATCGTCTATTTGGCTTGAAACTTCAACAATTTTGTTGAAAATGTTTTTCCCTCTTGACTAAAATATCTTTCTTGGATGAAAATTCAAGTCTTTTAACAAATTTCGTCTTTTTAGTTTGAAACTTAATCTCTTTTGGTAGAAATTAGTTCTAAACATCTTTCTTGGTCAAACATTCAACTGTCTGATTGAAAATTCGGGCGAGCATGAGCCGAAGATGAGTAGTGCTCGATCGCATATGACTCGCACTGAAAAAATTTCAGTCGACGTAAAAAGTCCCATTTCTCCCCCTTGGTGCATAATATACTATCTCATCTTACCTTGTACTCTGAATTTGCAGTTTCAGGCCATTTGGGATCCTCTGTCAAGTTGAAACCCCTGTCATCTATCCATACTTCATCACGACCTTTTTTCACAGGTATCGCAATTTTTGCTGCATAATGGTTTAGCCCAAAATAGTCTGCTGCGCCCCTATTAATAAATAAAAAATATTTTTGTAACACTTGCATGGAACGTTTAATTTTCGGCTACAGCTTGCTTTTGCTGTTTATCAAACCAGAATTTCCTGCACTTGTTATAAAAAATAATAAGTTATATGTTTGAACAACATTTACGTGCTCAATTTTTTAGTCAATAGGACCTTGGGGCGAAAGAAAAGGAAACTAGTTTCACTGTTTGTGGATTCAAAACGGGAGGAAGAGAGATACGAAAGGAGGCTTGAATTTGGTGGGGTAAAATCATGTAGGTATTGGATGAATGAAGAGGAGAAACCGTGTAAATCATGTAGGTATGAGCAGAAACTATGGGTGCATGTGTTAAAGAGGTGTACAGGTGACGAAGGGGAGGTAGGAGTATGGAAGGGAGAATAAAGTAGATTTTGAATAGACGCGGGGTGGGAAAAAGCCAAAAAATAACTCCTAAAGGATGAGAAAAATGAAGTAGTGTTGCAGAATAGAGCTACAGTTTTTAGATTGGTAGTGGTAAGAGGAAACGGAAGCTCAGGGCAAGGGTTGCAAGCGTCTAGGATTAAGAATAGCATTTAAGACGATATGTAAGAAATTGTTGGTGAGGTAGTATATAAGAATTGACGATAAGAAAACATTTAATGATTCTGTTAAGACTCTTAAGCCCGAAAAAGGGAGAAAGTTTAAACAAATAAAGAAGAAAGGAGGTGTTTCTGGTTTCAATCGTGTGCAAATCTACGAATCTTGCCGACGCTTCGTGAACATTGCAATTCACTTCTTCAGGGCTAACCTGAAACTGAAGCTTCACCTTATGTTCTCCTTATATATACTCTCTACGATGCCTGTGATTGGCCGGAGTGCCCACCGTGGGGATTGGTCGAAGTTGATTGGTTCATCAAGTCTTTTTCAAAAAAACCCGGGAGGACGAAAAGCCAAATCGCTTTGGTATTATATCATCCACTGTCCCTATTGATGTTACTAGCGTGTTTTAAGATTCCGATTGCTTGTCTATGTTTTCTTGGAAAAATATTGTATGTTTTTGCGATGACGGTTGTTTTGTCAAATAGAATGCTATGTCCTGTTTCGATATGATTCTCAACTAGTGCTGATTGCGTGAAATGCTTTAGCCTGACTTTACTCTTACGTTCTTTTACACGTTGGCTCACCGCTCTCCCGGTTTCTCCAATATACTCGTAGACTTTGCCACAAGAGCAAGGGATTTTATATGCTCCCGGATCACTGAGAGGTGCCTTTTTATCTTTAGGGTTGTTTAGAAGTTGTCCTATTTTCGTAGGTGGTTTAAAT
>JAUMHM010000005.1:31295796-31310949 GCA_032362435.1 Melikaiella ostensackeni | reverse complement strand
ATTTTTAACACAAAATTTAATGCAAACTCGTTGATGCAAAGTTGATGACATTTTTTTTTTGTGAAAAATCGAAACCAAATACAAAGATAGATTTACACAATACGGCGTCACTTCAACAAATGTCAAGCTACCAAGAAGAAGAATTAAAATCGGCCGAACGAGAGCGTCACACGGTGACGAGTCCTAAAACTTTTTGATCAAGATGGTATATCTGGGAAACGACCTTTGAGATTGCCATGAACGCCAGACGCCTCACCCGTTGCGTTCAGACCCCTGAATGGGTGGAAATTCTTAAGTGATAGTATAAGAGTCAATTTTCATCTAGGTTCAACTATTGATGGCCCAAGTTTTTGATTACTGAATCGCCAAACCCTCGCCTAACCCTGACGCGGTCGTTCTCTCTCCCCTCGGTTCCCCGCTTGGGCCCATACTTTCGATGATCTTCAAACATAATTTTCAGGGTGTTTGCAATGGAATTTTGGTCTGTCGTTTTACGAGCTCTACATGTAGATACTATTCTTTATTGTCATAGAAACGCCAAACCTTTTACTCACACTTAAAAATATACATTTTACCATCAATAATTATCAAATCTGGCAGTGTGTTATTCGGGGGCTATTTGTATGGTGATTCAATAATAATGAGCTTGGGCCATCAATACTTGATCCTAGATGAGAATTGACTCTCATACTGTCACTTGAAAATTTCAGTTTTCCACCTGAATCAGGTGTTTAAACGCAACGGGTCAAGCGTCTGGCGTTCATTGCAATCTAAAGAAGGGTCGTTTCACAAATATATTCACCACTTTCTAAGACTGTGACTATTCTCTAATTAATATTTCAGTTTAGAGAACTCATCCATTTCTTTCTTTCTTCTTACAGAATTAAGTTCACAAGCCAGTAAGAGGTCCAGCAAAGTACATCCGCTTCACGAGCCGCTTCCGATTCATGAAGGTGCTGGTGCTATTCCTGTTCCTGCTCCTGCTCTCGAATTTCAGAATGTTGCAGTGAATCCTAGTTTTAGAGGTCTTCAATTTAAAGACGCAAATGGTGAATCTCATCAAATATCTAGAGATTTTCTAGGATTAAAAGGAGATAATGGTGACATAATTGGAATACACGAAAATGGTTATTCTCACCCAATATACGTGTATTATCCTTTAATTAACGATAGCGTAATGGTTGGGGTAAGCTCGAATGGCAGCTTTCGACGTTCATTGAGAAATCATGAATTAGCTTTGTTACGGGAGAGACAACAATCGGAAACTGAAATACAGCAACATCGTTTGTGATCTGAGTCGGATCAAATCGTTACAATATTAAAATTGAATGTTTTATATGGTTCTGAGTGTAGCAGTAATAAGTGATCTCAATTACTGCTATACAGTATTGAATCAAAGAAATATATTCATTATCTTTCCTAAATATATACTCCTACCTAAAAAACATGCTTTTTTATTTACTTGCACTATCGATCAACTTTAAAATAAACTTTCACATGTCCATACACGTATAAAACGGATTGGATGGCGTGGCCTGTAAAGTGGCTGCTGTAACCAATCTACTTGGATTCTGAGGGGCAATCTGATTAGTTGGCTGAGGCAGCCATTTTTAATGGACACGGTGGTCTTCCTTGTGTGATCCAACTCTGTTGTACAGAACAATCTACTACTGGGTCACACCGAGTGCGCATAATGTTCCCGTGCCTTTTTATTGTCTAACTGACGTTTTTCAGATGGATCGTACATCCAAACCTATTTGGGTCGTGAGTCGAACACAAAATATAGGTTATACATGTGAAAAATAAAAATTTGTATAAAATCCTTTCAGATTGTATACAATAGTCCACTGCTTTTTATTCTTTCATGCGCCACGTGTTTGTCAAATGAGTTGGGAATCCTGACCAACTCGTTGGCTGCGCTACATATTCGGTAGATGCAGGGTCCAATGCATTGCTACAATGCTCATCGAACACGCAACAATTTGAAACGATCACTTTGTTCAACGGGCTAAGCTGGTGTGTCAATCTGAACAGACGTTCAGACCAACCATTCCTTAACCAAGAAAAAATGGATGCGTCAGCTAACCAGTTCTCTGAGTGAAGAACGACACCCTTAAAAATATTGTTTGCGGAGTCCAGATAGATATAATATTAATTATTGATAGTGAATAATTTTTTGTTCTGCTGGCGCTTTTTAAATTTAAAAAAATTTAATAAGCAGGACGGAATATATTTAAAGAAAATGGAGAAGATGTTCAATTAATTTGTGGGTTTGAATTCCAAAATTTCCAGGTCCGAAAGCTGAATAATTAATTGCATTGATATTTTTTTCTCAAGTTCTCTGTTGAGAACTAAATTTTTCATCACATAAATAAAGCCTTCTAACATAAAAAAATTGCAACTTTGCTCAATTCCAGATCTTGTTAAATCCTCTCTGTTGAAAATATAAATTTGCAACTCGGAATATTAGATGGTAAAAAGTGAATGTTAGATGAATGCCACAAGTTGAAATCAAAGTTTATTACGCGCTATTAAAGTATAAAATAATCAGTTTACGTTACTGTTACGCTTCCAGGTTCATTCTTGCGCCTATAAGCAACAAACTGTCCTCTCCTACAAGGAGCACCTTAGGGTCTTCTTGTTTGGCCTGATTTCATATCGAAAGAACTCAGTTGTTTCTTCACTGTATCTGAAAAATTTTTCCATTTATGATGTCATAAAATACCATTTGCCTTTAAGTAAAATAAAACTGTTTCATGAATGTGGTTCATTTATTCAACACTCAATCAAATATAATCTAGCCGAAAATGAACCACATTCATCAAACAGTTTTATTTCACTTAAGGGCTGTTACGTCGTAACAATTTCATTTAATATATTTCATTCATTTTTTGTTTTTAGCGACTTGCCCCCGGTAAAGAAATCTGTCGTTTTTGTAGTGTATTCAGGTGAAAGCGTGTTTCGATCTCACGCTGCAATTCGAACACATCGGTTAAGCAGATTGCTTAGGAAATTGTACTTTCTACCTTTATGTGTTCACCGTTCATCTTATCTCAAATACTTCATTTATGGATTTTCTTCCCTTCAGGAATTTTATGTTTATGCCTTTATCATTTACACTCTTTTTTTTATCTTTCGCTTCTGATGCCAAGCACGTTCGTCTAATTACATAAAGAAACCGTCAGCCTCAGAACAGCATAAGATACAAGATTAAGCCCTTATTGTTATTGTCCTCTCAACCTTGCAGTCCCATATTTCGCTTCCATCAATTCTTTCAATTTTCTCACACCGTCCCTTCCCTTCCAAATTTAAGAGAGAAAATCGTTATCTTCACCCTCTAAATTCCCACCAATAATGTTCCGACTTCGCTCCCACTTATTTCCCAAATTTCCTCACTTTTTTCTTCGAGAATCTGTACTCCGGTCAGCAATGCAACTTCACCTTTTCATAAACTCCGTGTACGTCCTTCGTTTAGAGAACTTATATCATGTCAGTCGTATGCACTTTCTAATTTTAAAGTAGATTTTCGCGTTTTGTCATTTGTCCTATACTATTTTTATGTGTAGTAATAAACGATTTTAAAATGTATACTATATGTGAATTAAAACATTTTATAATATACTGAAAGCAGTTTCAGTTAGTAGTAAGATTAAAATTAAGCTGATATTTTTATAATAGAATAAATTTATTATTAAAAATATTTAAGTATGTAATTCAAACATCACAAAGGATTCAAAGTACTGCAAGTAAAAAAGTAACATTTTCTTTTATCTTTAAGTTTCATATTTGAACTGATAAAATGTTTGATAGACTGCCCGAAATTTTTCAATAAGCTAGCTTCTAAGACTCACCAAAAATATAAAATTTACAAAATATATAAAATAAAATTTATACGACGTAACATGCTGGCCCCTTTGAACGGTCGACGTTCAAAATAAAATAATAAAAAGTCGTTGATTCGAATTACAGATGATTACAATTGATAAAAATTATTATACCTATTTACAAATTTGCAGGTTATTATATAGCGTAAACATTCAAACGATGGGTAATGGGTACACTGTTCTTAACGCAAGTCTAGCGGTATCAGATGTATCTTTAAGCGTTACTTTTCGGACGATTTCCTCTTGTCCAGGGTGAATCTCGATGATATGTGCAAGACTCCACTTCAGAAGGGACGGATTGTCATTCTTCACAGCCTTCTTTGTTGAGCCAAGCCCCAACAGTTTAGGCAGTATTCTGGAATTAGACATGAATCTTTTCCCGTTAAAGCAGTCGAAAAACTCACAATTAGGAAATAAGAAGGAGTCAGGGGGAGGATATAGTTGAGATCGGATGACAATGGGTTAAGTGGACGCGAATTGAGGATTGCCTCAATCTCAACGACATGTTTGTATACAGTTTTTCATACGTGAGCAATGTATTTCCAGCTATTTGAACAAAATGACGCTTAAAAGATTTAACCGTAGCCTCCCAAAGGATTCCAAAGTGAGGAGCTCTAGGCAATATGAAACGTCAATTAACCTCCTTAGTTGATGAAAGTTGTTGAAGCTTGTTGCTTTTTACCATTTCCGTTAACTGTTTCGACAGTTTCTTCAATTCACTGTTCGCTCCAACAAAGTTCGTAGCATTTTCAGAATTCATAGATTGTGCAATTCCGCGACGAGCAAAGGAGCGTTTTGAGTAGGCGAAAAACACGTCTCTCGTGAGGTCATTTGCTAGTTCCAAATGAACTGCCTTTGTAGCAAAACCAAAGAAAACCGATACTTATGTTTTGATATCAGTTCTATCGCGATAACGATGCTCTTTTGTGTAAAATGGACCACTGAAGTCGACGCGCGTCAGAAAAAGGTCGAATCAATGAGAGTCGAGTTTTCGGTGAATTTCTCATTAAATAATTGACTTCGTGGAGCTAGGCTCGAAAACAAGAGACGGATTCTCGAATAATGTGTCGAGTCGCATTTCGCCCATCTATAGGCCTATACGTTTCTCGAATTCCGCATAATGTTGCATTTGTTCCAGCATGTAATAATTTCAAATGTTTATCACGTATAATTAATTTTTTGATGTGATGATATTTAGGGAGAATCATCGGATGTTTTTGGAAATCAGGGATCGCGGCCCGATCCAATCTTCCAACGACTTTAATTAACCCGTCGTCTAAAAAAGGATTGAAACGGCAGGGACTGCTTTTTTGATCCACCTGTTCACCTTTAGACAAAGCGCTTAATTCTGTAGAAAAAACTTCAGATTAAGTCAATTTTACTATTATATGTGACGCTGAATTAAACTTATTTGGTAGAAGTGGACGCCTTGTCTAGAATTCTTGTCTTTAATTTTTGAGTCACTGATAATTCTCAAGCGATATGCGTGTATTCTCTGAAATTTGCTGTACTTCTTGAGAATATGAACCCCTGCATGAGTCATCATGAAGGATACCACGGTTTTTGGCGTACGTTTTTCCGGAACATCTGGAAGCTTGAAATATGATAAGGGTCAACTGTCTTCCTGACAATTCAACCACTGAAGACCGTGTATCTAAAGAGTGTTATTCGAAGAATCATGAGGGCCTTGGCCACGTGATATACAATCCGCAGGATTGTCGAGAGTTGGAACGTGTCGCCAGTCTGTAGGCTGAGTCGTTGTCTGAATTTCGGAAACACAATTAGCTATAAAAGTTCATAAAGTGTGAGGTGGAGAGTTTATCCAATCTAATGCTATGGATAAATCTGACCAAAAAACAGTCTTCGAAAATCCTATCTGAAGTGAGCGAATTGTAGAATTGGATAAGTAAACGAGTAACGCAGCGGCGCATAACTTGAGTTGGGACAAGGTGTTTTTTTTTTAGCGAATCGCCCCGTGATTTAGAGCATATGAGTTCACAGTGGTAATTTTCGCGATTATCTGTCGAACGAAGATACAGTTAAGCCCCATGCTCCTTTTCGCTCACATCACAAAAACCATTCAATTGACTTTCAATCGAGAACTCGAGAGTTGAGCATCGCTAGTATCTCACAGTGTTGAGTGAAGGTAATTGTTTCTCATACTGTAACCACATATCGTGAATCTCAGGAGGAACTTGACCGTCCCAGCCTAGTTGATGTTTCCCAAAGCTGTTGAATTACAATTTTGTCTACGACAATGACTAGGCCGAGCAAGCCCAGTGAGTCAAAACGTTTTGAGCATTGTTAAAGAATGGTTTTCTTGGTAGCGCGATCACTTGAATCTGACTAATTGACAGAGTACAAAATCAAATCGAATTAAGGATCCCAATAAATTCCTTATGCCTTGTATGTATCAGAAGGATTAAGAGGCATATAATTTATTTGAGGTATCGATTGAAAAGTTTTGGAATAATTCTGGCTTATTCGAAGCCCGTTTCCGAAGATTAAATCTTTTCCATCGTCTGCCAATTTATGCAGCAAATGAATCACTAAAAAGGGTGCACAAGGAGTGCCGAGTATAACAGTGTGCAAAGAATAGATTTCAATCGGTTCATCCTGACTTTTTCGCGACAAGACCTTTTGATCAAATCTATCATTGTGAGAAACGCGAATTCGTCGGTAAATTTGTCGCTGTCCGCTTTAATTCCAGAGGATGCGAACGAAAACCGAGCGACGATTTCAAATAAATCGTTTTGAATACTTGGACCGATCGCAAAGATATCATTGAGCGACACCCCGGCCGACATCTTCGCAGAGCCGTCAAAGAAGACTCGCGTTTTTTTCGCCAGGCTATCTTCCTCAATGCCTTTCCTGGAGATGACGAGACCTTGCAGTCGGTGGGAAAGCTTTAGGGGCTAATCGGACAAGAGACCTGGAGAAGAAGTACTAGAGGGACCGTATCGCGAAGTTTTGCTGCTCTAGGGAACTGAAGGGCTCTCGTTTGTGGGACTTAAACTGAGAAGTGATCCTTCAAGGCCCCCTGAAAAGCCCCCTGGAATATGGAGGGCGCGGGTTCTCATGCTCTCAAGCGAGGTGGACATAGCGGTGTCTCAAAGGAGGTGTCCAAACGAAGACTTTGGTTCACCGGGTCAAATCCCTTCGTGTCTAGGCCCTCCCCCTGCAAGCGGGGCTCCGCAGAAGGTGTTCTTTATTTCTCCTAGCTATTTGTAAGACTGAAATGCTAGACACGAATTTAAGCATTAACAACCAAGACTCCGTTTCGGGGACTTCACCTAACCCATCGCCAACGTCGGCGGCTCCTCAGGGTCCATCTCTCCTGAGGGGGTGAAGACAGTTTCCGGTGAGGACGACAATTAAGTTGCCGCGGTAGAAAAAAGTATGATTGGGCTCTCTGTAAGGAGAAAAAACCGTAATAGTGCCCAGAAAAGAAAAGCCCGTCAACCGCGGCTTTCAAAAAGCTGCCAAGGTTTCTCACAAGGGGCCTTGGGTAAGCCATGAACATCTGGAGCCACTCCCCCTGCTCGGATTACGGGCAAGAGGAAGAAGGAGTCTAAAGATACTCCCCCGAGTAGGCATTTGGAATGGCCAAAGGTTCTGGAAACACACAGCCTTACTTTTGCACAGATAGCGAACAACGCTCTGGTGAGAGTTATCGTCGCATCGGGTTATCCTAATTCCTGCCTAACTCCAAAGGAACTTAATAGGCTGAGAGAGGAAATCTCAAAAGAGATTGACACATTGCCCCGCGAGGGGCGCAGCCCCAGATTCGATGACATTCTCCTCCGGTCGGGGGCCACCGTAGTGTAGGCTGCCGGCATCTGGTAGAGGGATTGACTGGTGAAGAGGACACCAATGTTGAGGCTCAAGGAGAGACTAAACTTGGTAATCCAGGGGACTGATTAACTCCAAGGGTTTCACAGAGAGACAGTCCCGAGGATCCAGCGGTCGTTCTGAAGCTCCTAAGTTCTCAAAACTTCACCCTTAGAACGGAGTGTTGGCAACCATACGCCAAAAGGCAGTCGAATAGGCCGACGGGGATGTGCTGTATTCTGACCCTAAGTATTCCCGAAGGTGCAATAAGAGCCCTTGTGGCTTTGGATTGCAGACCCTATCTAGGGACATATAGGGTCTTCTTCAGGGTGACCCATCAGGGCTCTGCAAGGGGTCCAGAAGCATCCAAAGATGTACCGAATCAGTCGAGCAGTGGCTGAAACGGTAATCTCAATGATGCGAATAAATCTGCACGATAGCAAAGGCGCCTCGGCGGTTTTGACCAGGTATATAGAAGTCGTGCATACAGGCATAGCCCTTATCCAGGAACCCTAGTTGTACCAAGAACATGCATAGTCATATTAAGGGGAGGCTTAGGGGTGAGAGCGAAGAAAAATTAGAGGTGCTTATCGCTTCTGCTTATTTTCTGGGTGACGCTGAGGGGACCCCACCACCTAGAGGGGTAGAGGATCTCTTTTAGCACTGCCAAGAGAACAGGATTCCTCTGCAGTTGGGTTGTAATTTGCATCACAACCCAACAGCAGAGGAATTCTGTTTTCTATATATATGTTGTGGGCAAAGTCCGGAGTGCGGGCAAACCTAGGATGGAACAGTCGTTCCGCAGATTTCCCAAGCGGTGTCGGGCAATGTACGAAACACTTCTTTACTACGTTATATTTGAACCCATTTCCAGTATTTTCAAAAATTAACCTTTTATAGTTGGCCTTTTATTGTTTTATAGTCTTGTATTGGAAATAGGTTCAAATATAATGAAGACTGGACAAAATGACTCAGAATGAATACAAAAAGAATATCAGAATGTATAGACAGAGAGACTGGAGAGTCTTTCGCGAGAAAGCTAAAGGCACCCCAGAGGTAATGAGGCTTCATAAGTTTCTGGCGAAAGAACCAGAGGTTCGCCTCGGGCTGATTAGGCTCAAAGATGGCAAGTTGGCCGAAGACGAAGAAGAAACCCTGAACCACCTGATGGAAGTTCATTTCACAGGTTTTCATTCAGGGCAAACCGACCAATGGGGGATTGTTGGGGCCAGGAGAGGAAGAAGGCCGACTGACATTTTGTTGCAAAGGTGGTGGATATAAAGAGAGTGGAATGAGCCATCGGGTCCTCTCGCCCCTTTAAATCATCAGCAGTGGACGGCGTTTATCCAATGCTCTTACAGAAGGGCATGGACAGTGTCGTCTGCCCTCTGAAAAAACTATTTAGAGCAAGTATCACCCTTAAACACGTGCCATTAACATGGAAAGACTGCAAAGTGGTCTTCATTCCCAAATCTGGGAAGGAGGGCTAAAGACTTTTGGCCGATTAGTCTGACGTCGTTTATTTTGAAGATGTTAGAGAAGACAGCCAAGTGACATAAACCGCAGTTGAAAAACCAGACACAGCATCAGAGGCTGGTTTGGGAATGCAAAAAGTCAATAAACCAACTGGCAGAAAAGAATAACGAGACTTGCATATGGGTTCCTGGTCATAGAGGGATCAAGGGTAACGAAAAAGCGGACCAGCTGGCGAAGGGTGGTGCAGTAGGTGAATATAAAGGCCCGGAACCGGCTCTCGGACTAGCGTCTTGCTGCATTGGAATGGACATCAAATACTGGATTCGGACGAACCACAGGGAGTACTGGGAACAAACCCAGGGTTGCCGACAGGCGAAAACCATCCTGGGCTGTATGTACAAGATGGACAGAGCCAGGGAAACCCTGACGTGACTCAAGAAAGATTTGAGGTTAGTGGTTCAGATGCTCACTCTATCATAAGCACAAAATCGAACTTAGTTCCACGGCAGAGTGCAGGAAATGCGGTAAGGATAATGAGACATCCCTGCATGTCGTATCCCAATGCCCGGCACCAGCTAGGCTCAGGCAATAAATCCTTGGATCTCATTTCATGGAACCCAAGGAAATTACAACGCAAACAGTGGTCGACATCTTGAGCTTCATTAAGAGGTCTATAGTCGACCATTAAGAGCGAACCGATAAGGATGTGGCACAATAAGCTCTAATAGCCTGAGCGCCAGGAAGTGTCCCTATCCAGGCCCTCCGCCCATCAATAAACTAACTAGACAAACTTATTTTCCTTAATTACCGCGTGATGAGTAACCCGGGCCTAGAAGCCTCTTAGTTATTAAGAATCGACATGTGTCCTTCATCCAAGAAGCTTTAAAAACAGTCGATGTATTGAATTTTGAGACCAAGATTTCCTTCGAATTTCCGTTGGAGAGCATGAAAGTGCTCAAATGTGGTATTCCGTGAATCTCCAAGCGAATTAAAATTATCATTGAACGGCAATTTTACTTCATACCGCCCGGAATCTTACCCTTTTATCGACTGTGAAAAATGAGATTTGGCTGCCTGTTCTTCGTCTGATCTCAATTTTACGGAGCTTTCTTCCCTCAACTCCCATAAAATAGACAAATCATGAAGTTTGATCAGATTACATACAACTTTATTCTGTGCTTGAGCCTGCCATTTCGGAAATTGGAGACTATTGTATCGTCCCGAAAAAATCCAGCCAAAGACGGTTTTTGGGAATACTGCAGTTTGATTGAGTACCCTGACTTCTCCTACGAGGAGCAGATCGAAGAAATATTCCACCTCTATTAAGATGTCGACATTGGACGACTCATGAGAGTCGGGATCGGCCAGAAAGATCTCATCTGGAATCTTCACGGAGTGCCGATTGATAGGCACTTTGAAATCAGTGTCAAATCGTGATTTAATTTTGGCGGATGTGGAATACTTTATTTGGGATTAGAAATTCTGAGCTCCCATTATTCGGATCTCAATTGCCTTTTTGTGTAACCCTAGCGAGGTTGCTAATTTTCCAGTAATCGAACAACACTGAGAACACGAATCTAAAAATGCGCGACAAGGCGATAGTTGCTCTAGCTATGTGAAATGTCGATGATAGCTGTCCCGAGAACGACTTGCGTTGGAGCTTGACTTTGGCAGCTGATTAAAGCGATTGTCACTTACGAACGAGAAGCCTCTGTATCGACTGGTTTCGCTCTGGTTTCTTTCTCTGGTTTCTTCTCTTTTCTCAAGATGACAATAACTGTTTTAATTCAGTGGAAAAAATCTTGAAAAAACAAAATCACAGTCATGGATACAATGCTGAATCATCAACTTTCATTCATGACTAAAATAAAATTTTGAATTCAATAAAAGAAAATCTTGAGAAACTGGAGGAAAAGAAAAATCACAAATATAAATTATCAACTTTCATTGAATTACCAAAGTATATACAGAAGGAAAAGGCGGCTGTTTATATTCAAAGTAACGATGGCTCCTCATTTCTCTGGTTAGTGATAGCAGCTCTTTACCCAGCTAAGGATCATGTTTGCAGAACTAGTTCATATCGACATTTCAGTGATATATCTAAAAGATAATAATACAGTCTGCCATTTTACATGGATCCGAAATTTGCGGCGTTTAGCAAATTCACAGAATGGTAAATGTCATCGATCTTCTTGGTTGAGTAACAAATGTTTATCTTTCTTTAAAACTGAATTTTCATTCAAAAAACATAAAATCTCCGACCATTGATTATTGTGAATCCAATCTGGAAAATCAGGTTGAATAAAGGATATTCTGTATATTTTTGTGGTGCAAAATAAAAATATTTTGAAAAGAGAAATTGATGTTCTATTTATTTTCACTACACATTATCATTATTTAGTTAAAAGTAGTGACCTTTGAGTCTCCATGCATCGAAAAAGTGCACATTTTACCATTTTTTGTATTTCTCAAATACTAATTGAAAGTATATAGTCAAATGACCTGTCAATCCGACCTGTTAAAATTATTCACTTAAAAAAAACTTCATTATGAGAAGCAAATATATAACTTTTCTAAAACACATCAGATAATAAAGTCACAGATATTCAGTGCTTATAACACATTTTCGTGTGATAATTTTGGTAGATATTCTCTTTGACTCTCTGTGCTGTGTACACGGCGAGTAATTGTGGGCACTTTTTCCTATTTCATGTTTTTCAGGACCAGCTTGAGATTGTAAATGGTCCCTGGAAAAACTGTTTTGAAACCTGTCCACCGGAAAACTTTTGATTTCTCCATCAGATCGGTTCATATGACAGCCAAGCCATCTAGATTTTTTTTGCATGTTTTTCATATTAAAAATATGTTTATATATGAAAATAAGGATGATCTATTGATTTCTGTCTGAATGATGACGACTAATTTAATTAGAAAATATATTTTTAATGCGCAAATAACTCATGAAAAACATTCTTCTGCAGGAACCTAAAGACAAGGAGAAAAATACATGAATGGATGAAGAAAGTAGATGAGTTGTGAATATAAAATATATATTAAATGCGCAATTATGAGAAAGAAATTTGCGTAAACAACTACAAGGCTATTTATTATTTCGCGAGAATGTTTTCAAGGCAATATTTTGTTTTTGTCCTTGCTATTTCTTCTTCTGCGTAATATAGTTTATACGTAAAATAAGGATGATTTATTGCTTTTCTGCCAGAATAATGACGACTAATCTTAATTAGAAAACATGTTTTTTGATGCGAAAATAACTCACGGAGAACATTCTTCTGCAGTCTAGAACCCTAAGACAAAGAGGGGAATATATGAATAGACAAAGAAAGTGAATGAGTTGTGAATATGAAACATATATTTAATGCGCAGTTATGAAAAAAAAGTCCGCGTAAAAATTATAAAACTTTGTTGAAACCGAAGCCACCTGCTCAAGACAGTCCTTAGTTCAAGTATCATTTAACTCCTCTAACATAAGTAAGTATATATTTATCGACAGAAAACTTGAACTTCTTGTGTAAGGGCATGTAAAAATTTTCAGTTTACTAAGGTGAGCTATTCATATCGTTCAGAATGAACGAATTGTCATTTAGTTTTGCGTCAGAATATTTTGACGCCAATTTGAGGTTCAAAATGAATTTTTATTTTTTTCTGTCTATTGGATCACTGTATGGAACATCTTCACAATCAGTGACTGACACCCAGCGCACTCATCCGACTTTATTAGAAGTACTCGCATTTGTCTAGAAGTGTGGCCAAAGGAGAAGAAAACTGCAAAAAACACCTAGCCCGCGTGCAGTCGGTTACAGATCGTTGAATTTGTACATCTGGGATATCATGAGAAGCGAGTGTACGCGCTATTCTCTGTCAAACCTCCCTTTCGACATTACTTAAACGCAGCGAAAATATGACTGAAAATGACAAGTGACCTATTTCAGCTGGAAAACCATTTTTTGAGGCGTTTTTTTACTAATTCTCGACTTTCTATAATTTTCAGTTCTCATCAACGAAACTTTCAGAAATGTTGTACTTTGCTGTAATTTACTTGTGGGCCAAGTTTGGTTAGATTATCCTATAAACAGATAGAGACAAAAGATTTTTTAGTACTTGGCGGCGCGGCGATTTGCTATCGCGAACCTTGATTTACTGGGGAATCCGAATTTCGAGGTCTCAATCACTTTCGACAACTCCTTCATGCTTATTTTCAATTTACTTTCACAAAAATAGTGTTAGAATAATAAATCTTCTCCTGCAACAATCTTTTATTGTACTAGACCAAATTAATAATGAACATGTTTCGGGCAGCACAAGGGATTTTGAAATGTCCTCCAAATTCCTGATTTTCAAAGTGAAATGAAAGTGACTACAGTATTCCTTGCCGCAATTTGAAAATGCTTCAACGTGCTACGAGCAACACGAATTTTTTTTCAATTTGAAGTTAGCAAGTTTTTCATTATTTATGTTCTGTGAGTGCATTTGCATTTTACTTCATATATTATTGCATTAGAAATCATCGAAACATCGATAACGGATACATCGATACAGACAGTTCTCAACTTGAATTCGGATTATTTATAAAAGAAAATGCGCAAACTGATTTCTTTGCAATTAAAAACTAATAGTTTTCTCTAATTAGTTTTTGGTGACCAAATAAATATTTCTTCAATTTAATGATTCAGTTCAATCAAGTAGCGCGTGTTTGAGTCATTATTGAGTTTCTTTTATACCACCAAATAATCAAAAGAATCAAATTAATAAGAAACATAATTTAAGGCTCTATTATATTTCGAATTCAAAGTCATCTACGTGCCTCTACATTGTTACCCAAGTGACAGACCGTAATATTTTTACTAATTCCCCCCCCCCCTCTCCTTTTAGGTCCACGTGATACATGGATATCACGATTCTGAAATTTATGCTCGTGATAAAAAGTATGACTTTATGAAAATCAAATATTCCAGAAGGAGAGTCTTCCATGCTCTAAGATTAGCCTTTTTGCCAGCAATGTTATTTAAGTTAAAGTTTATTATTTCAAATTAACAGAACTCAGCATAATTCACTTTTCTTTATTGTAAAAAAGTACATCTAATTTTTTATGTCAAATCTCTTTGAACAGCGAATCTATGATTTGAGACTACAGATCTTTGGTTTCTTAGTCGAATCCGAGCAGCAGAAGAAGGCTCATATGTTTGCATTTTTTCTTTCACAAATTTTTCCCTCCTAAAGCAGTTTACATTGGTAGTAGTCGACTATGATTCGCTGGTGTCTATGTGTCCCTCTGGCTATCATCACTTGCATTTAAAGAAAAATTCATGCCAATATGTCAATTCTATCAAAAGTTACAGTGAACATGTAAAAGAAAAAAAATACAAACATATAAGCCTCTTTTTGCTGCGCGGATTCGACTAAAAAGCCGAAGATCTATAGTTTCAAATCATAGATTCGCTGTTTAAAAAGATTTGACATTAAAAATTAGATGCAATCTATTTCAATAAAGGAAAGTGAAGTCTTCCTTTGCTGCTCGTTTGGACTAAAAAACCGAAAATCTATAGTTTCAAATTATAGATTCGAAACTCAGATTTTCAAATTTCGCTATTCAAAAAGATTTGACATAAAAAAATAGATGTACATTATTACAATAAGGAAAGGTAAATTATGCTGAGTTCTGATAATATGAAGTAATAAGCCTTAACCTCAATAACACTGTTGGCAAAAGGCTAATTTCAGAGCATCTTATGAAATTTCCCCAATTTCAACGCATATGATTCCTAATTCTTACGTACATATTTAAAATCTAGTGAAACGGTGAAGACTTTCTTTCTGAAATATTTGATTTTCATAAAGCTTGAGTTTTTATCACGAGCATAAATTACAGAATTGCGGCATCCATGTATCACGTGAAGCTAAGGGGTAGGGGGGGGGGGGGCAGCAAAAATATAACGGTCAATCG
>JAUMHM010000005.1:31274580-31293034 GCA_032362435.1 Melikaiella ostensackeni | reverse complement strand
TAGTTTTTTAACAACACCTGAAATATTTTTATCCCGCATTCCACCGATTCAAATTTTCAAATTTTCACGCTAATTTGCTGATTCGAATGCTCTAGTTCCGAATTTCGCCACTGGCAGTTAATGTCGCACACGTCGGGTCGTTTGGTTAGGTTTGGTTATCTCCGTTAATAGTTTTTAGTAGATGATGTGAAACAGTGAAACGCGGATTTTCTAATCATAATACAGGTATAATCACTTGTATGTTGCGTTTATCAAAGTGAAATGCTAAATAGAGCTTCACCGATTGCCTTCATTTCATCAGTTTGTGCATCTTCTCGTGAGAACGAAAACAACCTTCGCCTTTTGCAGTGCTGAATATCATCTGTCGTTGATTCAATGACAACATTTTGTGTATTTCATAAATGTGAGTGTTATTTTCATACCAGTATGTATTATTCTTTATCAGTAATTGAATTGAATCATTGTTTTGCATGCCAACAATCTTACAAGGGCAATCAACATTGACCTAGAAACATTGTCCAATTTCAGAGAGCATTGCTGCGTTTTGTAGGACAATTATGATGATTATGGATTTTTTTTTAAATAATCGTTCTGTTTACCTCAAAATTTTCTCAACAAAATTTTTTATCTGTGTTTCTGTACCTTATCTTCTTATCTCGTATTTATCTAATTTTCATTGAGGCTGCCATTAAATTCCGTTTATTATAGGAAAATCCAAAAATCGATACGATAAAAATGTCTCGTACATAAAATTCGTATTTCTCATCAAATAATACGTCAAAAAATGTTTCAAAAACCAAAATTTATGTCGCAGATAAAAAAACTCCAGAACTGAAGGGAAGTGTTTCAAAAGCATAAACTGCAAAAATTAATTTTACTCCAGAAGTAAGCACGTACGTCTTATCAAAATGATCTTACTCTTTTAAAAATATACAAAATTTGTAAATATCCATAAAAACAAATGGTTTCAAGTCTTTTTTTATTCTTATCAAATATATAAGATAAAATTCATTATGATAATTATGGCGCAAAAGATTTAAAAAATTGTACATATTTACATTATTTGCAATGGATAAATTCTGATCCTATTGTGAAATGTTTTTTTGTATATTATTTTTTGTTACGGGTGAAAAGTAAAGTAATATTAAATTAAGTAACGATGTTTTTATCATTTGTAAAAGTATAATAGTACTGGATTTATACTTATTAAAGTCAAACTTCTTTTCATCATTTTCAGTAATCTCAGGAAAATATATTTTATTGAAAATATTAATATGTTAACAAAGTGCACTAAATTTTAAATACCTATGAAAATAATCAACTATTTTATAAATTAATCACCAAATTCATGGACTTAAGCAACAAATTTAAAAATTAATTAATTATGTTTTTAGTATTATTCAATACTTTAATTATTCGATAGTGATAATACGAGTATATTTAACGGAGTGTCTACTTACCTATAAAACCTGGCATTGTCAGGGAATTTCCATATATACCTGGAAAAACCTGCAAATGTCAGCGAATTTTTTCGAACGTGCTAAAATTTTTTTAAATTGTTATATTAAATTAAATAATAATCATTTTTCATTTGTGAAAGTAACTTTTATAGTACCGGATTTATACCGATTTAATTCAAACTTTTTTAATCCTTTTCAATTTTCTCAGGAAAATATATTTTATTCAAAGTATGAATATGTTAAATATACAGCGAGTTTTGAGTATGAAGATAAAATGAAAATTTGTTTCAATTATTATTCAAATCCATGTACTTTAGGAACATATTTAAGAAATTAATAATTAATTTTTTTAGTATTAATAATTTATTTAGTCATTCGATGGTGATAATTAATAAATTTAAGAATATCCTATAATCATTTGTCAAAACTTCCTAAATTGAACACAAGATTAATTTTCTACCAAAGAAGACAAATTTTCAACAAAATAGTTTAATTTCCAATGAATTTGATGAATTTTCAACAAATTAGTTCAACTTTTAACCAAGTTGTTGATTTTTAAACCAAAAAAAAGAGGAATTCTCAAAGTGAATTTTGGTTTTCATTTCAGCCAAAAAAAGATTTTAAACCATAAGCACTTGAATTCAACCAAAAAAGGCGAATTTTCAACAAAATAGTTAAATTTTCAACCAAAAAGTTAAATATTCAGCCAAAAATCAATCTTTAAACTACAACAAAATTCATTTTCAACAAAGCAGTTCCACTTTTAACCAAGTATCTGAATTTTCAACCAAGCGGTTTTACTTGTAACCGAAAATATTATGTAATTCTCTACCAAAAAAGACGAATTTTCAACGAAATACATAAATTTTCAACCTAATAGTTGAATTTTCAACTGAAAAAGATCAATTTCCAATCAAAAATGGAGTTACTAAATTTTCAGTTAAAAAATTGATTTTCACGAAAGAAAAACGAATTTCCAATAAAATAGTTAAATATTCTACCAAAAATATGAATTTTCAGCTTAAACGACGAATCTTCAACCAAAACATGAATTTTTAACAAAGTAGTTCCACTTTCAATCAAGTAGTTAACTTTCAACCAAAAAAAATTAATTCTCAAGGAAAGTGCAATAGTTGATATTTGAGCCAAAAAAGACAAAATACGTAAATTTTCAACCAAATAGTTGAATTTTTTACCAAAATAGTAGAATCCTCAATCAAAACAGATTATTTTTCTATCAAAAAGTTGCATTTTTGACCAAAAAGAGTTGAAATTTCTACCAAAAGAGATCAATTCTTAAACCAAACTGTAGAAATTTCAATCCATAAATAGGAATTTCGTTAAAAACAGTACTTAATAATTGAATGGCTCCTTATTAAGAAAAATTACATCTGAAAAAATCCAGAAAACCCTGGAATTGTCAGGGAATTTTTTTCCAGGATGTGAGTAAACATTATTTAAAATAATCTCGAATTGTTGTATTCTTATTCCTATTTTTAAAATTTTCTGATTTTGTAATTAATTTAGTTGATTAAAATTTAACCATTACGTATTAAGAAAAATTGTACCTGGAAAAATCTATTGGTACCTGGAAAATCCCTGGAATTGTCAGGGAATTTCTTTTCAGAATTTGAGTAGACATCTGCTACTACTTTCATTGATGAATGTTAAAAATTGTCCTAATTCCATTCATTGAAATTAGGTATTGATTGGAAGCAATGAACATTCACATTGGAACGTTGGTAGAAATCTAGCAACAAAATGGACCCAAGGGGCCCTCCAGAGGGGGCCCCTATCGACCCTCTAGACATTTCCAGCATCGAAAAAGTAACCGATGTCTCGGAAACTTGGTCAGCTGATAACATTGTACCTTCACCTCTCTGCGAGCAACCCAAAAAAATGAACAACAGATTATTGTTCTTGACGGTACTAATATCTCAATAATTATTATAAAACTACTATTCCTTTTGCATGCCATTTCCCATTTTCTCAATTCTTAAATCCTGAAACTACACTTCAGAAGGCAATAATGTAAAACAGTTAATTTGCACATCATTGCATAAAGCTTAAATGTGTCCTTTTTCGTTACAAAACATGAATCTAAAACACACTATAAATACTACATTTAAATCATTTCTCGTGCGCTCTTTAATTATTTATTAGAGTCTCTTGGTTCAACAGGTCGAGTACGTGGAGGATCAAGCACGAGACTACACTCGCATGTTCTCCGTTTACGAGCCCGTTTCCTATTCCCCAAGAGCTTCCTCTCCACTTTCAGAATTTGAACACCGCGTCAGTCCCCACGATCCCAACATGAGCTCAGCCGCAAGATATTCACCAACCCCAGTTCAGTTGCCTCCTTCCCCCTTTCAAAATTCCGTCGTTGTCCTGCAAAACCCATCTTCGCCCTTAATTCCTGCATCGGAGACGAATACAAGAACAAATATGAACTTTGTGACTCAATTGTCCGATCAGACTGCTTCTCAAAACATTCCGCAAAGCGATAACCCTGCGGATTTTGTCGATGGGAGTAGCGAAGAAAGCCTCGTTCCTGGTAATGAATTGATTCTAATGCAGGGTTCGACCCCTGAATTAGAACCTTCGGCCCCTCCGCTGATGCTCACAGGCTTGCCTGGTTCTGATTTCGCTCTAACTCGCGATTTCCTTGTGATGCACGACGATCAGATCAGTGTTATGAACTCCTTCAAAAATCAAAACATAGAAATGAACGAAAGCTACATCCCAAGTCCCATGCAGACTATAATCCCAAACGAGGAACTCGACTTGGGTGCGTCAGTTCAGCCCAAGAAGGAATTACGTACTAAGGAAATTGTTGACAATCTCCTGGAGCCGAAAGAAGATGAAATTCCGAAGAAAAACGTTCGAAGATCTAAACGGCAGATAAATGATAAGAAGACTTTCTGTGCGTACTTGTTTCTGCTCTTGCAGAATCATTTTTCTTCTTTTGTATCAATAATGCATCCATTTATCTGCTTTTAGGGTGCAAAGAATGTGATAGCATTTGTGCAGATGTGGACGGTTGCACATCTCATAATGTTCAAACAATCGCTGATCAACCGGTTCCTTCGAGAGCGATAGCGACGCTACCAAGTTCTTATTTGTCTATTAATAAATTGAGTCCTAATGGAGCAACAGGACCAGAATACGGAGTTTTCACCAAGAAAAGCATTCGGAGGCGAACACAATTTGGCCCGATCGAAGGAGTTTTGTGTGCTTATGATGGCTCACCATTTATTGACTCTTTACCTTTATTGTTAGAAAATGATGACGGAGAGTTCTTCAAAATCGATGTGTCGAACGAGAGTGAGTTGATTCTCGATTTTTAATATTGTTTTGTTCGACTCAATATACTTTTAAAGAGCCTTTTGAAAAATATAGATATTGGTTAGACTTTATTGCTTTATTGTGCGTTTTGTTTTTTGTAGACACTTCAAACTGGATGCGTTTCGTGCGACCTGCTGTAACTTACAAAGAGCAGAATTTAATGATCTGTCAGCAAAACGAAGGAATATTTTTCCTTACGACGAGAGATATACTGCCAAAGGAGGAATTAAAAGCTGGACCCAATCCAGATTACGCAAATAGGAGAAATTTGTCCATTCTTGAACCGAATTCAAAAAACGCGAACGGTACGATTTGTATATTTTGTGCCCATTCGTAATTTACTTTTGCAACGTCTGCCAAATCTTATTTCATCTTTCAGACTCAAGTGGCGATTCATGGCCGTGTTTTGAATGCAATCGCTTCTTCCCAACGTCAGAAAAACTACAAAGTCACATGAACGTTCACGACAATCCGCGAAATGATCCAAAAGGAAGAAGTAAACGCAGAAAGCTTCACATCACATCAAAGTATGTACTCAAATATTAAGTTTAAACCCTAATTATTGTACTTTCCACAGTATTTAAATCTTTTCTTTACTTTTTCAGCAAACTCTTGAAAATCGTCAACGATCAGGCTGTTCTCTATTCATGTCCACATTGTTCCAAAGTTTTTTCACGAAGCTACAGTCTAAAACGCCACTTATTGATACATCCAAATGCAAAATCAGCGCTTCATGAATGTCCAAAATGTGGAGAAAACTTCTTATATCCTCATAATCTCTACCGGCATACAAAAGTATGTGAAGTTGGGAAATCTAAGGAAAAGGACAAGGAAAAAGGCAAAGAGAATTCTGGTCAGAATTCTGCCGAATGGAAGTGCACCATTTGTGGACTCACTTTTTATAAAGAGTCGCTTTTTGATCTGCACAAACTCGTTCACAACGCCAGCGGGGCGGCAAACTGGTGCAAGTTCGTTGTTTGTCCCGAGTGTGGAGTGAAATTCGAGAAACAGAATGAGCTTGTTAAACATGTATCGCAACATGGGAAATTGCAAGTGAAAAAAGCTACGAACTCGACTCCATCGGCTGCTTATAAATGCTCAATGTGTTACAAACGTTTTGCTACTAAGGTACGACTGCAACAACACTGTTTGGTCCACGGAGCTGAGGATCAAAAACCACTGCCGTGTAATATCTGCTTTAAGAGGTTCATGAACAACTCTGCACTTTCCTGCCATCTGAAGACTCACAGACGTAAGTCTTTTTTTTCAAAGAGCTTTTCAATCGAGGGGTTGTCTTCTCGCCTTTTGAGTATACACCAGGTTTCACGATTTTATAAAGATTCAGAGATTTCAGAAAGATTTCGAAGATGCCACAAAGATTTCAATAGATTTCACAAAAATTTCGCAAAGGTTTAAAGATTTCAAATATTTCAACAGATTTCAAAAGATGTTACAATGTGATCGCAGTTTTTTTATTCTTAAGAATCCTAAAAGATGTGGTTATGAAATCTAATCATTATTTACAAAGCTTTTAAAAGATTTCACAAAAATTTAGTAAAAATTTCAAGGATTTCGCAAATAGAAAGAACCTTTCACAAAACTTTGCGACAGGCAATTTCCGCAAAAAATTAGAATTTTGACTTTGGAACAGGGAATTTTCTAAAAGAATTATAATTCTGAGATAGAACTGGGAAATTTCCGTAAAGAATTATGATTTTTATTTTAGGTCCACTTTAGAACGGAAATTTCGTTATGAATTATAATTTGATTTGGAACAGGGAATTTTTGGCGTGGAACGGGAATTTTTGAAAATAATTATAATTCTGATTTAGAAGAAAAGAATTTTTTAAAACCCTTTTCTAAGTCAGAATTCGTCACAAGTTGAAACATCCCTCTTTCAAATTTTGGAAAAAGGGAGTTACTATATTTCTGAATTAAAATAGAAAATTTTGTAAATGAATATAATTCTGACTTAGAACAAGTAATTTAGGAAATGAATTCAATTGTGACTTGGAATAGGGGATTTTCTAAAATGAGTTTGGACGGGGAATAAACAAATGAAATATGACAAAAAATTCTCGTAAATAATTATAATTTTCACTTTCGAACGGGGAATTTCGTGGAATAGGTAATTTTTGACACGGGAGTGGGAAAATAATTTTAATTCTGATTACGAAGAAGGGAATTTAAAAAAAAAATCCCTGTTCAAATTCAGAATTATAATTATTTTCCAAAATTCCTGATTCCAAATTTTTTAAATCTTTTAAAGTGTTTAGAAATATCATCAAATCTTCAAAAATCGTTTGAAATCATTCAAATCTTTTGAACTCTTTCAAACTGACCAGGAAAAATTAACAATTGACCGGGAGAGAACCGGAAAATGACCAGGAATTTAAAATGATCCATTGTGTAGACACCCTGCCAATACGCTAAACAATAATCTCTCTTCGCACATTTATACTCTACGAGAATAGAGCTTCTGTTTTGGACACTGAGCATCAGACCGTGATTATATCTAAGTTAGAATTCTGCCCTACAACGGAAAAACATGGGGAAGCGACATTGTGGTTGAAGGTCATTCTCTCATGCCTGGCAATGGAACAGTCGACCTCAGCGACAATGTCGCTTGCAAATCTTTTTAATTTGGACGGCAGAATTGTTCGCTGTATAGAACACGAAGTCATTCATGATGGTGCACATTCGGAAAATCGGTGAATTTCTAGTTCAAATATTATTTGTTAATGAAATTTAGAATATTTCTCTTTATCTAAAATTAAATGCTGCTGTTCGAAATAGATGTTGAATCTTTTCTAAGATATATTGATATTGACAATCTACAAAGTTTCTCATAATTTTAAACACGAATAATAGTAGCATGTAATTGTCACGTTCTTCTAGCGTAAAGAGGTAAAATTTTTTACGTGATTGTAGATAGTCACTGCCTAGTGCCTATTGGTGGATAGTTCTCTTCCTTTTTGAAAAACAAAAGTTTAAGAAATCTTTTTTGATGTTTTCAAGTGCGTTTAAGTAATTCCTTTGATTGCGGTTCCCATATGAACAATGTGACCATGGTATTTTTATTATTAATAATTTTAAAAGAACTGGTTATGAAAACTAATTTTTATTCACAAAAATTTCAAAAGGTTTCACAGATTTCAAAAATTTCACAAAGATTTCAGTGATTTCACAAAGATTTCAAATGATTTCAAAAGATTTAAAAGATTTCTCGAAGGCTTCTACACCAGATTTCAAGAGTGCTGAACCTCTCGTTTTCTATTTTCGATTTCAATTGTGTGGCCTTACTTAAATCTTTCCATGCATTCCCAATCTTTACAGAGGAAAAGCAGATGTTTGAATGTCCGATATGCAAGGAGCTTTTCGATCAAATTTTAATGTTGAAGGATCACGTCGAAAGTCACCGTGATCAAGACGATACATTTACCTGTCCACACTGCCAACGAAATTTTACAAAATATTCTGTTATTCGTAAACACATCAGAGCTCATCATTGCGAACGGAAACATAAGTGTACATTTTGTGTGAAACGTTTTCCGACTGTGGATAAATTACGGATGCATTTGCTGCGACACTCCGATCATAGGTGCATATTTAATATTACATTTTATTTAACTTTATTTTGTTCTATTTCATTACTTATTATTATTGAATTTTTACTTATTTTTGTTTTATCCTCAGGGAATTTCAATGTGCTGTTTGCGGAAAGCGATTCAAGAGGAAGGACAAATTAAAAGAACACGTTACGCGGATGCATAATTCTGAGAGACCTAATAAAGAACCAACGTCGCCGATTAATCATGCGAGGAAATTTGTGCCAAAGGTTAATAGAATTCTTTTATTTCGAGACTCTTGGTTCCAAATATATTCATAATTTCTAAATTGAAGTTAATTAAAATTTCTTTGTTACAGGTTAATCCAACGGAGTACGATCGCTTTGTGTACAAATGTCATCAGTGTTTAGTTGGTTTTAAAAGAAGAGGAATGCTTGTGAATCACTTAGCGAAAAGGCATCCAGATGTCCCACCGGAGTCTGTACCTGAACTTAATTTACCGATTTTAAGACAGACAAGGGATTATTATTGCCAATATTGTGAGAAGGTATAGAACTTTATGTATATTTTTTTCACTCATATTGATATCTTAGTATTTTTTTTTATTTTGAAATGACGTGGCATCGAAATTAGTAGGTTTTATTCCAAAGATTTTATCATATGCTAAACATGAAAACTCTTTTCCTGTTTTAAGGTTTACAAGAGCAGTAGCAAACGGAAGGCACACATTATGAAAAATCATCCTGGCGCTGCGTTACCACCAAGTAATCGTCACAAAGAAACGGACATTCCAGGCCTGCCCAATTCTACTTTTAGTCAAACCGTAGGAAGTATTACGACAACTCCTCAGGGTTGTCAATGGTGTCACAAGCAATATGCTAGTAAGGTTAGTATCAATATTACTCATAGTGTTAGTCTCTTTATAATAAAATGCGGTAATTAATTTACATATTCAATCAGGCCTCACAGAGCGGTCTCTAAAGTCCCCTATTTTCAAGATTTGGTCTCTATAGTACCCTATTTTCAGTCGGTAGCGTCATAACTATCATGATTTTCTCTTAAGCCTTACAAAAATCATTTACTTTCATTTTTCGGGAAGCCTTAATGTTTTTCTAATAAAATGGATTAGGTACACGTTCAGGAGAATAAAAGTGTAATTTTTTCCTGATAAAAAGAACACAAATTGAATGTAAGTTTCGAAATAAATGCATCAATCACGTATCAAATCACAGAATTGCATTATCCAGCATAATTGATTAATTAGAATTGAATAATTTCAGATTCAATTTTTCAAAATTGGACACTATGTATCAAAAGCTTTTGAACTTGAGTAATTTTCCTTTTGCGAATTTAAAAAATGTAACTATATAAAATTGTTTGGGTTTGAGTGTAAATCGTTTCAAATTGTACAATTTCAGAGTGAAAGCCATCACAATTTCAAATCCAAATATCAAAAGGTAATTACAAATTTAAATCGTTCAAAATGGTACCACTTCAAATTGAGTCTTAATGTTTTGACAATTTGGAGCTTGAAACGGCTAAAACTTAATAATTTGAAGTTTAACAATTTTTAATTGGAAACTTTGAGAATTAAATAATTTTACATTGAAATATTCGACTTTAATAAGCAAATTTAAATTAAAGACAAACAAACTTTGCAATTTCCAATTGAGACTCTCAAAATTGAAATTCCTGATAAAAAGGACACAGAGTAATTAGTATAGGTTTCGAAATACCCAAATGCAAAAATCACCTGTAAAAGAACCAGAATAAATATACTGATGAATGGCTTGATTTTACGCGTAGCAAAATGTGTATGAAAAAGCGCTCATTTTCATAATTTTTATTTTTTCGTGGATCCCATTTTTTTACAATGATTTTTGTTGATCCGAAAAGTGTCTTCAATTTTTGACTGACAGTTTTTAACAAAAAAATTTCAAACTACTTTAAAGATGACGAGACTTTTTTCATTACTTGAGGTCTTTCTGCTGATGAAATTACCCTAGAGAAAAATTGTGGTCCTGAGAATACAAAAGCCAAAAGGCCGCAGGGTTTCCAAATAGTCATTTTTTTATTTTAAAAAAATTCGCTTACATAGAAAAATCTTTTGAATACCTCAGAAAGTTTTACTGATTGATTATAAAAAAGTTTACATGTCTGAGTAATCAAAACTGAAACAACAGAACGTTCTTCTCTTCGCGTATTTAAAGAATTATCTTCTATCACAAAAAAAAAGTATTTTTGAAAATTTAGTTCTCGGTGGAAATGGGTTAAGCATAAAAAAGTACCCTTTGAGCGTGAAAAAAGTACCTTCTGTACTGAGAGGTTGTTCACTCTTGAAATCTGGTGTACAATCCTTCGTGAAATCTTTTGAAATCATTGGAATCTTTGTGAAATCTTTTTGTCATCTTTGTGAGGTCATTGAAATCTTTTAAATCTTTGTGTATTCTTAGAAATATTTTGAAATCTTTTGAAATCTCTGAAATCTTGTAAAATCTTTTGAAATCTTTGTGACATCATTGAATCTTTGTGAAATCATTTGAAATTTTGAAATCTGGTGTACACTCAAAAGTCAAGTGGTCAATCCCTCTCTTCACGCTATTTTTTATCCCATAGGGACCGTGAGGTCTGAATTATTGTACTCGAATCCCTCTGTTCATATCTTTACTCTCAACAGGCCAAGCTACTACAGCATCAGCGTAAGAAGCACCCAACCCTAATGGAACCAGCGGATCAGGTTCCTCGGCCGCGAAATCGACCATCTCACAATCAAACCCAACAGCTTGTGCTGAGCGACATCAATTTCATAATGACCGACAGCGTCTCGGCCTGCGACGTAGATGAGTTTACAAAACCCAGAATTTTCAAAATATCCGACGATGTGGACCTAATCAGCGGTGAACTAGACTCGGTAGGTCAGCAATACGTTCGAATGCGCGACGTACGTTGAAGGAACGTACGACACCCCCCCCAAGGCGGGTTTTAAAAGATTTCTCGAGATATGAATCTCTTGGCTTTTGTGCACAGCACGAAACGAAGGCTGTGCTTTTCGCTGCCGTTATCATCTTGTAAAACGCAGAAAAGGGCGAAAAACCAACATAAAGCTCTGCGTCTATGAGCATTTGGAACGCAGCTTGTTGGCGCCGACGCGAAACGTCGGTGCTCACCCTGCACTGGGTGCCACCTCTTTAATCGTCCGTTCGACGTCTACAAGACGTCTTTGGAAGTAGTGAAACTTTGTCGAAGTGGAGCGGAGTCTCGCTCTAACAAGTGTGTTTCCATTCAGGCGCGGAATCTAAAATCCGCACCAACGTTTCGAAAATCTTGGGAATGCATCTTAGAAGAATCGAAGCAAGGAATTGTTTCGCAAAATCGAATCGACTATTAGATTTTCGCAGTCAGCGTCGTTTTCCGAAAATCCGAAAAATAATTAAACATTTTGAAAACACTGTACCAGAGACGTATCGCAACGGTTAATTAGATTTCAGCTTCAAGCTTCTGAATTAATGAATTCCTGCCTACAATTCAATGTCAGTTTGTAGTAAAGCTTCTGCCTATTTGGAAGTTTTTTAATGTAGAGGTTGATTTTACAGAATTAGTTCCACATGAAAGGATGTTGATTGGGGAAAGAGAGGTCGAAGGAAGGTCAATTTAAAGAAAAGAGAGTTACCAATGACGTGTGTATTCGCCGAAATTATAAGATTTATTTTACACGTAGTATGTACACGTTATTATACACGTCTCGAGTGCAGAGCGTCGCACATCTGCTAATCCGTGTCAAGCAAATGGACAAAAATATTGTAACGATCGCATGAATAAAGTTACTTTACGATGTGTTTAGTCAACTATATGCTTTTGACTAGTCATTCCTTTATGTTAAGATTCCTTGTTCGGAATAAGAATTAAATAATTCTAGAACGTTAAGTTATAGGGAAGTCTGAACTTACAATTGGACACAGCAACAAGTTGGTTAAATTGAAGTTGGAAATTTACAATTAGCTATCAAAAATTATTATTATTAAATTCGATTATAATAGAGTCATTTCATGATTATTCAATACCTATCATTTCAACTTTTGTACTTTAACTTTCGGCGTACATTAGTTGCAAAATTGCACGTAATTATAAATTAATTTGAAAGCGTTCGACACTAAACAAAATTAAACTGGAAGCCGTCAATAATTAATGTTTTTTAAAAGAAATTTGCGGAGTGAGGAAAATTTAAAACTAATGCTGTTAAGAAATTAATAATACTTATACAGGGTGGCGAGCGACCGGGAAAAGTCAGGGAATTCGAAAAATCTAGAAAAGTCAGGGAATTTCGGTAGAAGACAGGGAATATGAAAAAGTATACGACAGCTGTCAAAACTGGGAAGTAATTCGTGAAACAAAGTAATTTTTGCCAATAACGAAGATATAAACTCGATACGAAAAAAATTACATAGTTTCACGAGTTTCATCCCATTGAAAAGGTACTTCATAGACTCAGATAAGAAAGAAAGAAAAAAGTAACGTAGATTCACCTGACTTCGGATACTGGCCCAAACTTCGGACACCTATTTTTCTTGGATTTATACTTATTTTTGAAAACAAAATTGGTTTCTTACGTCATTTCTAACTTTGAACTTCAAAGTTTCTGTGCTTCTATACTATTTAGTTATGTATAAGCAAAAAAAAATGGGTGTCCGAAGTTAGGTGATTCTACGGTAGTCAGGGAATTTCATCTTTCGGTCAGGGAAAAGTCAGGGAATTCTGAAATGTTTTTTCGCTCGCCACCTTGAAATACAAAACGAAGTTTGAAATTATTCAATTTTGAATTTTTCAAACTCCTTATCAATTAGGCTTCCAATGCAAAATTTGATAATTTTGAAATATTTAAACGTAAATATATCTTGCAATTTTTTTAATTTAAATTTTAACAGGATTTCATGAGATTTAAATATATACATAATATAACACAGGTCTTAACAATATTAAATCTCATGAAACCCTATTGCAATTCAGTTTTAAGCATGTTTTAATCTAATGAAACCTTGTTCCCACATAGGTTTAAACATGTTTAAATCTAATGAAACCGTCTTTCAACACAGGTTTTAATATATTTAAATCTCATAAAACCTTGTTACCAACCAGGTTTAAACCTGTTTTAATCAAATAAAACTCTGATCCAACACGGGTTTAAACATGTTTATGAATCCATGCTTTAAACATGTTTGAAAAATCTCATGAAATCTTGTTTCAAACCAGTTTCAAACATTGTTAAAATTAAAAACTGATCAAAACCAGTTTGAAACATATTTAAACCCACTTAAATATGAAAAAATGAAATTATAACTGTTCAATTGCTAGTAATTTGAAAATTCCCTATAGTTTATATTCATATAATTTATTTATTTCAACACTTCATTTGGATTAATTATACAGGATGAGACAGTTCTATTAAATGTTTTGTAGGTCACAGCGAATGAAACTTATTTGAAGTTATTTAAAATTGTTTAAACGTTAACGATTTTAGTTTAAAACTGTTCAATTCCAAGAACTTTCAATTGCAGATTATGAAATTTTGAACAATTTAATTTGAAATTCTGTTAAATTTTGGTATAAAATGTTTTCAATCTGAAATTAGTTGTATTTCAAATTGTTACGTTTTGAATGTTAAAATTTTAAGCGTTCCAAATTAAAAATTATTCCACTTTGAATGCTTCATTTTTCAATTCTGTTTTGAATATTTCAAATTGTTTTGTTTTGAAGTCTTCAATATAATTATTTTGTGAAAACAGCATTTGTGCAAAATTATTATTTTTGTATAAAGGAGTAATCATTGAAACCTCAATTTCGAATTTCACAACGCAAAATGACTCTATCATCAATTAATTCACTTACACTAGTGTACAAATCCCTCCGGATTTTATTATTATACAATTTTATTATACAGGGTGTCTGCTAATCGGGAAAGTCGGAAATTAACCGGAAATACAAATTCAAACCGGGAATCACATTTAAAGTTTTCGAAAATGTGATATTTCTTTATTAACCGTGATAACAAGACCAATTCAATAAAGATTTGTAATAAATATGATTTAAAAAGTATTCAGAAATTATAATATTTAAAAAAATTTATAACAATCAAGAACAAATTTTTATATTATATGAAAATTTTAAATAAGTTTTTTCACAGTACCAAATAAAATAAAAAATATTTCTTTATGCAAGTATTTGCTGATGTTGAAATATCATTAATAAAAGTATATTTTTTGAGTTTCATATCACACTTATTCGATTAAAATTAAAGATATTTTTTAAATATTAAAAATAAGTCTGTTATTATTTTAATCTTTTTAAATCTTTGTGAAATTTGTGAAATCTTTATGAATTGATTTGAAATCTTTCGAAATCTTTGTGAATTTCTTTTCAGTGTTTGAAATCTTTGTGAAATTTTGGTTTCTTTGAAATCTTTGCGCAGATAATTGAGACATCGAAAATGTATTATATTTGTTTGTAACTTTTAGACACCACAAATTACAAAAGTATTATTTTGTTCAAATATAATAGGATATCGCGATGCATAATTTAGATGGTGAGATTCGTTTTATTCGTGCTTCTAGTAAAAGGAGATTTGTTATTTACAACCGGGAAAAAATCGGGAATTTGTGGGGGGGGGGCGAATTAGTAGACACCCTGATTATAATATTTCAACATTTTTGATGATTTCCATTGAAAACTGAAGAGCAAATCCGTTACCAGTCAATCATTCACAAAAATTCAAACTTAATAATATAAATACTCTTATTTAGAAACAACAGTTACAGCTTTTTGAGTATAACTTTCCTTACAAAAATATTTTCAAGCCACAACTTTATCATCAGCTATCAAATATTTATCATCTAGTATCTTCATAAACTAATCAGTAATCATTTATCCTAAACTAACAAGCCTTTTTACAAATCACTTCCAGCAGAGCTACCTGACAGTGGAATTATCTTCAAACTTTTCACTGGCAATTGCGAGAGGACCAACCGCTGCTGGTTTGAAGATTGGTTGATGTGTCGGGACTGTTGAAATATCTGCGGCTCTACTCATTTGGGCAGTTTCGTAAAGTTGTTTTTGCATTATCGCAAGAGATACTTTGTTGGCAGAGAGGAAGTCTTTCATGGAGATCAACTCGCCGGACATTCGTCTTGGAGTGTCGTCGGAACCATCATCAGTCCTGATGGAGTCCCTGGCACCAACTCTTGTTGATCTTCTTTTTGGGTAGTATATTGCTGAAACTGAGGATTTTCTCCTAGGCAAATGAGGAGCTGCCATTCCCCGAGATCTGCAGCGTAACTTTTGTATCATCAGATTTAGACCCTGCTTTATTACGATGGAGGTCACGTTTAAAAGAGAGTAGATGCAGCAACAACCTAGGACTAGGAAGAAGAAGTTGGCGATTCTGTACCTGAAAAAAATTTCAATGATTCACTCAGGGGCCATCCATAAATTACGTAACAGCTTTTGTAGGGGTAAATAGATACTGTTCGGTAATATTTTTAACAAATCGTCGCATGAGGCTTAGGGCTTAGGATACATGTCCATAGACTGTCAAACTGAGAAAATTAGGTTAAAAGTTTTAATGATCCTATACCCTATTTAAATGTTGAGAAATATCAAATTTACTATCTTTACCGAAAGAAAATCTCAGAATATTCTCTGGCGACAACCTACATATTAATATTCATTTATAGTATTCCTCTGATGGTAAATCTAAAAATGCTATCAGTTTTTACGTATCACGTAAAGTGTTTACGCGATACTACATGCAAAATATGATATATTTTGAATTTTCCAAAGTAAATTTTAGATATTTGTGATTGTAAAAATCCGCAGATTCTGATTTTATAACTTTCAAATCTCTAGTTTGGAAATTGAAAAAACTTATATTTGGAGCTCTTACATCTGGCCACTGTACTGCAACTTTACTACAATAATCATTTCTACCTGGTTCGCTAGCCAGATGCCGAGTTGGGCCTACTCTTTGAAGGCAGCCTCTGTAGAGGTCCTTGCTATTTAGGAAAATTTCGATTATATTTACAAAATCAAGTTTCTGAGCCTTCAGAAAGTTTATGAGGGCCACTTGGATCTTTAAAAAGTGCTATCTGAGTACTTATAGAGAGGAATTTCAGAAGCTTGACTGAGCCTGAGAATATTTAGTGAAATTCCAGTGAATTTGTATCGGTAGGGATGGAACTTATAAATCATATATGTAAGAAAGATGGCACGGAAGTACATTTTGATGAAATTAATGATTTAATTAAGCAAAAATCAAAAAGCTATTTTGGACATGACACAGTATGGACTTAATAAAATTCACTTTGTTTGAGAGTTGAAATGTACCATGTCCAATGAACTTTTTAATTAAAGTATTTACACGGTAAATTTTTATTGAGAAGTAACCAGAAATGATTTTTCGTACTGCTGCATTTTATTATATATTTTTGTAATAGAAATTGTCAAGAAATTATTGATTTTTAGAAACATGAAAAAGTCTACGTTGAAGGTTATTTTAGAATTTGATGATTATTTTTAAATTATCACTCAACCCCAATGGATATTGTCCAGCCTCAAAATAAAATGTATGACAAGTGATTTTAGGTAATTAATTCGTACATTAGAGTGAAAAAGTGACCAAAAGTGACTAATTTCTAACCCAAAAAGTGACTTGAAATTGACTAAAAGTGACTAATGTGTATTAATAATATGAGCAATGTTCTTTTGAACTCAAAACAATTTCGATGAAATTTATAAGAATTCCCGGTGAATTTTAACGAAATCAGGATAAATTCCGAAGAATTTAGAATGATTCAAAACAATTCAAGTTAAATTGAAAAGGATTCACATGAATAGAAAAAAATTCAACTGATTTCAGTAAAATTGAAGTAAATTTAGAAGAATTCGATGAAATTCATACGCATTCACGTGACTTAAACACAATTCAAAAACATTTAAAAAATTCATTGAATTCATTAAATTTAGAAAGAATTTATAAGAATTCAGCGGATTCCAAAAGAATTTAATTAAATGCCTAGGAAGCTAAAGCGAGTTTAAAAGACTTCAGGATAAACAAGAAAAAAAAACTTTAAAAATCCATTGAATTGAGTAGAATGCAAGTGAATTCAAAAGAATTCAGGGAGAATTAAACAGCTCAAGGAAATTCAAGAAGAATTAGAAAGAATCAAGAAAATTTCAAAAAATTCAAAAGAATTCTGGGTGATTTCCAAATGCATTCAAATGAATTGAACAAAATCCATAAAATACAAAATACCTTTTTTAGTTGAAAAATCAACTATTTGTTTGAAAATTCATGTATTTTTATCATAATTTGTTTGACAATTTAATTATTTGGTTGAAATTTGAACTACTTTGTTAAAAATTCGTTTTTCTAAGATTCACTCTTTTGGATGAGAATTTAACTTTTATGTTTTGAATTCGTTCTTTATTTATTTAAATATTAATTTTTTATCTTAAAATTTAACTGTTTCATTTTTGGTTTAAAATTTATGCTTTATAAGTTGAAAATTCATCTATCTGGTAGAAAATTCCTCTTCTTGGATTTAAAATTCAAAAGCTTGGTAGAGAATTAAACTATTTGGATAAAAAAATTTTTTTGGTGAATATTTTTATTTGAAAATTCAACCATTTGGTTGAAAATTTACCTTTTTGTTGAAAAATCATATTTTTTAGTTGAAAATCAACTGCTTTGTAGATAGTTCGTCTTTTTTACTTCAAAATTCAACAATTTTGTTGAAAATTCGTCTTTTTTGGTAGAACATTAATCTTCTTGGTAGAAAATTAATTTTTTTTTGTTTGGAAATTTAATTATTTGGTTGAAAGTTGTTACTTCTTTGTTTTGACTTTGTTAAAAATTAACTTTTTTAAGATCCACCTCTTTGGATGAAAATTTACTACATGGTCTGAAAAGTCTTCGGCCTGACACAGAGATGACGCCACAAACAAAAAATCTGTGTGCTTGTCATAGAGTACCAACCTTAACTAGAATACTGTCAAAGTTTGATGACATTCCATCAAGCCATTCTCAAGTTA
>JAUMHM010000005.1:31245884-31257251 GCA_032362435.1 Melikaiella ostensackeni | reverse complement strand
TTAGAAATATTATGTGGGTCATGACTAACCTACGACTTTCATTAAAAAGTGTAACAACTATCACTCGAAAGTTATGATTGAAGTTTTTTAAAAATTAAATTTGAATATATATTTCTAAAATACAAAAGTAACTGAAGAAGTAACGACAGTTAGTTTATTTTGGAAAATGCAACTGAGAAAAAGTTGCATTTTGAATCGGTAACGATAACAATAACTAGTTACTTTTTTCGTGACGTAACGGTAACGATAACTAGTTCCTTTTAAAAAGTAACTTACCCATCACTGTTAAAATTTTAATGTCAAACCTCAAAATGGAGCAGAACGTATGTTCTGACTTCGTTCTTAATTTTATTTAATTTTTCATAACTAGTTAAGCAATTTATAATGCGTTTCATTTTTGAAAAGTAACCATCAAGCATAACCATTTCTCGACATGTTTGAATAATAACTTTCATTCCACCACAGATAAAGTTTTATTTTTATATTTTTAACCTCACTTTCAAAGTTCACTTTTTTTGTTTAAATTTAATTATTTATAATTTCCTATAACTACTAATGTTACAGACTTTACTTGAGAAGAGAAATAATAGATGATGATTCCAACATAAAACTCTTTCTACAATGGACTTGTAAAAAATTGACTAATTTGATTAACGTACCTGATGAGGAGAGCATGCGCCCAGCAAACACGTTATGTAACTACTGCGTAACAAAAGGGAAACATTGTTATATTTGGTTATATAACGAGTGTTACTGTTCAGGTGCCTTAAAAAGAAATTGTAACAATTCTGTGGCTGTGTGATGTAAGTGTTATATAAGACGAATGTAACATTTGTTCTGCAACTTGGTTAAACGCAAGAATTATAACTGTTATGTTACGGTGTTACGTAAGTGAACTGTAATGTCGTTACGATGTAGTTCTGTAAGCTGTGCATAATGCACATTAGTGACAGCTATGTAACAATGTGACGTAACTGATATGTAACAATCGTGTAACGTTCCTTTTATAACGACGCCGCAGGCGTGCACAACTGCGCAGCCGCCAATCCGCCATCTTGATCTGTACAGCTGTTTGCAACACTACGAGGCTATGACATGACTGCATTGCTTTTTTTTAATTTTACATATATTCCAGTCTGTATTGAATGAAAGTAAATAGAATTAATGAAAATGAATGCAGTGATAGATTTTGTTGCAAGTGTAGAGTGAATTTAGTATCCATAGGAGACATAGGAAAGTGATTCTTCAAGTTAGAACATGCTTTGTACTTTTCGGAGTGCGATTATTCCTTTGAGCTTTTCGGAGAATGAGATTCCATCGCGATACAGTCGTGCTCGTGGAATAAACAGTCAATAAAGGTGTATGAATTTCTAGGTTAGGGCCATTTTATTGCTCTTTCGAGGTCGCAGCCTACCGAGTGGGAATTTGATACGGAGTAAAATACAAGCATAACGAGGGCTTTAATTATTTTAAAGCCACAGAAGAGGTTACCTGCCAGGGGCCGTGTAATATTGCCACGTATGGCCCTTTTCATTTCGGCCCGGATTTAGATTTCCGTACGGCAGGAAGCTCCTTTACATACCTTTTATATAATAATATAACTACGTAAGATGCATATAACAGACTTATATTGTTGTTATATAACACTGTAACATTTACGTTACGTGACAATGTGACAGATCCATTACATTAATATACAACCCCCGGTAAAGCTGTTATAGAACTGTTACATAATTGTTATAGAGCATTAAAATACCGACCCGTCACTGGTACATAACATTTATATAACATAATACTGTTATAACATGGTTACAGACGTGTTACAAAACCTATGTCACGAAGTTACAGAGCCGTTATTGAACTGATCCATCATATAGAGTGTGATATTTTGCGTCACAGATGACTCATCCATGATTCACCAGTTATGTAACATGTTACAATCTGTTATGTAACAGTTATATAACTATTATATAACCATGTTTGCTGGGGTTGACTTTCGAAACGTCGAATTGGAAATTCATCTAATAAATGATCTTATTAACATCACTGAGATCAAAAAAAAAGAAAAATGAAAAAAAAATTTCTCTATTTTCCCTACAATTGAGCTGCTGAACCACTGTGATCCCTGTTTGAATATTACAAATAAATTACATTCTCAAATTTATTTTAATAGAAAAATATGAATAGAATTGGGTCAATTTTACGGTGTACTATTGCGAGATCAGAAATCATTTTGAAAATGTTATCATGCATGCCAAAGCGAGTAGGTCGCTGGGGAGATATTAGCATTCTCACCCTCGTTTAAACTAGCATTCTTTCACATATAGGGTTCATAACCCCCTGGACTTCGCAATTACTGACCACTCTCTAGATTTTTTGTGATACATTAGAAAAAAGGTCAGTTCTTGTGGAATTAGATTCTTATATCCAAATTAATATAATCATTCAGGATTTACAGAAAAAATTTGATTAAAAATCACTTTTGAGTTTCCGTGCTTTAATATTTGATTATTTTCTAATTCGATCACTTTCAGTTTAATTGTAGCAATGTGCTATTGAAAGTTTCAATTGGAGGCTTTCACTTTTAAAAAACAGAATGCAAAAATTATGATCAATGAAATTTTTAACAAAACTAAAATGTTAATTTTCAACCAAATAGTTTAATTCTCTCCCAAAATGTTGGATTTGTAAGCTAAAAAGACAAGTTTTCTACAAGGCAGTAGACTTTTCAACCCAAAAATATGATTTTTCAATAAAAAAGTCAATTTTTTACCAAATAGTTTAATTTTCCACTTAATTGTTGAATTTTGAAGCAAAAAAGACGAATTTTCTACTAAGCAGTTGACTTTTTAACCCAAAAATATGACCTTCCAACAAAAAACTTAATTTTCTACCAGTTAGTTCAATTTTCCACCAAATTGTTGAATTTTCAAACAAAAAAGACGAATTTTCAACAAAAAAGTTAATCTACAATTAAATAATTGAATTTTCAACTAGAGAGGTGAATTTGAAAAAATGAATTTTTAACCAAGTAGTTCAATCAAGTAATTAAATTATCAACCAAGAAAGATGGTTTTTAACCAAATAGTTAAATTTTCTACCAAAAAGATTAATTTTTAACAAAGCAGTTCCAACTTTCAACCCAGTAGTTGAATTTTTGACCAAAATGAGGTTTTTAACAAAATAGTTGCATTTTCAACAAGATAATTAAATTTTCAATGAAACAGTAGAATTTTTAACCAGACGAGATGTATTCCAAACCTTGTAGAACCCAATAAGAATATCCAACTATTTTTCTTTGAAAATTATTTCTTTTTAGTTGAAAAGTCTACTATTATATTTTTGGTTCAGAATTCATCTCTTTTGGTTAAAAATTCTACCATTTGGTTGAAGATATAACTTTTTTTAAAATTGGCTTTCTTAGTTCAAAACTAATTTTTCCTAATTGAAAATAAACCTAATCCATTTTATAATAATCCAGTTGGTAGGAAGTTGAACTACTTTGTTAAGAATTCTTTTTATTGGTTTATAATATTTAACTAATGTGTTAAAAATTCGTTCTATTCTTTGTTGAAAAAAATTTTCTTTGACGTTTTGAGTGAAAAATTCAACTATTATATTTTTCATTGGGGAGTTTTGCTTTTTAGGTTGAAAATTCAACTGTTTGGTTGAAAGTTGAACTACTTTGTTAAACATGCATTCTGTCGGTTGAAGATTCAACTATTTTGTTGGAAATTCCCCTTTCTTCGTCACTTAAAAATTAATTTTTTTTTAACTGAAAATTTAACTTTTCCATTTTCGGTTGAAAATTGATCGTTTTTAGATGAAAATTCAACTATTTAGTTGGAAATTCATGTATTTTGTTCTAAATTCGCCTTTTTCATAGAAAATTAACCTTTATGATTGAAAATTAAACTACTTGGTTGAAAGTAGAACTACTTTGTTAAGAATTCATTTTATCAGTTAAAGATCCATCTCTTTGGTTGAGAATTTAACTATTTTGTTGGAAATTCGTTTTTTCTTCTGGTGAAAATCAATTTTTTGAATTGCAATTTAGCTATTCCATTTCTGGTTGAAAATTGGCTGTTTTTTGTTTAATATTCAACTATTTGGCTGAAAATTAATTTTTTGGTTGAAAATTCATATTTTCGTGTAGAAAATTCAACTCTTTTATAGAGAATTTACCTTTTCGGCTGTTTGGTTGAAAATTAATCTGTTTTGGTTGAGGATTCAATTATTTTGTTGGAAATTCGTCTTTTTTTGTTAAATTCAACTATTTCTGATTTAAAATTAAAATCTTTTTTGGTTGAAATATTGACTACTACATTTTTCGTTGAAAATTCTTTTTTTGTTGTTGTTTGAATTCGTCTGTTTTTGATTTAAAATTAAAATCTTTTTTTGGTTGAAATATTAAAACTGTTACATTTTACGTTAAGAATTAATCTTTTTTTTATTGAAAATTCAACTACTTGGATTAAAGACGAACTTCTTCATTAGAAATTCTTTTTTTTCGGTTGAAAACTTGACTGTTTTTTGAACATTCGTCTAAAAAATTTTCTAAAAAATTCGTCTTATTGGCTTGAACATTCAACTTCTTGGTTCAAACTGCAACTGTTTGGTTGACAATTCATTTTTTTTTAAATTCATCTTCGTATAGGTTAAAAATTCAACGATTTTGTTCAAAAGCCATCTTTTTTCGAAAATTCGTCTTTTTGGACAGAAAATTCAACCCTCAAAGTTGAAAATTCATCTTTTTGGTAGAAAAATTCTGGGTTGAAAATTAATCTTTCTTGGTAGAAAATTCTATTGTCTTATAAAAAATTCGCCTTTTTGGCTTGAAGATTCAACTATTAATTTTAAAATGCAATTTAGTTTAAGTTAACGCTTGTTTGAAATCTTTATGAAATCTTTGAATTTTTTTGTGAAATGTTTTGAAATCTTTTGAAGATTTCACAGACATTTATTTAATATTTTATTTATGTAGATTTTAGTTTAATTTAACGTTTATCGAAGATGTTTACACATAAACCTGTCTTGGGTCGTAGTTCAGGACGCATGTATCATTTTTTCAACAAAAATTTAACTATTCCATTTTTGGTTGAAAATTGATTTCTTTCGCAGTTTCAAATTTGCAATTTGATTGAATTGCAAATATTCGTTGCATATTTAAATTCAGTTATTGGCACTGAATATGTAAAGAATTTGCAATTCAAAATTCTGAATTCCAGATCCATGAAAAATATAATTTTCAAATTTAATTGGGAAAATTGTTCTCACCAATTGTGGAGACGATGGTGCCAACGAAATGAAAACTACCGGGGAAGTCCCAGCGTCGTCTTTTATTGATGATACCAATTGATGACGCGTTTCCATAAGAATAAAGCAATTCATGTAGACGATGTATTGCCTGAGGGCTGTTCCTCAGGTGATATCTTCTAAAAGCATGATAAATCCTCCAGAACTCGGAAGCCTAATAAATTAATTTAATTTCATCAAAGAAAAGAAATAAACGAGGAAATAGTATATTATGCACCAAGGGAGAAAAGCGGGACGTTTTTAACGAGTACTGAAAAAATACACCAGTCGTCAAAAGTCCCCTTCCCCTTGATGCATACGATATTTTTTATAACAAATGCATTATTTCTGCTCATATGGAGGAATTTTGGAAACTTTTTTTTTATTTTTATATAAATTCAGGAAATATTTTTAATCTTGGGTAATTACGGAAATTCTTGAAATTTGTGGTATATTTATAAATGACCAAAAATTTTGGAAATTCATGGTAAATTTATAAATTACCAAAATTTTGGAAAGGACCCCGCACAAAAAAACTAGTCACAATTTGTCCAAGTCCTTTTGGAAAATTTCTTCCACTTTCATCAACTACAAAATAAATGAGTGTCAGTTAAATCCACCGAAAGCCACTTTCCCATATATTTTGTGCGGGGTCCTTTATGGTAATTTTCAAAAAAAAAATCATTTAAAAAATTTTTCAAATTTATCAAATTTTTGAAAATATGAATATTTTTGGAATTTGAGAATATATTGAAATTTTGAGAATTTCTGGAATTTTACGGGCATTGAAAAGGGCTGAAATCATGCATGTGTTATAAAAATTCATTTTTTTAAATTATAATTTTAAATCCTTCATTTTTATTCCTAGTGTTATAATATTTTCAAATTTTGCAAATGAGTACTCGTAGAAAGTACCTCCAATACAATTATACATTTATTACCTGCAAAAAATTATGAAATAATTTCAACGTTCAATGTAATATATTAAATTGCCAATCATGCGAATTTTGAAATTCGAAAGAATTAAAATTTTGTAGCCTTGCAATATAGCAATCCAAAGATAGCATTTTTCAATTTTAGTATAAATTGAAAAACATTAAATTTCGAAAGGTATAATAATATTAATCTGCTTAGAACGAAAATTTTCGCATATTGAAATTTACAAATATCAAAATTTTGAAAAATGCAAAGCGTGTAACATTAGAATAAGGAGACAGTCGTAACAAAGTTTTTAATCCAGATTTTCAGAAATTTATCTTATAAATCATTTGAATTTCAAAGCATTATTACAACTTCATAATTAAAACTGTAGGAATATATAGCAAAACCTATGCTTAAAATGTTTTTCCATTTTCGAAAATTTAAAAAATAAAATTTAATAGATCACAATAAAGTAAAACAATGTAAAAATTGTAATTTTTGGTAAGAATCCATAGATTTTGTTCCATTAATTTTTTCAAAAGCGTTAAAAATCTTAGAAAGGTATTTTAAAAATCTAATAGAAACTGAAATGTTTTTCTAGAATCTGTATATTTCTACAAAATTCTAAAAGTAATAAAAAATTTTCCTTCAAATATTATAATTGATTGAAAATTTATTTCTCCATAGTCAAATGATGAAAAAATGTTCCAAATACGATTCCGGCTACAATTTTCGGTCGATTTCAAAGTTATTTTAAGAAATGAAGCTAAATAAATTTTCAAATGATCGCCTCAACCTGATTTTCGAAAAATGTTGTACATTTTTTTTATTCAAATATAAAGTTTGAAAAAGGTTAATTTTAAGGAACGGTTGCAATAATAACACGTAAGCTATTCAAAATGAGTGATTTTAATGAGAAATCGATGAAAAAATCGCAAAGCACGAGTTAATAGTTTATCGCTATAAATAATTTATTATTATCAATTGTATTGTCATAAACAATACCAGGAGATTTTGTAAATGAGTTTTGATATTTATCAAGTGATTTTTGTCTTCAATTTGTATTAACTAAGCACAAAACTTGACTTTTTAAAAAGAGTCTGACATTGTTTATCATGTTTTTTTGAGAAAAGTTTTTAAGTTCTTGTTAATGAAACACAAAAATAAGCTTTTTCAAAAAGCAATTATTTTAATTTTCATTCATCAAAAAAATGTAATGATTAGAATATTGAGGTAGCAGTCGTGCGGAAAAGCAGGTCTCGGAAAAAATTTATTTAATTATAATTTCAAAAATTGCAATATTATTATTGATGTTATTGTTGAAGAGAGAAATGATTATTCATTATACAAAAATTTGAAACATACAAAAATTATTTATTAAAAAACTTTTTTTTTGACTGATCTTATTTTTTCTTATCTCTTCATACCAAATTTTTGAAAATAATGGGATTTTAATGAATGAAAGCTTATTATCTCGAGAAAAAATTCTCTACAACTTTACTGTATCCAATTCTTGTAAATCAATAAATAAATGTTAAATACTATTATTTGCTTTATATTTTTTCTTTTTAATGTTATTTGTTGATTACACTAGGCATTAAAAATTAATTTTTAAAAGTTGGATGCGGCAATGTTGTAGAAAATCTTTTTCTTCAAAAAATAAGCTTGCATTCAATAAAATCTCATTATTTTTAAAAAGGACCTCGCACAAAATACATGGAAAAATGGCTTCCGATGAATTTTAATGACACTCATTTATTTTGTAGTTTATGAAACTGGAAGAAATTTCCCAAAAAAATTTGGACAAATTCCGATTAGTTTTTTTGTGCGGGGTCCTTTCATAAGAAGCGATAAGAAAAACATAGGCGGTGAAAAATAAAATTTTTTCAGTAAATAATAAATTAGAAGAACTACTTAGCAAAATTATCAAAGAATCAGTAACCCTTTCAGAAAAATCAATAAAAAATAGTGCTGTCTTTCCAAAATTGATTGAGAATGTTAAAATACCAGTAAATCACATTTTTGTTTCTTTGACGTAATAGCCATGTTTCCTAACATTCGATATGAAAGAGTTAAACTTGCCATAGAAAAAATATGGCATATGATCAAACTTCGTAGTAAAATCTCGAAGGAAACAATTTCTTGATATTTTCTTGATATTGTAGGATATGTTTTCAATTCCGTTTATTTTAAATTCGATGGCACTTTTTATATATGTTTTTAATACTATACATCCAAAATTACAAAATAGGAATTGTAAAGAATTTGATTTATAGAACTCTTAAAATATCTCATCTAAAATATCATGAAAAGAACATTGAGTTATGTGAACAGATCCTTTTTCTCAACCATTATCCGATTGCCTTTATTGACAAACGTATGCATAACAGGATTGTTCAAATTAAGAGTAAAAGCAATAACCAAATTAAAAACAAGATACAGAATTTCAATAGATTCAATACGGTTGTCTTACTTATTTTCGAAGAATCTCAAGTGTCTTGAAATCAATGTTAGGAAAATTGGGTTTACATACGATATATGGAGTTCCATTCAAAAGTAATTTGATTGTAAAATGTCCAGGCGCATGTCATGAATATGACGTTTGTAATTTTTCTTTTTTTTTAAACAATATCATAATGATGTAAAAAGTGTTGGACTGGTAGTTCCCTCTTCTTTTTTGTAAAAGAGGACGACTACATATAACTAAAAATGGGTTTGTACAATTACCGCTTATAATTGTTTCTGAATCGTGACAACGATGATCAGTTAGATTCAGTTGTAATTTTACCTTCAGAAAGGCCCAAAGAGGGTTGAAACGTCGATTTATTTAAGTTTTTTTTTGACTAAATAAACGTATATTGAACATATGACCGAAGTAATTTGTCTTTTCTCTCTAAATGAGATAAATCTTAAAAAAAAACGTTCAAAGAAAGATTAAAATTTGAAACTTTGGTCTTTAGTTTGTGATTTCTAAATATGAAAAACTTGGTAAGCACTGGTGATTTACAAAAATGTAGACCATGTGATGCTGTTTATATAGGGCAAACAAGGAGGTCACTTGGAACAAGAAAAGGGGAACACAAAAATAATTTTCATAGAAGTGCAAATATTATTCGGTTTTTACAAAACATACACTCACACATGATCATGACTTTAATTGGGATGATTTTAAAATTTTATATCATAAGAGAAATCAAAAAATGAGAGAGTTCATGGAGATAATATTCATAAAGAGATAAGGTAATAAACCTATTAATTTAAAAAGAGATGTTTCGAGATATAACAAAATTTGGGAGAGAGTGATTAATTGGATACATTGACTGTAGTGTTGGACAGAATTTTATCTATGTGAAAATCAATTTCAGTAAAGAAGTGAAATATGTACCAAAATAACAATTGCTATAACTTATTTCTGTTTCATATTTAGGTAATAATGGTTTTCTAATCTAATAATGTTTTCATTATTTCTACCTATTGTTTTCGTATAAATTACCCCTGATGAGGAAGTCTAAATTGACTCCGAAACATCTTGGTCCCCAGTAGAATAAAAAAAACGAAGAAAAGAAGGAGTGAGAGGTTAGTTTGGCTGACTCTTTTTCTCCCTCTTCTTTCTTTTTGTTGTACATTTATTGTACATTCGTCTGTAAAAGTGGGAAGTTTCGAAGTCTATTTTTGATTTAACTTTTCGAATGATCTTTTTTAGTACACACACAATTTTCATAAGAAAGTAGATTTCATTTCGATCTTTATGTAATGTTTGTCTGTTTCAAATTTTGTTCATGAACAAAAAATCTTTCCTCTATACAACAATACCATGAATAATAATATTGCAATTCTTGAAAGTATAATTAAATACACTTTTCCCGAAACCTGCTTCCCCGCATAACTATCCTGAAGAAAAAACCAAATCTTTCTGATCTAAGGTGTTTAATTCTTACCAACTGAAGAGAAAAAAAGGGACGAATCGAAAATTGAAATTTTTTCCTAAAATGATGAATATATTGATACCTGTCGAATCTCGAGGTCAGCTTCTAAGGCTTGGAACAAGGCAGCTCCAGCGAGCATGTAAACACCGAGAACGAATGCAAGAAGAATAAATCTGGCATTATCTTCCGCGATACTTCCGCAGATGCACATCCCCGACGGATCGCATCTCTCTGATATCCGATGCTTGCGGCTCCTGTCCCCACTACGAGCCAGCGTTCCAAGTTCCGGACCGAACTCGCGCAAGCTCTGGACGTGAGTGACTGAATTTCCACTTTCCCGCTCACATCCGACCTTTTGACTTCGAGATGATCAAAAGAAACCAGGCTGATGACTATTATATGGAGGCGCACGTGCCATAATCATAATTTCAAAGTGAGAAGGTTGTAATTAAAGTTGTAAGTGGGCTTGTAAAATATAGTCATTTCTGTTTATTGAGAGATAATTATAATAATATTATAAAATCAAGTTTCATTAGGCAGATGAAGAGAGGAAATTGTACTTTTTGCAAGATTTCTAATTTCATGGGAATCATTTTTTTCTCTTAGTTGAATAAAACTATCAAAATTACATCCTCATCTTTATTTATTTTTAAATGATCTCATGAGGAGAACATCTTGGTTTACTCGTGGGTTTCAACTTGGTGGATTTTTGCAAATGTTTTTTCATTTTGATTTTTAAAAAATTAAAATAAAATCCATCGTGTAAAAAAGAGGAAGTGAGAGGAAATGAGAAAAATGAAATGGTGAAGGGAAATGAGGAGCAGTAAGGGAAAATGATTGGAGAATGTGAGGAAGTGAGGGGAAATAGGGGAAGTCATGGGAAATGAGTTGAGTGAGGTGAGGGAGTGAGGGGAAGTGATGGAAAATGAGAGGTGTAAGGGAGATGAGGGGTATAGAAGGAAAATGACAAAGAATAACGGGAAATAAGAGAAAATGAGAAGGAGTGAGGTGAGTGAGGGGTGGGGGGAAGTGAAGAGAAGTCATGGAAAATGAGAAGAAGTAAGGGGAAATGAGGGATAATGAGGGGAAGTGAGAGGAAGGGGATTTTGAGGTTGCCTTCTTTTTCTTTCGTCTTTTTTTATTTTCTATTATTTTTTTTAAATTGAGATATTTAAGAGTGTGTTGTCCCAATTTGATCATTGGATTCTTGAGTTTTAGGGTTTCG
>JAUMHM010000005.1:31210353-31227470 GCA_032362435.1 Melikaiella ostensackeni | reverse complement strand
AGTTAACCAAAACAATACTTACTAACGAAAAAATACAATACAGAACTAAAACAAAACCTAAAAACTAATTGAAACAGAAAACATAAAAATAGAAGAATTCAATGAACCACAGACAAAAATAAGAAGAATATTTCTTAAAACACCACGGTTGAAAGCCTGTTAACACGAGCTGCTGAAATCGGCTACTTAAAGGAAAAACAAAAATAGGTGATAACTAAGAAATAGCAATTTCAGTCTGAAGTTAGATATCTGTTTCAATAGAAAACAAATGAATGTAATACCTACGGAATAGCAGATACCAGTTTGAAGTTAGCCATCTACTTCGAGCAAAAACAAATGAGTGTAAGTAACTGCGCATTTCTTTATAAAATTTGTTTATAACAATCACATTTGTCATGAAATAGCAATATAGTTTACACAAGTATCACTAGCAAGACTAACAAAGTACGTTTTAAAAAAAAGTAACTGAAACTCTTAAAAATCGCTCAAATTGTGTATTTGTTTATAAAATTTGTTAATAACAATCACAAAATTGTCATGAAATGACAACATAGTTTATTGAAACATCACTGCCACGTCAAAGCACGTTTTTTTTTTTAAAAAAGTACGTCACACACTCAAAAATTGCTCAAACTGCACATTTGTTTATAAAATTTGTTTATAATAATGACATTAGTCATGGAATGACAATATTGTTTACAAAAGTATGACTAGAAAGACTAACAAAGTACGTTTAAAAAAAAGTAACTGGAACTCTTAAAAATCACTCAAACTGTGCATTTAATATAAAATTTGTTTATAAAAATCACAAAATTGGCATGAAATTGCAACATAGTTTATTGCAACATCACTCCCAAGTCAAACGAAGCACTTTTTTAAAAAAAAACCTAAAACATTCGAAAATTGCTCAAACTGGGCATTTGTTTATAAAATTTGTTTATAACAATAAGAAATATATTCCATTTTATCTTCATATGTTTTTATGTTACTTTACATTGGATTCAAAACGAAAATCGCTTAATAAATATACAAAACCAGTCAAGAATCACCTACCATTGTTTCTAACAATAAAATTGTCAATAACAAATTATTAATTTATAATAAACTATTAGGTTATGTTTCGCGAATGTTTATTTATTGATTGAACATTAATATCAATCATTTTGAATTAATTACGTGTTATTATAGTAACAATATCTTAAATGTTACGATTTTTGCCAACTTCGTGTATGAATGAAGTAAACAATAATTTTTAAAAAAATCGGCCTCAAGGGATCACTTAAGAATTTAGTTGAATTTGATTTTCAAAAAAAAAATTTCAATCGGTTAAGAAATGTAGCCGGAATCGTATTTTGAACATTTTTTCGTCATTTTGCCACTGTGCGGTGGCGTAATTGGTTAACGCTCCACTCATGAAAACTGGCGTTCCCGGTTCAAATCCGGACCGAGGTACATTTTTCTCGTTTCTCCAAGAATTATTTGGACCAGCACTCGACACATTCTAACATCAGAGAAATTAAAATAGTTGAATTTTCAACCAAATAGCAGAATTTTTATCCTACAAAGATTATTTTTCAACCAAGAAGATTGATTTTCTACCAAAAAACGAATTTTCAAAAAAATACGTGAATTTTTAGTCAAAAAGTTAAATTTTCGCATAAAAAATCATAAGCTTTGAACAAAAATTATGGCTGACTTGAAATTACTCATACCGATTCCGTCATAATGACCACCATAAAATTATTCACACTACTTGATAACCCTCATGGTTGAATTGAATTTACTTATACCACTTAATACCCCCATAATGATCGCCAAAAAATTATTTACACTACTTGATAACCCTTATGGCTGAATTGAATTTACTTATACCACTTGCTTCCCCCATAACGAACGCCATAAAATTATTTACACTACTTGATAACCCTCATGGCTGAATTGAATTTACTTATACCACTTGATAACACCACAATGACCGCCATAAAATTATTTACACTACTTGATAACCCTCATGGCTGGCTTGAAATTACTTATACCACTTGGTTCCCCCATAATGACCGCCATAAAATTATTTACACTACTTGATAACCCTCATGGCTGAATTGAATTCACTTATACCACTTGATCCCCCATAATGACCGCCATAAAATTATTTACACTACTTGATAACCCTCATGGCTGGCTTGAAATTACTTATACCACTTGATTCCCCCATAATGACCGCCATAAAATTATTTACACTACTTGATAACCCTCATGACTGAATTGAATTTACTTATACCACTTGATAACACCACAATGACCGCCATAAAATTATTTACACTACTTGACACTCATTATGGTTAAATTATGTTCACTTACACTGAATGATAAACATTTGACTGACTCAAAATTACATTTATTACTTGGACGCCCTAATGGCTGACTTTATATAACGTAGATTATCCAAAAAAAAAAGCAATGGACCAAAGTAATAAGGAGGTTCAATTTTTCCAATTCAATACTGAAATTCTTAACGATTTCTTGGACTACCCGTTTTTAAAACATCTATCCAACTCTGCATAAAATTCAAATTTTTCCAGAACTATAATCATAGAAATGGGCTTGGAAATTTTTTTATAGTGTCATAATTGGAACATTTTATAACAATCTAACTTTCTTTCGATTTAGTGATCAGCCCGGATATTGGATCACCTCTGTCTCTCACTTGCTTAAACCATTCCAACACAGCAGCATCCAAAACCATATGATTACTTTTTCGACGATTTTTTCTTCACATATTCATCATTTTTAACCTTGTTCCTTGAATGAGATTCGCAAGCTATCACATCCTTGTACGTTGTCTCAGCGATACCATATGTTCGTAAGATATACTGTCTTGAGACACCTGATTTCACTTTGTTTACAAACTCATATTGCGCTTCGAGCGTTAAGGGGTTAGGATAAATGGGACTTAGAAATTTTTTTGGGTGCCCACAATTATGAACACGGTCCTGCCCCCGTATTTATTTTCGGAAGTAGATTTTAGGATAAATAGACAAAACTCACAAAGTATTCGGAGTCTGATGAAATCGTGGAATCCATATAATGAAAAACACATCGCGTTTTTTTATGAGAAAACGAATATTTTGATAGAAAATATTCATTTTCTGAAACGTTGAAATTAACACCGAGCACACGATTCCCGAGAAAAAGATGGCGAGTGTCAAACACACTTGACTTCAATCATATTTTACAGACAGACGAAGAGGCAAGAGAAGCCGATTTAGCAGCGCGCTCACAAGACGGTTCCCCGGTTACTTTTTGTACTCAAATTCTAAAATCGCAGATTACCCAGAGAATCGCGGTCGGTAATTTATCTTTTTGCTCAAAACCAACTATCGTAATATAAAAATAAAAACTAACAACTTTCGTCATAAACATGCATCCTGAAATTATTTTTTGCAGAAATACAAAGATAAAATACTCTTAGCAGAGATTAGGTAACACGCATATATGAAATAGACGCAATTTACAGAAAGAGCAAAGTCATTTATTTATGGAATATATAAAAGGTACTTACCGTGATGCGATCTAGAATCAACTGACTGTAAGAGTGAAAAATCAATATATGACAGGGCTGTCCTAGTGCCCTCTACAGATAAACATTAGAGGTTGGACCAAACAGTTATAATCAATAAGTCCAACTCTTCCCCTTGAGACAACCTCTAAACTTGAAATTGATATCTTCAATAGTTCTAGGAGACGAACACACTGTTCGCGTTTTGGTTTTGTTAAGGCCTTGTTTAAGACGTCGGTAGGCATGTTATCAGATTCCACGTGTTCCAAAACTATCTCACCCGACTCCACAATCTCACGAACAAAATGATGACGTATGTCGATATGTTTGATTCGTGCATGGTATACTGGATTGGTAGCTAGCCTCTGAGTGTTGTAATTGTCAACTAACAACTTGATTGACTTGTTATCAGTCTCTCCAAGCTTCAGTAGAAAACGTCTGAGATGAATGGCTTCCTTGGTCGCTTCGCTCATCGCCATATATTCGGCTTCCGTTCTTGACAAGGCAACCGTACGTTGCTTCCCTTAATCCCAAGCAACTATTCCACCGCTCATACAAAAAGCATGACCTGTAAAGAAGCGCCTATCGTCAATAGAGCCTCCCCAATCCGCATCCACATAGCCCACCAGAGGACTGTCGTCACGTTTGTAGAAGATTCCGTAATCATCCGTGCCTTTTAAGTACCGAAGTATCCTCTTCGCTGAATTCCAGTGTGTCTTGTTGAAACAGTCATTGAATTGACTCAATAAACTGGCCGTGTGAGCGATGTCCGAACGTGTTGTCACTGATGGATACAGCAGGCATCCGATTAATTCCCGATAAGGAGGTTTCTCACCTTCTGACTCGGACCACGAGTCACCTCTGACGAGCTTCATACCCATATCTGAAGGAATTGATACAGGGTTGCACTCTCCTATCCCGAATCGTTGAAGGATATCTGTCATGTACGTTTTCTGGTTGATGAAAATTCCCACGTCTTTTCTAACAAGTCCATTCCCAAACAACGTTTGAGATCACCAGTGTTCTTTATTTCGAAAAGATCCGATAATTCACGTCCAAATCGTGTAATTTCTTTGAGATCTTTAGACATCACCAAAATGTCGTCGACATGAATGACGACAATTACCAAATCTTCCTTCCCGTATCTCAAATAAGCACAGGGATCCGTTTTTATTGGACTCGCACCTAAAGTCCGCAATTGAGGGGTCGCCAACGAAAAGGGCTTATAGCCGAGATCGCGCGAATAACTATTGACCATCAAGCTGTTTTCAATATACTATATATATCTAGAATTTGGATTTTGGACATTGATACTTGTAGAAAATTTAATGGCGTATCTTTTTTGTACTTTATTTTGAAAGCAACCTGACGGTCAATAGTTATGCGTGCGATTTCGGCTATAAGCCCTTTTCGTTGGCGGCCCCCTCAATTCCGTTTCAAATCGTTTAGACCAAGCGCGACCAGCCTGTTTTAGGCCGTACAAGGCTTTTCTCATAGGACAGACTTTGTTAGCTTGAGCCAACTCGTTCAAAATGGTCTTGGCTTTGTTGAACAATTGATCCTGGTTCCGTTTTTCGTTGATTATATATTCCAGAAAATTCTTCATCCAATCTGGTTCCTCCATGAAAACTTGCTCACCCAATTCGCCGTTAAGATATGTAATTGCCACATCATACTGTCGAATATGCATATCGTTTTTCGCTGCAAAAGCAATTGTCGTTCGTATAGAGCTTAAACGTGCAACTGGTGCGTCAGTTTCATGGAAATCCTTACCATACTGTTGAGAATAGCCTTTCGCCACGATCCTAGCTTTTCTCTTTTCCAGGATACCATTCTTGCCATATTTATTACATAATACGATCTGATTCTCGGCTATCCATTGCTCGAGTGACAGAAATCTCAGTTAGGAAAGCGAAATCAGTCTCTTTGCACTGCACGTCATCTCATAGACCTTTCTCGGTCTGCCACGAAATCCCGTGCGCACCAAGCGCGGTCTAACTCGTCTTGTAACAACCACCGGATCAGCTGCAGGGAAACGAAGAAAATCCTCAACATCGGACTATTCTTCTTCATACGTCGTTGAGTATCTCCAGCTCTTCTTCATTAACCAGGTTGCCAGATCTTGCTCATTAGCAAGATCAATCTCGATAAATATTTGATTGCCCTCAGCTTTGTTGACGTTTTTCGGTGAATTTGACAATTTTCGAAAGTCGTTCTTTTTCGGACGAAAATCCTCGTAGTCCTTGATCGAACGAACAGGAATTTTGTCCAGGAAAGTCACGTCTTGATATTTCGACTCTTCTTTCTTCTGGCTCCCAAATCCTGTAACCTTTCGTTTTCAAACTATATCCCACGAAAATTCCTTTCCTTCAATTTAGCTCGATTTTTCCTTTACCTGGAAATCTATCAAGAACGTAGACTTCACTACCAAAGCGTTTGAAATCGGCCACATCCGGAGGTTTCCAAACCAAACCTCGTATGGAGTTCTTCCATTTGGCTTACTCGTTAGTAATCTATTACGGATAAAATTTTCTGCATTGACAGCTTCCGCCCAGAATGTTGGTGGCAATCCTGATTGTATTAGTAGGCACCTTGCCATTTCCATCAACGTTCTATTTCGCCTCTCAGCAACGCTGTTTTGCTTTGGATTGTAAGGTTCAGTCAGCTGTCGTGATGTTCTGTTCTTTTGGAGTAATTCGTCTAAACTTTTATTATCATACTCCTTTCCGTTATCAAACCTCAAACATTTTACCTTCTTTTCCTCCTGCGTGTCCACCAATGCTCTGAAAATGTCAAATTCATTCATTACCTAATTCTTGTGGCTGATAAATTGTACCTCACACCACCTGGATGAATCGTCGATGAAAGTGACAAAATAACGCTTCTTTGAATGTGAAGCAACACGCATCAGACCGCAAACGTCAGAGTGAATGAGTTCTCCCACTTCTATCACTCTTTCGAATGCCTTAGGAAAAGGAGCGCGACACATCTTCCCCTGGAGACAAACACTGCATTCAAAATCTTCATTGTTGCTCCTGACGCTCGCTTTGACGTCGATTCCTTGAATCAATCCCGTCCTAATAGCCTGACGAAGAGATTGAACATTCAGGCGTTCCATGCGAATATGCCAGTCTTCTAGAGAATTTTTTTTTCGGAATCCTCTCCACGACATCTGCTTCGAAAATATTCTTGCACTCGGGACCAGTTAAATCTCGGAAAAAATACAAATCGTTTTCACCTTTTGCGGTAAGTAACATGTTCCCGTCGCGATTAATAACCTCAGCCTTGGTTTTACTGAACATGACATTGTGTCCCCTATCAGTAATTTTCCCAATCGAAACGAGATTCGTGTGCAGGTCTGGAACGTACAAAGTGTCACTCAATGTTATCACTTTTCTCTCACCGTCTACTTTCTTCACGGTTTTAACAGTGCCTTTTCCCAATATGTCAGTAGGCGCACTGCTACTAGCGAGACCTAACTTTGTTCGATTTCCGCGAACGAACTGACAAGCTTGCACACACGGAACGTGCACCCACTGTCAAAACACCAAGCATCACAATTCACACTATTTCCGGTTTGAGAAACTTCAACTTTTGGCGTGTCCGGTGTCGCGAACAGACTCACATTTTCAGCACCATTCGCGGATTGTCCTGTCAGCTTTTTCGCATTCTTGCAGTTTTTCGCCCTATGTCCTATCTCACCGCACTTAAAATATTTCATTTTCGAATCCTTTTTCACATTTTTATCTTTATCTCCTTTACTATGCTGGTTTTGTTTATTTTTGTTTCCAAATTTTCACACAGCCATCGCATTCTGTACTGGATTTCGACTTGTCTCTTTTCGCGCGTCAAATTCTTCCGAAATTTTGATTCGAAGCGTTTCAAGAGACGGCTACTCGTCACGTGACGACATCACGCACCGAAAATTCTCGAAACTTTCCGGCAAGCTACGCAGAAGCAAAATAGCCAATAAATCTTCATTGATTTCAACCTCCAGTTCTGCCTACTTATCTACCGTATCGAAAAAATCCCTAGAATGTTCTTGTGCGTTGTCACCAGTTTGCATTTTCAAGGACATCAAGTGATTTAAGGGCGCAACTTTCCGCGCTACACCCTTAGATTGGTAAATGTTCTCCAACTTGGTCCAAATTTCTCGCGCGGATGCACAAACTTTCATTTGCTTAATTTCCGTTGGACTGATTGCAAGCACCATGTCCGATTGCGCTTTCAGATCAGCTTTTTCCCATATATTTGCCTCTTGTTGAGATGCTGCATTGCCTTCAACAACCTCGGGTTTAACAATTCTGCCACTCAAATAACTCCACGCGTCGTTCTTGATGAGAATCGCACAAATTTTAAGTTTTCAAGTGTCATAATTGTTCTGATTGAGCACTTCAAATCTTACACCGGTCGCGTTCATCCTGACGATGCACTTGCTAACCCTTTGCAAAACGAAGCTAACCTCAAAAAAAATTCACTCGAGTCTTGATCTCAACAAAAGTTTTTATTTCTCGATTTTGTCGATGCGTTCTGGGCCCAGAATCTCTTAGCAAAGATTAGGTAACACGCACATATGAAATAGACGCAATTTACAGAAAAAACAAAGTCATTTATTAATGGAATATACGAAAGGTATTTACCATTATGCGATCTAGAATCAACTGACTGTAAGAGTGAAAAACTAATATATGACAGGGCTGTCCTAGCGCCCTCTACACATGAACATCAGAGGTTGGACCAAACAGTAATAATCAATAAGTCCAACAAATACTATTTATAAAGTTATTTACTAAGTTCACAAGTCATTTATAAATGCAGAAATTTACCAACCTTGTCAAATTATTTATTTATAAACACACCAGTCTTTGTTCCTTATATATAAATAAATTTACCAACTTCGCGAAATGATTTATTTCCAAATTCACAAGTCCATTTCTCATAAATAAATAAATTCCCTGACTTATAACCTTATTTATTTCCAATTGCAGTTGTCGTTTTCCTTTACAAATAAATAACGTTACAAAGTTGTACGATTATTTAGTGTCAAATTCGCAACATTCTATTTTTTATGAATAAATATACTGTATTGTAATATTATTTATTACAAATATAGTCTCTGTTGCAGACTTGCAAATAAATAATTGTACTGAAATATAAAATTATTTTTTTATTCATTCACAGGTTCATAAATGACACGGCCCTGAAAGTCAGATATGTGGCACGTGCTGAGTTATCGACTTTTGTCAAAGAGAATTAATTTCTGGCAACATAACCTATACAATGAAATAGGTATGAGGTTCATGCAGGCATTGAATAGTGCTACTCCAAAACGATTGAACCTCTCTTTCTATCACACTAGACAGACAGAGAGAGGCAGAAAAAACTTGTGAATTTGAAAAATAAATAATTTCGCAAATTCAGTATATTTATTTATTTATTTATTTATTCATAAAAGGCAGAGACTTGTAAAGTTAGCAGTAAATAATTTGACAACTTAGGAAACTTATTTGTTTATAAAAAATGTACTTGTAAATTTGAATATCAATAATTTCGCAAAGTTAGTAAATTTATTTATTTATTTATTCATAAAGGACAGAGCCTAGTGAATTTATAAATAAATTATTCCACAAGGCTGATGAATTTATTTATTTATAAAGAAAATAGGCTTGTGAATCCATAAATAAATAATTTGAAAACTCGGAGAATTTTTTTATATATTCACAAAAAAGAGACTTGTGAATTTGGAAATAAATGATTTCGCAAAGTTGGTCAATTTATTTATTTATTTATAAAGGAAATAGGCTTGTGAATCTATAAATTAATAATTTAAAAACTCAGAGAATTTTTTCATTTATTTACAAGAAAGAGGCTTGCGAGTTTGGAAATAAATAATTTCGCAACGTCGGTAGATTGATTTATTTATTTATTCATAAAAAACAAAGACTTGTTTATCTATAAATAAATAATTTCACAAGGTTGGTAAATTCATTTATTCATAAAGGAAAGTGACTTGTCAAGTTAGCAATAAATAATTGTATCAACTTGGTAAATGTATGCATTTAGAAATTACTTGTGAACTTAGTGAATAACTTTATAAATGGTATTTTATCTTTGAATTCCTACAAAAAATAATTTCGAGATACATGTTTATGACGAAAATTATTAGTTTTTATTTTTTAATTCCGATAGTTAGTTTTGAGAAAAAAGATAAATTACCGACCGTAATTCTCTGGGTAATCTGCGATTGTATCATTTTAGCACAAAAAGTGACCGATACCGCCTTATGAGCGCGCTGCTAAATCGGCTTCTCCTTCCTCTTCGTCTGTCATCTTCCGCCGCCTAGTTCTCAAAAAAGTTGGAATATTTTTCACTCTTATTTTCGCATTGAATCGCGAAATTCGCTTCATAATTGTAAAGTTTAGTTTGTAGAAGGACTCTTTACAGCGCGATTTTTTTATTAAGTGTCGGTGTTGTGTCTGTAAAATATGATTGAATTCAAGTGTGTTTGAAAATCGCCATCTCTTTCTCGGGAATTGTCTGCTCGATGTTGATTTAAACATTTCAGAAAATGAATATTTTTTATCAAAACATTCATTTTCTCATAAAAAAGGCGGTGTATTTTTCATTATATGCATTCCAGGATTCCATCATCTACTTTCGAAAATAAATATGGGGGTCGGTTTGTTTTTAATTTGGTGATCGTACTTGGAAATTCTTTTATGTAATATTAACAGAGGTGGGAACGAAATGTGGAAAAGTAAAGAAATAAAAGTCAGTGATCTAATAAAAAATATAGTTTTATAACGATCGATTCAGGCTCCACCAACAATGCTAGACGAAGCTTTACATTTACATTATATATAAAATTCATGCCTCGCATGTGGACAATGTGTATGGCTCTTTTACGTAACAAAAACGTATAAAAATCTGTCGTTTCTTTTATAATATAAAACACCCATAACATTGTTATAGACTTAAATACACTTATACAAACTTAAATACAGTTATAATACTAAATCGGCAATAGTCTGTCATGGTTGACAGACAGGAGGCATTGCTAGAAAATTCCTAATTATTTCTAGATTCCGAGGGCTCATCCCGTTGGAGCCCAGGCTTTTTGTTAGTGCCTAGCTTGAGGACCTTCCTCTAATTTTCGCCACACCACCTACAAAAAGAATTAAATTTCTATATTTATTGCATTCTTTCATTGGTGACTTTACAATATTATGAATAAATAGAGACTTCTAATCAGAAAAAACTTGTAGGATAAACAAGTCTACAGTGAGGTCTCTCTCATCCCAGTCATAGCGTTGTTACATGTTAAAATATTTTTGAAAAATGCAACCCCCCTTCCACAGCAGTACTCAAAAACATATTGAACAGGGGTCTTTTCGAATTTCGCGCACAAACATGGACGCCCGCGCATGCACATAGTTCAGAAAGTAGGCCAGGTGGGGAACTTTGGGTGACGAGTTGTTTACGTATTTCCTATCCATATTCAAAGTTGTTTATTGTTAAATAAATTTAAAAAGAACTATTAAAGGTGGATGAAGGTATCATACACTACCGTAACATTAACTAATGCACGGCATTAAAAATTGTGGCCCCCACTTGTAAATAAAATTCACAATTAGTGTTGATATTTCATTGACAGTTCTGAGGTTAGGTTTTCCGCAATAAATACATACAGAAAAACCATAATCTGACATCATTTATAGTGAGCAATAATTTGGACTATTTCCTCACATAATCAAATATCAAATACATCAACACTATCATAACACAACGATATCAAACACAATTTTTAATTCAAATTGCTATATTTTTGTAAGGATCTCAACATCAATTTTTTGTTTTTTAAATTTGACATAAACTTGACCGAATTTTTTGTTTGTTATTAATAATTTTTTTTATCGTTCGGTATTTTAGGTTAAAGGTCCCTTTGAATTATCGAACACGACTTCAATCTTAGTTGCTATATTTTAGTAGGGATCTCAAAATCAATTTTTTTCTGAAAAATTCGACAAAAACTGGCTCTAAATTTCTGTTTGTTGTTAATACATTTTCTTTATTGTTTGGTATTTGAGGTTAAGGGTCCCTTCAAATTATCGAACATAATTTTTAATTTTAATTGCTATATTCTAGTGAGGATCGCAAAATCAATTTTTTCAATCAATTTGGATCAAGTTTTTGTCGAATTTTTCAGAAGAAAACTTGATTTTAAGATCCCCACTAAAATGAAGTAATTAAAATTGAAGGTTGAGTTTGATAATTTAAAGAGACCTTTAACCTAAAATACCAAACATTAAAAAAAATTAACAACAAACAAAAATTTCGATCAAGTTTCTGTCAAATTTTTCAGAAAAAAAATTTATTTCGAGATATTGAAAATTGTGTTTGATAATTTGAAGGAATCTTCAACCTGAAATACCAAACGATAAAAAAATGTATTAAAAACGAACAAAAATTTAAGTCAAGCTTCTGTCAAATATTTTAGAAAAAAATTTATTTTGAGATCCCCACTAAAATATAGCAATTAAAATTAAAAATAGTGTTTGATAATTTGGAGGGGCCTTTAAAATAAAATACTAAATAATAAAAAAATTTATTAACAAAAACAAAAATTTATATCAAGTTTCTGTCAAATTTTTCAGACAGAAAAATTGATTTTGAGATCCCCACCGAAATATAGCAATTAAAATTGAGAATTGTGTTTGATAATTCAAAGAGACCTTTAACCTAAAATACCGAACGATAAAAAAATTATTAACAACAAACAAAAAATTAGGCCAAGTTTCTGTCAAATTTTTCAGAAAAAAAGTTGATTTCGAAATCCCCACTGAAATATGGCATTTAAAATTGAAAATTGTGTTTGATAATGTTGATATTATGATAGCGTTGATGTTTGATATTTGATTATGTTAGGAAATAGTCAAAATTATTGTTCACTGTAAATTGTGGCAGATTATGGTTTTTCTGTGTGTATTGTGGAAAACATAACCTCAGAACTGTCAATGAAATTTCAACACTAATTGTGAATTTTATTCACAAATGGAGGTTACAATTTTTAATGCGGTGCATTATTTAACGTTGCGGTATCGTATGATACATTTATCCGCCTTCAATAGTTATTTTTTAATTTATTTAACAAAAACAACTTCAAATACGGATGGGAAATTTGTAAACATCTCGTCACCCAAAGTTCCGCCCCTGGTTTACTTTCTGAACCATGCGCATGCGCACACGTCCATATTTGTGAGCGAAATTCGAAAAGGAGAGTATGGAAGGGAGAATAAAGTGGATTTTGAATGGGAATGGTCAGGATGAGGAATGGATGAAGAAGCTGGAAGAGATGAGTGCGAGAGAGCTGGTTGCATGGGGTAGAGAAAAACCAAAAAATGAATCCTAAAGAAGGAGAGTAATGAAGTAGTGTTGTGGAATAGAGCTACAATTTTTAGACTGGTAGTTGTCAGAGGAAACGGAAGCCGAGGAAAAAATCGAAAGCGTCTAGGATTAAGAATAGTGTTTAAGACGATATGTAAGAAATAAATGGTAAGGTATATAAGTATTGTCGAAAAGAAAACATGTAATAGTTCTGTAAAGACAGTTAAACCCGTAAAAGGGAGTGAGTATAAACAAATAATAATATTTTAAAGAAGAATTACAACTTTAAATTACATTTTAGATTATTTATGTAATTATTTCTTGATATTGAATGAAAATAAAAAATTAATTAAATTCATTCAATGTTAGAAGAGATATCTATTCTAAATATTTGTCCTTTTCTATTAAATTTGTACAATTGTTATGTTTTTTTTCTTTTTTTTTTTTTTTTTGAAAAGCTTGAATTAATTTCTATCCGTTTCTTATATGGTATGTCTCTCTTAATTGAGTTATTCTCGAAATTTCTATTCTTCTCCCATCCTTAAATAAGACAACAAAAAATAGAGAATAGTATTAAAATATTGAAAATGGTTAGAAGAGATTTTGGCTTCGGATGAGAATTAATAAAACATAAATGAAATAAATTAATAAAAATAATAGAATAAAACAATAAGATAGAAGGCAGAATATTTCAACAATATTTCAGTAAAAAGACAGACAATATTCCTTTTATCGCTGAAATAGAACAGGTTAGACGATATAAAATTTCATACCCAAGAATAAAACTGGACTGACGATCCCTTTTATTGCTAGAATAAAAGTTAAGACATTTTATCTCTATTCCTGGTGAACACCGAATACCGTATATAGAAATAGTACTTTTTTAAAAAATATTTTGGAATAACAGAAAAAAAAGCTGCAATTACATATTACTCGCATTACAAACTAGTGCGAATTTCCTATCTCTTTTCTGTCTTTCGTTTTTGATTTCGCGAACTGAACTGACGTTTTCTTTTCCAAATTTTATATACAAACACTTTTTTATGTTATGGAAAAATTTGATAGGAAATAAATGTAGAATTTTTGACAAAGATTCTTTGCTGTAATATACCAGTTTTGCCTATACAAAATAGTGTTCATGATAAGGTGCTGGAGAAAAAAAGACCCCTTTAATCCTGGCCAGTTTTTGTTTAAATAACTTTTTAAAACGATTTCCTTAATTCTGAAAAAAAATATTGCTATAATCACCTTTAGAATCTTTGAGAAAAATAAAACTTTTTTTATTGCTACACGTTATTCATAGAACGAACCATTTTCAAGTTACAGCGTAATAAATAATTAAGTTTTTAAGAAAATTAACATATTTACAAAGTTACATCGGAAAAACTATTCCTCTAAGAAATCTGGAATATCAATAACGTCCCGCGTAACGTCCCGCTTAAGTACTAAGTATCAGACAAATCAGTACTCAAATACCAACTTTTCTTAAAAATGATTAAAAGTCTATATGGGGACAAAAGTGCCAGACAACTTTCAATTTTATTTTTTTCGAAATTTTTACAAGTGCTGATAGGATTTATGTCTCAAAAAAGTTCTGCTGGAATAGGACGAAAGTACCAAAAAGAGTTAAAAATATGTCCCGTTTCACGAGGACTTTTTTAGGACTAAAGTACCGGAAAAGTCCTGCTTACTTTTCTTTTATTTTGAGTGGGACATTTTTAGAACTAAAGTTCCGAAAAGGTCCCACTTAATTTTTTTGTTGAAAATTGTATACCTAAGTTCTGAATAATTCATGTGACAATAGTACAATTAGTACTAGTACTAGTACAATAGACAATTGTATAAGTCCTAAATAATTCATGTGACAATAGTACTAGAAAAGTTTCAATTTGATTTCTTTCAAAATTTTTAAAAGCGCTAATAGGATTTATGTCGCAAAAAAGTACTGATGAAGTAGGACTAAAGTACCAAAAAAAAATTCAAAATATATTCCATTTGACCAGAAATTTTGTAGGACAAAAGTACAGGAAAAGTCCTACTTACTTGTTTTTTTAGCAGGACTTTTTTAGAACTACAGTCCCGAAAAGGTCCCACTTAATTTTTTTGTTGAAAATTTTATAAGTCCTAAATAGTTCATGTGACAAAAGTACTAGAAAAGTTTCAATTTTATTTTTTTCAAAATTGTTACAAGTGCTGATAGGATTTACGAGTATGTCCCAAAAAGTACTGTTGAAATATGACTTAAGTACCAAAAAAAAAATTAAAAATTTATTCCATTTCACCAGAAATTTTGTAAGACAAAAGTACTGGAAAAGTCCCACTTACTTGTTTTTATTTTGAGCAGGACTTTTTTAGGACTAGAGTGCCAAAAAAGTCCCACTCAATTTTTTTGTTGAAAATTTTATAGGTCCTATATAGTTCACGTGACAAAAGTACTAGAAGTTTCTTTTTTTTTTTAACTTTTGACAAGTGCTAATAGGATTTATGTCCCAAAAAAGCACTGCTGAAATAGAACGATAGTACTAAAAAGAATTCGAAATATGTCCCGTTTCACGAGGACTTTTTTTAGGACTACAGTACCAGAAAAGTCCCTTCTATTTTTTCCTTTGTTTTGAAGAATACCTTTTTAGGACTAATATCCCGAAAAAGTTCCACTGAATTTTCTTGTTAAAAATTGTACAAGTCCTAAATAATCTTTGGGACAAAAGTACTAGAAAAGTTCCATTTTTTTCCAACATTTGACAAGTGCTAAAAGGATTTATGTCCCAAAATAGTACGGCTGAAACAGAACGAAAGTACCAAAAAGAGATCAAAATATGTCCCGTTTCATGAGGACTTTTTTAGGACTAAGGTACCGGAAAAGTCCTGCTTATTTTTTTTCTTTATTTTAAGAAGGACCTTTTTAGGACCAAGTCCCGGAAAGGTGTCACTTAATTTTTTTGTTTAAAATTTCACAAGTCCTAAATAATTTTTTGGACAAAAGTACTAGAAAAGTTCCATTTTTTTCGAAATTTTTACAAGTGCTGATGGAATTTATGTCCCATAAAAGAACTGCTGAAATAGGACTAAAGTACCAAAAAAGTTCAAAATATGTCCTATTTCCCATAAATTATTTATGACTTGCAGAATTAAAAAAAAAAATTAAGTGGAACGTTTCCGGATTTTTGGTCCTAAAGAAGTTTTGGTGAAATGGATTATATATTGAACTTTTCTAGTACTTTTGTCCCTATTTGGACTTTTACAAATTTTCAAGAAAAGTTGGTACTTAAATACTGACTTGTCTTAAACCCAGTACCTTAGCAGGACTTTATGCGAGATCCCAGTAGGATCACAATGAGACTTTTTTTTACTCGGGTAAGAAATTTCATGCAAGATATCCATTTTTTAGCAACAAATAATTAAGAAAAGTTTCCATTCAACAGGAATATTTCTTTATTTTTTCAAGACAAGGTTCGTCCCACACAAAAAGTGTAACAAGCAAAAAAATCTTGTTTCGCTCGGAGATGCTGAAAATTGTTTCAGAAAATTTTTTTTCATCAGCGAGGCGAGGATTTAACCACTGATTAATTCTTTTTAATTTTTTTTATTCTCTTTAATTCACCTTAAATTTCTTTGACTTCTTTGAATTTCTTAGAATCCCTTGAATTTTGTCAAATCATTAATTTCTTTTGAATTCCTTGAATTCTTTTGAAATCATTAATTTCTTTTCAATTCCTTAAATTTTTCTGAAATCTATGAATTGTTTGCATTATTCTGAAGTCTTTTAAATTCTCTTTAATACTTTTGATTTTTTTTAATTGTTTGAATTTTTTTGAACCCTAATCAGGGAACTTTTTTTGACCTGTTAAAAGACAGTGATGACTGTATTATGACTACATTGGACATAAATAATCATAGATATAATTATTTTGAAATTGTTGGTGATCGAATTGGATTCAGGGTCCAATGATTAAATACAATTTAAATTGCTTCAAACGTTTCGGCTCTCTATAGTGGCCCTCTTCAGTGAATTTTATTTCTGAAAAATCTGCCCGCTTCGCGGGCACATTCTCATCGTGCGCTTCGCGCTCGGTGTTATATGTTCTTCATGTACGAACTTATAATTTTGTTTTTGATTTTAAATGAGAAAGGAAATTTATTTACTTAAGGCTCTATCGGCCTTAAGGAATACATT
>JAUMHM010000005.1:31196227-31208819 GCA_032362435.1 Melikaiella ostensackeni | reverse complement strand
TCGAAACCATGTTTTTTGCCACTGCGGCAGAGGTTTCTCGAAAACCACTCATCCGATTTGGTTCAAATTTTTTGAGTATATTTTCAGATAAATTATCACTCGTCGTACACGGGATTTTTCTCTTTTTCATAACTTCCGGAGAAAAGAATGATTGAAAATTGAAAAAAAGGCTGCCATTTTGTAAAAAATAAAAAATACAAATCCCCGTGTACAACGATAGCCAGTCTATTCGTGTTTATTAATCTTGTTCGACTTTTCGTTTCGGATGATTACAGTGACCTGTAGCTCTGCCGCAGTACAAAAGGACACAAAACTTTGTTCGTTAACTGTGTTAACAATTTTGATTTTATTTTAAAAAATTTTATACAAAACTTGTAGAAATCACTTTTTCTAACAAAACAAGAAAAAGAAAACCTAAATCCGTTGATCAATTTTTGAAATATTGAATTTAAAAAATACTGAATTTTACAGTGGTGTACTCCCTTAAGGGCCCTGGAAATCGAGTGTAAATCGGACTTAAGGCTTCAAGCCAAACGGTGAAGCCATTTTGTCTGATTTTTTGTATAAATAATCTAAAGAGTATAGAGCCTTCCGGTACAGGCCGCGTTTTTCGAAAAAAATCTATCTTTTATGTAACGATTGAAAGAAAAAAATGCGCTTTAATGGGATCGTTGCAGTAAACTGTTCTACTATTCAGCGAAGCTGGGAGCAGGTAAGGCAGTTTTAGAGCTCGATCTTTCCTTTGCGCGACCCTAGCGAGAAAAGACAAAACTACCATCCATTATGACTCAAGTCTGCAGGTAATGAAACGGTTACTATGACCAACATAGATGCATTCAGCGGCGAACATACCGTATACGAAAAAACTAATTTTCAACTAAAATGATGAATCTTGGAACGAAAAAATTAATTATGAGCAAAGGAGTTTAACTTTCAACCAAGCAGTTGAATTTTCGACCAAAAGCATGAATTTTCAACCAATAAAATTAATTTTCTACCAGAAAAAAGAATCTTTCAACTAAAATGATGAATATTCAACCAAAAAAATGAATTTTTGACAAACGAATACAACTTTCAATCAAGTAGTTGAATTTCCAATCAAAAATATTAATTTTCTACCAAAAAAGACGAATTTGCAACTAAAATGATGAATCTTCAAACAAAAAAAAATGAATTCTTAACAAAGCAGTTCAACTTTCAACCAAGTAGTTGAATTTTCGACCAAAAAGATAAATTTTCAACCAAGGAAATTAATTTTCTACCAGAATAGACGAATTTGCAACAGAATAAGTGAATTTGCAACCAAACCGTTCAATTTTCAACAGAAAAAGATAAATTCTCAAGCAGGAAAAAATGAATTCTTAACAAAGCAGTTCAACATTCAACCACGAAAGATAATCTGAAAAAAAATTCTACCAAAAGAGATGAAGTTTCAAAATAAAAAGACGAAATTTGACAAAAGAGTAAAACTTTCAAGCAAGAAAGATTTTTCAGTCAAGAAATAAAAGCAATTTCAACCAAATTGTTGAAGTTTCAAGCCATAAAGATGAATTTTATTAAAAAAAACTGTTAATTTTTCAACCCGAAAATATGAGTTTTTAACAAAAAAGTTGATTTCCAACCAAATAGTTCAATTTTCTACCAAAATGGTTGAATAGAAAAAAAAATTCTACCAAAATAGTTGAAATAGAAAAAATAAGTTTTTAACGAAAAAGTTCATTTCCAACCAAATAGTTCAATTTTCTACCAAAATAATTGAATTTTTAAAACAAAAAAAAACGAATTTTCTATCAAAAGGAATGACTTTTTAACAAAATTGTTGAATTTTCAACAAAATAATTAAATTCTCAACCAAATAATAAAATTTTTAGCCAAAAGAGATGAATTTTCAAACAAAAAAACACGACATTCAACTCAAATGGTAAATCTTTCACCAAAAAATAGGAATTGTTGACTGTTGAAAATTTAAGAAGAAAACGGCACACAATGGGACAAAACTGGATTTTCTTGGACAAATCAGTTTATAGGTGACAATTTTTATTCGATTTGAACATGCTTTCTTTAAATTAAAGCTGATTAAATTCTGCAGAGATCTCTCGAGGCCGATTTTTTAATTATTGTTTTGACAAAAAAAAACTGTGTAAAGAAGAAAAATGAAAAAAGGTATTTTTACCAAAATCATTTTTCAAGTTGAAAAAGCAAATTTTATGAACCTAGAATCGATGAGAATAAATGCATATGCATTCAAGGAGCATAAATAGTTAATTTTATAATAACCTTAATTGTTATAAACAAATTTTATACATATATAATTACACGAATTTGAGATTTGTGCACAGAAAACTAATTTTTCTCGAATGTGATTGTTGCGACTCGATATTTAAGAGTCACCTGGCAACGAAAAACCTATACCTGAATAATTTATATTGTCGTAAATAAATTTTATAAACAAATATTCAGAGTCTGATATTTTCATACAGGAAAAAAATCTTTCTTACCTGAAATTACTGCAATATGTGATGAAAATTTTACTTAGTACTAAGAAATGCTATTAATTACTATTTTATATTGTTATGAATAAATTATATTAACAAATGCTCAATTATATCATTATCACATGTGAAAAAATGTATTTTTTTCACTTAAATTACTGCAAAACGTTATGTAAATTTTAACAATTCGTGAAAAATGCTATAAATTAACAACTGATGTTGTTATAAATAAATGATATAAACAATTTATTAAATAATTTCTGAAATGTGACTTGTTTGCACATGCGAAGACATCTTTCTTGACTCAAATTACTGCAATTCGTCATATATGCACATGTTATCTGTAATTCATCTGTAATGAAATATTGATCTCTACTTTAAATATGTATTCATTTATTTAATAATTTATAGCATTTTTCACAGGTAGTTGAAATTTACAAAACGTATTGGAGTAATTTAAGTGAGAAAAAACCTTTCTTCTCATGCGAAAATGTTACAGTTGATTATTTGTTAAAATAATTTATTTACCACGAAATAAATTGTTAATTAATAGCATTCCTTAGTACTGGGTAAAGTTTTCATAATGTATTGCAGTAATTTCAGGTAAGAAAGACTTTTTCCCATGCAATATCAGATTCTGAATATTTGTTTATAAAATTTGTTTACAACAATATCAATATTTATAGATTTTTCGTTGCCAGATGACTTTCAAATATCGAATTGCAACAATTATAATCGAGAAAAATTGGTTTTCTGCGCACAAATCTCAGGTTTGTGTAATTATATACCAAATTTGTTTGTAACAATTAAGGTTAATATAAAATTATTTATTTTTGTTTCTTTAGTGCATATGTATAATTTTTTATCAATTCTAAGTCTACACAATTTGTTTTTCACAACTTAAAAATGATTTTGTTAAAAACAGCTTTTTAACTATTGTTTTTTACACAGTTTTTCGTGAAAACAATAACTGAAAAATCCGCTTGGATTCGATAAGCTTTAATTCTAAAAAAAACGTTCAATTCAGATAAAAATTGTGACCTGTAGACTGATTTGTCCGAAAAAATCCAGTTTTGTCCCACTGTACGGCGACCCGTTTTCGAAAAGATCGACTTTATTCAAAAAAATTTTTATGAATTTAAATCTTTATTCATTAAATTCTCATGTAAAATTATATAAATATAAAATTTTCAATGGTTGTTTTTAATATAAAATTCGCTTTTTTCTTGAATTTTTAACTGTTGAAAATTCAAAGAAAATTGAAAATTGAATTTTAAGCAGTTGAATATTCAATTATTAAAAATCAAAGAAAATTCAAAATTGAATATTCAACAGTTGAATTTTGAATTTTCTTCTACTTTCAACTGTTGAAAATTCAATTTTCAATTTTCCGCAATTTTCAACAGTTGAATTTTGTATTAAAAACAAGTGTTGGAAATTTTATTTTTACATAAATTTACATGAGAATTTATTGAATAAAAATTTCAATCCCAAAAAAATTTTGTTGAAAAGAGCCGATTTTTCGATAACGGTTAGCCATTCACAAATAATATTTTGGCAAATTAATAATCATCCAATGAAATCTCAGTAGAGAATTTATAAGATTGAAAAAAAATTCCAACACTGATAATCTCCTTGTAAAAATATCCATATTTTCGTAAAATCTATAATAAGTCCACGTGGACAGTGGAGCCGGGAAGGAGGGGGGGGGGGTCGAAAAGTGTTAAAAAATTGTTCACGTGGAGTACAGATGGCCCCTTTTCAGGAATCGTGTCAATTCTAGAGAGACAGTTCTGTTTGACCTTGAAACTAAAATTGGTACCATTGAACATTGACGTGTGCCTTTGCCTTGGTGGTGCACTTTCCTCAGCATTGGTACTTGAACTGGATCCATCTCCATCATCTCTTTGACCTCCGCCTCTTTCCTCGTCAAGGTAAAGGCAAAGTTCCTTCAGCTCCAGATTGTCCTTGATCAGCTCCTGTTGTTTATTATCCAGCTGCCTCAACTTGTTCTGATAAGCAGACACTTCCTGTCGCATTACACTGGCCGTATAGCGACCAAATCTCTGCCATTCACGAGCCAATTTTCGTCCTTTCTGTCGGTCATCGTCCAGAAAACAGCAGAGGTCGCGAAGCTCTTGATTGTCGTCACTTAGCCTTTGGTTGGCTTCCTTCAGCGCTTGAAGTTCGGCGACCTAAAAGAAAGAAAAAATACTCATTCACATTCTTCATTAAACTCCCTTCAAGCCAACTCTATTCTTCCAGCTCCAGAAGTTCCCACACATGCTTTCCGGAACCGGAAGTCACTTATCACCATGACTAATCTCACCAGAGTCTGTATCTGACGATTCTGTTCAGCGGCAACTCGCGCGATGTCACCCTCCGTCTTCCTGACAAACTTGAGCATCTCCAGGGGCCCCAATCTGAGAAAATCCTCGTCGCTGATTCGCTGTCTAGCGGCCGGCTGGCCCACCGGGTACTGGCTATTCGGCGGCAGCAGTTGACCTTGACCCGTGACCTTCGCCGGGAGGTAAGGACCTTGTTGCGGAACCTTGGTCCCGGTCTGCTGATGGTGCTCTACCTTTGGCGCATCCTTGGTTGGTGCGCTCCTAGGTTGCGGCTGATGCTGCTGATGATGGTTCTGATTCAAAACGGCGGCAGTGCTCGAGGGACCGGAAACTGGCGCGGCGAAGTGCAGGTGGTTCTTGAGGATTCCGGAACTCGGCTGCGGAGGCGGCTGATAACGCGGTGGCACCTGATCAACTGACTTGATCACGTGCTGCTGATGCTGATGCTGCTGCTGTGGCTGCGGCAGACTCTTGCTCTTATTGGACATCACGGCTAATTTAGCTCCGGGCTGCGCCGCGTCCCATTTCAGAAAAACCACCGCACTGGGGTCAGCGACGAAGGAGTGATTCTGGGTCAGTCGGCAAGGTCTGTCCTCTCCGGCCCTTCACGAAAGATGCCGGCATGAATTTACATGGCGTCACCAGGAGGGAGAGACGCCACTCGACCTCGAAGCGGTCCTCCTTTTCTCTTTTCTCGTTCTCGCCTTTCTCCAGTTTCTTCTACTCGTCCTTCAGTAATTCCTTCTCCACCTCCTCTTCCTTCGCCAATTTCTCTTCGTCCTTCAAACTCCTCCTCGTCCTTCACTAACTACTCCGTCACTCGTTCTTCTTGTTTGCCTTTCTCCAATTTTTCTTCCTCGTCCTTCAGTTTGACCTCTACTTCGTTCTCCAATTTCTCCCGCCTCGTCCCTCGCCAATTTCACCTCCTTCCTTCAGTTTCCTCAGGTCCAGAGATCTCCCGGGTCAAGATTCACACCTTGTCTTGGGTACTGGTTCATCGACTTTCTATTTTGGATACCGCTGTCCTTCCTACGTCAATCCGGGTCATTCAACGCGCTCCCGAAAGAGTTCATCGATCCACCGACTTCCAGGCACATTCCGCTGCAGAAAACACTATTCCCAACTGATTCCAATGGCCCTTTTCACTCCGGGTTTCCGGGATTTTGCTGAGATTAGCCACACTGCAAATTAGACGAAAGAATGTTATATATTGATTAGGATGCATGAGAAAAGAGAGTTAGAGAAGTTTTTTTGAATTTGGATAGGAAAAACTGTTTTGGTGATACATAAATAAGAAAACATTCTTTGCTTGTAATTATAAGGAAAGTCCAAAAATATGCTTTTTCAATTAGAACTTTCATGATCCTTCTTTTTTAGAAGCTCTGTTTTTAGATTTTGGAATAATGGAGGTTGTCACAGTCTATTTGATAAGCGCACTTTTTATAAATTTTGAAGTTAAGGAAAAGGACCATATTATAATAAAATATTCATGCTATAAGTTTATTGAAATGCCCCTTTGAAAGATGAAAGAATTTACTACATTCAATATTCAATTATTTTATTAAATTGTCATTAATATTGACTACAAGCCTATAGGTAATTGTGTTTAAAATGTCACCTAAGAACGTAAAAAAGTTGTATACAAAAATTTGACGAAGTAGGTTTCTGGAATAACTCCACGCTTGGTTTTTTATAAAATGTGACCAATATGTCCCACTAATCGTGACGCCAATTTTCTCGCTCTTATTTTAATTGTAATTAATTTAAATTTGTCTTAAAGATCGAAATAAAATCTATTTGCTAATGAAAATTTTTCGTGTACTGAAAAAGAACACCCAAAAAGTTCACAATTCAAAAATTGACTTTGAGACTACCTGTTTCTTCGGCTCATTAGAGACAGATGTACAATAAATGTACACAACAGGAAGAAAAATTGATTTGATACTATAAAATGTTATAAATAAATGGGTTTTATCATTGAATGTTACTTTTAGCAGATTTTTTAACAATATATTCCAATTATAAGTAAGTTTCATAATTATTGGGACCGTCACGATTACTGGGACATCAACTTAAATGCTTATTTTTTAAAATTTGCAAGGAAACAATCGTTGTGGCATTTGCAAAAATCAGATATCAACTTTTATTCACATGAAAAATAATTTTAAAAATTTGCATTTCAAAATTCAAAACTTGGTTTGCTATCAGAAAGTAAATTAATTAAATCCAACAGAAAACTTAATTGTATTTGGTTAATATGATATAATAATACGGTGATTTTTTTTAATTTTGTCGTGAAACCTTTTTCTTAGAAAACACTTTGAGAGGAAAGAAATTACCGGAATTGCAGAAACAAGAAAGATTTTATAGAACGCCTATTCACATAATTTTTATTAAAATTTTGCATCTAAAGCATAAAAAATTGCACTCTAAAAATTTGAATCAGTAAGATGTGGGTCACTAATGGAATCAATAAAGGGATTCACTGAAAAATTCGATGGAATTCAAAAGAATTTTAGTAAATTCAAAAGAATTCAATTTAATTCGGGGGAATGAAATAGATTTCTGTGGAAAATTCTAATAAATTCTTCTGAATCCTCTTAAATCTATTTGAAATCACGTAAACTGCCCTGAATTCCGTTGAATTCCCATGAATTTATTCAAGTTTTCTTAAATTCTGTCGAATTTCTTTGAATTTTCTCGAGTTCTTTTGAATTATCTTGACTTTATTTGAATTCAGCTGAATTCGCTTTATCCTTTAATCAATTTAATTTTTATTTTTTTAGTGCTTATATAAGTTGGATAAAGAAGTAATTATATTTTTCAAAAGCATTAACATTAAAATGAAGTTTTTATTTTGAAAAATACTTGTTTGCTTATGAAAAATTTATTTTCGCAGCTATAATTATTTTTCAGTTTTCAAGAATGATTTGTGGGAAAAATATATGAATGGAAGTTCCGATGCTTGAGCTTTTCAATTTATTTGTACTCCTAAAATAAAAAAATTTATATTTTGACATAAATGCTTCAGAATTGTGTAGAGTATTTTTCATTTCCTCTCTACTTCAAAATACATAATATGAATTAGGGTCAATATGGAATTCTAATATTAAAAATTCAACAATAATTAGTCATTCTTTTGCCTCCACAGTTTGAATAAGAGTTAAAAATGAGAATTTATTAATCATCAATAAAAATATCGCATGAATCATTTTCTGTGAATTGATCTTCTATAAGGTAAAGATATTCAATGATAATTCAATGAACTGATAATAAATATATTAAAGATTCATATCAAGATAAATGAAGAAGTTACATAAAAATAGCATAAACTCATGTTTATGCATAATTTGCCATTGCTTAGTACCTATACACCATATGTCTTTTATTTGCTCTAGATCCATTGCGTTATCATTTACCAATTGTAAATTGTGCATAATAATATAATCAATTGTAAATTTTTAAATTATTTAAAAGCAGGGAATTTGACAAAAAAATTCTACATCTTTCAATTTTAATTTCTCCATTCCTATTTTAATTGCGTCTATTCTTACAATTTTGTAATCATTAAGAATGATTAATATATAAATGGCGATTAATGTGATTGATGTGTCATTGAGAGAATTTTTTGTATAATATCCAGGGCTGCTACAGACTAATTTAGTACCTCAAAATAGCAAAATATTTAATACGTGAAGAAAAGCAAAAAAAGTGGCTTATTTAAACCAAAACGTGACCAGAAGTGACTAATTTCTAACCCAAAAAGTGACTAAAAGTGACTTATTTGCATTAATAAGAATTTATTATTAATGCAAAACAATTTAAGTTAAATTTAAATGATTTCAAATGAATTGAAAAAATCCATAATTCCATTGATTTCAGTAAAATTAAAGTGAATTAAGAAGAATTTAAGAGACTGTGAGGAAATTCGTAAGAACTTGAGTGAATTGAACAAAATTTAAAAAAATAAAAAAACGTCCTTCGATATGAAAAAAATGGGAGTGAACAGAATTCAGGGCAAATTCAACAAATTCAGGGCAAATTCTACAAAATTTAAGTGAATTGAAAAAAACTTGAAAAATAAAAATAAACTTATAAATTGAATCAGGGTTGCTACAAAATCCCAATTTCGAAATTCCCGGACTTTTCCTTGACTTATTTTTCATTTTCCTTGACCACTATGAATTTTTCTTTCAGGTGTAAGAACAACCTTACACCTAGAAGCTCAATAATATTAATGCAAAAAAAATGTTTCTTTGTAATTTATAAGAAAAGTTCAAAGTGAATTTCTAAAAAATTCAGGTGAACTTAAAACAAATCGAAAATATTTAAAATTAAACCAATACCTTCTTATTGAGATGAGAATGTAAAAATTCATTGAATTCGTTAAATTTGAAGTGCATTCGCAAAAATTCAAGGAAACTCAAAAGAATTCTGTATAAATTAACAAAAATTCTGCCTGAATTAAAAAAAAAATCAGGGTGGATTCAGAATAATTCATGTACATGGAACAAATTTTTTGAAATTCAAAAAATTCTATTGAATTCAGATAAATGGAAGTGAATGGAATTAGCGAATTTAGAGGAATTTGAAAAATAAGATAAAAGATCAATAAATAAAATAAAATTCGAGCGAATTCAGAGTGATTGAAAGGAAAGAAGAAGAATTCAATGAACTTCATCGAAATCCAAAGTCAATTTTTTAAAAATTCAAGTGAATCGAGAAAAATTTTAAAATATTTTAAAAATTCGTTAAATTTTTTCAATTTGGAGTGAATTTGCAAAAATTCAAGGGAATTCAACACAATTTAAAAGGATTCAGAATAAATTAATAAGAATTCTGGCCTAATTTCAAAATAAATTTTAAAAAATATCCAAAATATTCTATTGTTTTCTGTAAAATTAGAGCGAATTTAGAAGAATTGGAGGGGATTCCAGAGAATTCAATTAAATTCATACGAATTCAAGATTAATTTAAAAGAATTCAGGACGAATTTAGAAAGTTTTAAGTGAATTAAAAAAAATTATATTAATTAAATTCAGATAAATGGAAGTGTATAGGATTGGTGAAATTAAGAGAATTTAAGGAGAAAAAATTCACTGAATTTATTAAATTTGGGATGAATTTACAAAAATTTAAGAGAATTCAAATGAATTTAAAATCATTCAGAATAAATTAATAAGAATTCTGAGTTAATTCTAAATGAATTCAAATAAATTGCAAAAAATTCAAAATAATCCATTGATTTCAGTTAAATGAAAAAAAATTAAATGAAAAAAACTACAAAAATCCATTGTATTGAGTAGAATTGAGTGAATTTAGAAGAATTCATGTGAATTCAAAAGAATTCAGGGTGAATTCAAAAAAGTCAAGAGAACTTCAAAAAATTCAAAAAATTTTGTAACACCATTGTGTGAAACTTTATACAACCTATTTTGAAGTTTCGTATATTAACGTATAGTAACGCTCAATAATTTACACGTATAAAATGGAAGATTTTAACACCTTCTAATTGAACAATTTCAAATTAAATGCCATTAAACTGCGAAATTTATAATTTTAAACTTTTAAAATAGAACGGTTCAAAGATTTCTGATCAATGCTCTAAATTATAACTAATCCTCCCTTTCAACTCACATTACTAAAAATGTTAAAAATAAAACAAGTGCCTCTTCTAATTCAGCACAAAATTGAAAATAAAAAGTCCCCCCCTTTCACCTGAATGTTAAAAGTACCAAAATTGCCCCCCGTCCATTCTATAAAAATGTTAAAAATAAAAATTACCCTTTTTCAATTCAGAAAAAAGATTGAAAATAAAAGGTTCCCTCCTCCGTCTCGATAAAAATGTGAAATATAAAAAATGGCCTCTTCCAAATCAGAAAAAAAACGAAACCAAAACTTCCTTTTTCCAACTTAATGAAAAATTTTAAAACGAAAAAAGTGCCTCTTCCTACCCAGAAAAAAATTGAAAACCAAAATTTCCTCCTTTCCAACTTGATAAAAAATTTTAAGACAAAAAAAGTGCCTCTTCCAACTCAGAAAAAAATTGAAAACGAAAATTTTCTCCCTTCCAAAAAAAAAAACGAAAATTTTGTTCCTTCCAACTCAATGAGCATGTAAAAAACAAAAAAAGTGCCTCTTCCAATTTATAAAAATTGAAATAAAAAAAAGATCCCTCTTTCAATTCAGAAAAAATAACAGAAATTTCATCCCTCCCAACTCGTTAATTTTCTTTGAAGAAAATTATCCTTCTTCCAATTCAGAAAATATTGAAAACTAAAATTTCCTCCTTTTCAACACAATAAAAATTTTAAAAACAAAAAGAGTGCCTCTTCCAACTCAAAAAAAAATTGAGAACCGAAATTTCCTCCATTCCAACACAGTAAAAATGTTAAAAATAAAAAATTTCTCTCTCACAATTCAGAAATAAAATAAATAACCAAAATTTCATCCTTTGCAACTCAATAAAAATTTTGAAAACAAAAAAAGTGTCTCTTTCAATTTCAAAAATATGTCCCTCTGCCAATTCAACAAAAACTAAAATTTGCTCGTTTTAAATTCAATAAAAATGTTAAAAATACAAAATTGGCCCACTTTCACGCCAATAAAAAATAAAAACAAAAAAAAACGTTCCTTTTCAGTTCGGAAAAAATTAAATACCAAAATTTCTTCCCTTTTTGTAAGTTATTTAATTTTCAACAGATTCAGAATCGTCTTGTAAAATCAACAACAGTTCAATTTTTAGTACTCGAACTAGAGTTCAGTTTCAAAAATCATTAATTTATTTATATTTACAGATGATCAACTTGAAACGTTTTTTGTCATAAAACTTTCAAATTCAAACGCAATTTTGTACCGAATAGATGAACTTTTTTAATTACGAATTAAAATTGAAAAAAAAATTAAATTATGAATTTTCAACCAAAAATGGAATAGTTAAATTTTGAGATAAAAATTATTTTTTAAACCACATAAACAACGAATTTTCCACAAAATAGTTATATTTTTAAACAAAGAGGTGAATCTTGAAGAAAAAATAAATTTTTAATAGCGCAGTTCAACTTTCAACCAAGTGGTTGAATTTTTAACTAGAAGAAAATGAATTTCCTGCCAAGAAGATTAATCTTCCTCCAAAAAAAAAACGATTTTATAACAAAATACATTAATTTCCAACAATATTGTTGAATTCTGAAGCCGAAAAGACGAATTATCTATAAACAACCTAAAAATACGAATTTCAAGAAAAAAGTTAATTTTCTACCAAATAGTTATATTTTCAAATGAATAGTTTAATTTTCAATCAAATAGTTGGATTTTCAACCAAAAATATGAATTTTCAACCAAAAAGTTAATTTTCTACCAAATAATTTAATTTTTAACTAAAATAGCGAATCTTCAACCAAAAAAAATGCATTTTTGACAAAGTAATTCAACTTTAAACCAAGTAGTTGATTTTTCAACCAAACAAGATTTGAATTTGAAATCAAAAATAGTTATGTAAAAAAAAAGAATTTGAAACAAAATACATGAATTTCCAACCAAATAGACGAATTTTCAACCAAAAATTGGATAATTTGAATTTGAAATCAAAAATAGTTATGTAAAAAAAAAGAATTTGAAACAAAATACATGAATTTCCAACCAAATAGACGAATTTTCAACCAAAAATTGGATAATTTGAATTTGAAATCAAAAATAGTTATGTAAAAAAAAAGAATTTGAAACAAAATACATGAATTTCCAACCAAATAG
>JAUMHM010000005.1:31180461-31195589 GCA_032362435.1 Melikaiella ostensackeni | reverse complement strand
AAAAATGAAATATTTCAATTTTCGATTAAAAAAATTAATTTTCAACCGAAAATGAAACGAATTTTCAACAAAATAGCTGAATTTCAAACCAAAGAGGTGAAACTTCAACCAAAAAAATTAATTTTCAACAAGGTTGTTCACTTTTCAACCAAGTATTTGAATTTTTTTACCAAAAAGATGACTTTTTAACAAAGTAGTTGAATTTTCAAAAAAAATAATTAAATTTTGAACCAAAAAAATCAATTTCACGAAAAATGATTGATTTATTTTCAAACTTCTCAAGTTATTATTGAACTGTACCGTTGCAGGACCATTATTCGCAAAATTTGTAAATTTTGTTTGAATTTATCATCGGGAAACGTACTAAACGTTATCTAATGTCGTGACGTTACTTCCACTACTCCCTCCCCCATCTTACCAACCATAGTTTTTGGCGTGACCCCCTCCCCCCTCAAATTGGTAACATAGTTTATGGACACCCCATATGGGTCGTTGCCAAAAAGTTGTTAAATTTAAGCATCGGCCGTTTTACTCATTTTCATGATTTAATACATTTTTTTTAAATACTAGGATAAAATACACCGAAATAGTTTTCAGCAAAGTTTCAAAATCTTAGTTTCTTTTGTTTAGAAATAGGAGATTAAAATATGGCTGAAATTTCCACTCGGTAACATGTCCCCAAATACAAATTCGTACACAAAAATTGAGAAATTCATGACAAAAGAATTTTATGAATGAATTATGCTTATAGGAATTATTGGTATTGAGTTGAGAAATCTAAAAATTATGAATAGTGATAAAAATGTTAGTTCTAAAGTTGCTTGATAATGCTTAAAAGTTCGTTTTGATTTTCGTGTTACCGAATCCGGTAACCCTGTTTCAATAATAAGAATAAAATTGAAAATGTGGATACACTGCCAAATACAGCCTCAATAAAAATAATTTTAACTATTTTTTAAGATTTTTACGTCCACTCTAAATATTTTTAAAGTAATTTCGAAATTAGATTTTCCACTCGGTTACATTGGGTGACTCTGTAACTTTTCTATAGGTTACATGTTCGTCTTGTTGCTCAAACTGTCAAAGCTGCAGCTTTGACAGTTTAACTCAAAATTAATCAGAGAGAGAAGTATTTATTGAAAACGATCAATAATCATCTTCTCAAAATGTGTTTTTAAATGTGCTTTTATTTATTCAAAGGAAAAGTGCTCAAGTTTGAATAAAAAAGCGACGAAATTTCGAGTTTCCAATTTTTAACATAAACGCTTTCAACGAACGTAATTTGTTACATTATAATTTCCCAAGAGTACTTTAGTGTTAAAATTAATTGAAAAACATTATTTTCAAACTAGTTTAGTCAATTCTTCACAAATGAAATTTATTTCGAATCCACTTGTATTAACAGCAAACGCAGTATACATAATTTTCGTTCTAAAATGTATACACACTACAAATGTGATTCTTGATCTCTAAAATTGGTATTTTAGTTCTATTTTGGGTGTGAAGTAATGGAAAAAATAATTCAGTCGGTTTTTTAAAGTTCCTTTAAAAAAAATTCATAGCCCACACTTGACAACTTTTTAGCAACGATCTATGTGTGAAAAATTAAAACGCAGTTATGAAACATTGAAAACTTGGGTCACTCAGTGTACATTTGTAAAACTTTTGATTTGAGAAGATTAACTCCTAACTTGAACCACTTTAATATACTTAATACGTTTTATCGAAAATCGAAATCCGCGATCAAGTAGATCCTTGACACAAGGACGCGATACACTGACGCATGCAGAAACACTCGTTATCATCGTTACCGCGTGATACGGTACAGGGGAATGAATATGTGTATTCTATAGCGACCTCGAACAAGTTTCTGAAAGGCGAACAACCATAAGGAGACCAAAAGCAGACTAAATTTTTTTTATCACATTCCCGCTTTCTTTCACGTGGACCGCTGTTTCACGATATGAGTAAAAAATATCAAAGATTTTTATTCAATCAGTGAAAAACTGAGATCAGCTGCATTACAGAAAGATTTCTTGATAAAATGTAAGATTTATGGGGTTTTTCCAAAAAAGATTTTTGATATCAACAAGAAAGTTTGCATTGATTTTAATACTGAAAGAAACAAAGAGACACTTAATGAGACCACTAATCAATTCAGAAAATCTATTTTGAATCTTGTTATAAAAGATTGACATGCAAAAATACACTATCTAAATGAGAATGTTAAGAAGACTCTTGATATATGAATAAACAAGTACCAGATTACATCATCAAAGAATGCTTTGCAAGAGGAACTCAATCAAATAAAAAAGCTTTTGTTAATAAGGAAAAACATGAAGGAAAATTTGAAAACATTCTCAATATCCAAAGTGATATTCAGAAATTGACTCTACTCTACATATTCACTTAGCTCTTTTTCAAGACCAATCTGACCCACGGTTTTTAAATATTTCAAACATAGAGATTCCACAAAAAGTAATTAACATTCTAAGGTTGGGTGAGGGTTTTAGTAACAAATATAGCGAAAAAAAGTATATTCAATTCCTTAAAATCATTAAAGACATTGAAGCCAATATTCCCAAATTACGAGGAAACAAAGTACAAGAATTCAGAGTAAGATTTATGAGTTTATCGAATGAATTTTTGAATAATGGTGCTCCACAAACCTTATTAGCAGAAGAATTAAGCGAAGAATTATTTGAAACAAAATTTTTTTTAAAACGTTATCCTGAATTATTGATTCCCAAGGCTGATCAAGGGAGTATTACAGTAGTAATATTAAAAGATATTTATAATCAAAAAATGATCCATATTTTAAATGATAAAGATAGTTTTACAGTTATTCCAAATGACCCTACAAAAATGATTCAAAAAGGTACATTTAAAATTGTAGAGAGTTTAAGACTTCAAAAATGTTTGGGAAACAATATCGAAAGGTGCGACATTGACACAAATCCCATATAAAGCAGAATTTTCTTTACGACCGGTTATTTCAACAGAAGGTTCACCCACGAAAAAATTAGAAGAACTTCTCAGTAAAATTAACAAAGAATCAGTTACTCATTCAGCAAGATCAATTAAAAACAGTGATGTCTTTTTGATATTAATCGAAAATATTAGAACACTAACAAATCACATTTTTGTCTCCTTCGATGTAAAAGCCATGTTTCCTAATATTCCATATGAAAGAGTTAAACTTGCTATTGAAAATAAAAGGGGTACAATCAAACTTCACACTAAAATTGCGAAAAAACAATTTCTTGAGGCTGTTGAATATGTTTTCAATTCCGCTCATTTTAAATTAAATGGTACTTTCTATAAATAAAAATTTGGTACTCCGATAAGCTCAGTCTTGTCTCGAATTGATTGCTGAAATTGTGATGGAAGATTTGGAAAGTGAAGTTTTTAACAGAATTAATTTTGAATTGGACTTTTATGCAAAATATGTGGATGATTCTGTATTGTCTTTACATGCACAAAATGTAGATACCCTACTTAATGTATTGAATAGTATACATCCAAGATAACAGTTTATTATTGAAATTGAAACAGATGGTAGATTAAATTTTCTTGATTTGACCTTAATAAAAACTGCTGAAAATATATCATTACTGACTGGCAAGAAAAACTATTCCTTCAGGAAGGACACTAAATCTTAATTCAAATTATTTCATTCAAAACAAAATAGGAGTTATAAAGAATTTAATTGATAGAGCTCTTAAATTATCTCATCCTACAAACCATGAAAAGAATATTGAATTATACAAACAGATTCTTTTTCTCAACCATTATCCTATTACTTTTTTTGACAAGCATATGCATAACAGAATTGTTCAAATTAAGAGTAAAGGTAATAATCAGAACGGAAACAATGTACAGGATTACAATAGATTTTATACGGTTGTCCTACCTTATTTTGAAAAAATCTCAAGAATCTTGAAATCAATTTTAGGAAAATTGGGGTTATATACGATATATAGAGTTCCATTCAAAAGCAACTTGATTGTAACATTAGGTAAAGACAAATACGAGAAACTGGAAAAATAATGTGAGTGAAAGACTGTATGAGAGATTTTTTCAAGAGATTGTATGAAAGTCAAGCTATGGAGCATAACAACCTTCCCATTGAAGAAAATGCATTAGAAAATCCCGTTGTAGGTAGCGGAAGAAGAATCAATGTCGACGACATTATATCCGTGATTAAGAAACTAAAGAATGGTGAGGCTGCTGGTATGGATGAGGAGATGAATGAAGAGATTTTCTCAGTGGATGAGTATAATGGCTTTGAGAAGCTCTGCACCTGGGGTGATTGCTTGAGAGATTGATCAGCGACCAGTGATGGAGCGGTGTTGTGGAATGACTGTGTCGTTTGAATGAACACAATGTAACCCTGGTATTACAACGAGGTCAGAACCGAAAGAGTTACGCTTACCCCGAAAGGGATTTGGCCTAATGGTATAATAAATAATAATAATATTTTTCAATTATTTAGATCAAGACTGACACAGGCTGGTCGTTGATTTTGCAGTTTGAAAGAAGAAGTGAGCTTTTAACACCGACTCCTCCATCTACATCCCCTCCTATTCTGCCTCCGTTAGGATCACCATCTTCCACGCCAGGACAATCTTTATCGTCAACGCGAGCACCATTTTCAACGTCTACGCCAGCACCAACACCGCCACTTTCTGCTAGTGACGATGACTATCATCTCCGCAGCCCTCATTGACATAGATATCTTCACGGTCCCCACCATCGTCACGGCCATCTCCACTGCCATCGTCATCACCACCGTCACCTTCTGGGTCATTATAATTAAGAAATAAAAACTTTAAAATGTGAAAGATTTCTCAATTTTTTCTAGTTTTTTGAGGAAATAATTATTATTATAGATATGATAATAAGCACAATTGGTGATTACTGGTCACAGCGAGCAGTAATCACCAGTTGTGCTTACTACCATCATCTACCATTCATATTACCCTGGTCAATACTCTTACATCTTTTTGAATAATTATTATTGTCAGTTTGATTCTAAGGTTATATGAATATAATTTTTTGGAGATTTCAAGTAAAACGAAAAAGAATCTAGAAAATTGTAAAGAAAGTTTTTTTATTTCACAGGATTTACCAAATTTTAGAAAAAGTTCAAGACAGTGTAAAAGATATTTAGGACTTTAAGAAGATTGCAAGAAATTTGAAAATATTTCATAATTTTTTCAAAACTCATAAATATATTATAAAATAATTCGAATTTTTGCTATTTTTTTTTAAATCAGGCAATATTAAAAAAATGTACCTTAAAATCTTCCAGGTTCTTTTTCGACAATTTTGAAAATCTTTTAAGATGTCTAAACATTAAAAAAAAAATACTCTTCAAAAATTTCTTTTTAAAAATAAAAAAACCACTCAAAATTTCCCCAGAAATCTTAAGAAAATTTTGATAGTCTCCTGAAATCTTTCAAAATTCTTAAAAACTTCGAAAATTTTATGTTCCAAATCTTCAAAAATCTACAAGGACGATCTTTAACGCCATTACGAGCAACATCTTCAGTAACATCTTCAACGTCTGCGCCAGCACCATCTTCACTACTACCGCCAGCCCCAGCACCATCACTTTCTCTTGATGACGATGACTGTCATCTCGGCGGCTCTCATCGCCATAGACAACGTCATGGTCACCACAAGCCTCATGGTCATACCATCCTCACGCACATTTCCATTTCCATCGTCACTACCATCGTCACTACCATCTTCATCACCACCGTCACTTCTAGGGTCATTATAATCAAAAAAATAAAACTTTCAAACCTTAAAAATGTCTCAATCTATATATTGAATACTTATTCACAAAATCAAACAATATAGGTGGGGAAATAATTTCTAATTTTAAGGAAATAATTATTATTATCAGTTTATTCTTGAGGCGATATAAATAAAATTTTTTTAAAGATTTCAGATTAATCGAAAAATATTCTAGAAAATTGTGAAGAAAATTTTTTTATATCAGAGGATTTTACCAAATTTTAGAAAAAATTCAGGACAGTGTGAAAGATATGTTCGATATTTAGAAAATTGCAAGAAATTCGAAAATATTTCATAATATTTTCAAAATTTCTAAATGTCTTTTAAAATGATTCGAATTTCACTTAACATTTTTTTAAATCAGGCAAAATTAAAATTATTTATTTATTTTTATTTCTCTATTTCTTGATTTCTTGATTTCTTTATCTTTATTTCTTTCTTACTTTATTTATTTATTCTTTAATTTTAAAAAATTAGGTTCCTCCAAAATAAAAAAAAATAGCTTAAAATCTTCCAGATTCATTCTCGACAAATTTTGGACATATTTTAAATGTTTTGAAATTTCTAAAAATATTCTCTTGCAATTAACTTCCAAAAATAGAAAATCGTTAAAAATTTTTTTAGGAATCTTGAAAAAATTTTTTTATTCTCTTGAAACCTTTTAAAATTAATTTCTCCTATTTTGTAAATCAGGCGAAATTTAAAAAAGTAGCTTAAAATCTTCCAGATTCATTTTCGACAAATTTTGGAAATATTTCTAAATGTTTTAAAATTTTTTCAAATATTCTCTCAAAACTAATTTTTTAAAATGAAAAATCATTTTAAATTTCCCCACAAATCTTAAGAAATTTTTTCTATTCTCTAAAAGCTTTTCAAAATTTTTGAAAAGCTTCCAAATTTTATGTTTTAAATCTCAAAAATCTAAACTTTGTAATAAATTTTTTCGAAACTTCTAAATATCTTTCAAAATAATTCAAATTTTCCCTAAAAATTTTTTTAAAATCAGGTAAAGTAAACAAAAAAGTAACCTAAAATCTTTCAGATTCATATTAGACAAATTTCGGAAATTTTTTTAAATGTGTTGAATTTTTTTTTAAATCTCTTGAAAAATTACTTTTTCAAAATAAAATATCACTTAAAATTATCCCAGAAATCTTAAGAACATCTTGTTATTTTCTTGAAATCCTTCAAAATTCTTAAAAGCTTCTAAATTTTATGTTTCAAATCTTCAAAATTCTACATGGACGATCTCTAACGACAACGCCAGCACCATCTTCAACGCCAACGCAAGGACTATCTTCAACGCCAATGCCAGCACCATTTTCAACGTCAATGCAAGCACCATCTTCAACGCCAGAGCGAGCACTATTTTCAGCGCCAACGCAGGCATCATCTTCAACGTCATCGCAAGCACCACTTTCAACGCCAAAGCGAGCACTATTTTCAACGCCAACGCAAGCACCATCTTCACCGCCAACGCAAATACCGTTTTCGACGCCAATACCAGCACCATCTTCACCGCCAACGCAAATACCGTTTTCGACGCCAATGCCAGCACCATCTTCAACGCCAAAGCGAGCTTTATTTTCAACGCCAAAACAAGCATCATTTTCAACGTCAATGCCAGGACCATCTTCAACGCCAACGCAAATACCGTTTTCGACGCCAATGCCAGCACCATCTTCAACGCCAACGCAAGGACCATCTTCAACACCTACGCCTGCACAATCTTTACTGCCACCGCCAGCACCAGAACCACCACTTTCTCTTGGTGACGATGACTGTGATCTGCGCTGCCCTTATCGCCATAGATATCGTCACGGTCTCCACCATCGTCACGGATATCTCCACTGCCATCGTCACCGTCACCGTTGTTGCCACAGGCATTCTCACTGTCGTCATCACCATCACCATCACTTACGGGTCACTATCATTGAAAAATGAGAAATTTCTCAATTTAAATATTGAATACTTAACTACAAAATGAAAGCATTTAAGGAAAAAAAATTATTTTTAATTTTTAGGAAATTATTATTATTATCAATTTGTTTTTAAGGTTATATAAATATAATTTCCTGAAGTTTTCAGATAAACCGAAAAAAAATCTGGAATCTATAATCTAGGATCTTAAAAATGTGTTGAAATATTTTAAATCATTTGAAGCTTTTTGAAATCTTTTGAAGTAGCTTTAATGTATTCAAATCTTTTGAAAATCCCTTGAACGCTTTTAAAATACCCTAATTTATTTCAAATCCTTCGAAGTCTTTTGAAATCCCTTGAAATTTCTTAAAGCTCTTGAAAATTTTTTGGAATCTCCGAAAATGCCCTCACATATTTAAAATCCTTAAAAGTTCCTTCAATCTCCTGTGTGTGGATATAATGCTTCAGATAAGAGGAAGTGATATCGTACTAAATAAAAAGTTTCTATGATGAAAAAGGCGATTTAAGTGAATTTGTTTATAAGTTTCTTGGAATGTTCAAAAATACCCTAAAATCATTAAAATCCTTTGAAGACTATTTAACTTTGCTTGGAAGCTTTACAAATATCCTCAAATATTTCAAATCGTTTGAAATCTTATTAAATCTCTTTGAAATTTCTTAAGCTCTTGAGAATTCCTTAGAATCTTTGAAAATACAGCAAAAAATTACAAATCCTTAAAAAAATTCAAAATAAGTAATTGACAATTATTTATAGCAATGAAAATTGTTGTTGAATAGCAATCTCCTGCATCAAGATATTATTCTTGAGTTGAAAAGAGATGACCCCCTTGAAAATAAAAAGTTTCTATGTTCGAAAATGCGATATAAGTGAATTTGTTTATAAAAATTGTTCATAACAAAAACAATTATTATTGAATGGTGTTCTCCTGCGCGAGTATATTATATTTCAGATGCAAGGATATGATCCTGTAGAAAATAGAAAGTTTCTAACTTTCTAGGTTCAAAAATGCGATGTGAGTGAATTTGTTTATAACAATCATTTATAACAATAAAAACTGTTTTTGTGTAGATTAAGTCAAGGATTAGTTATTACTTTTACATAATGCAGCGAGGAAAAAAGTAGAAATAATAAACTCAAACACCGAAAATGCAGCAAACGGCTGTTTTATCCAATAATATTTTTATAAGAATTAGAGAAATAAAAGAATTTAATCTATGATAAAAATTTCCATCAATAAAGAGTGTATTTACTAATTTTATATTTTTTTGAGAAAATATAAATAAATTTCTTAAATCTATTGAAAATCCCATGGAATCTTCAAAAATACCCCAAAATCTTTAATTCTTTTGAAATCTCTGGAAATATTTTAGAGCTCTTGAAAATTCCTTGAAATCTATGAAGATACCGTCAAATCTCCTAAATCCTTTGAAATCCCTTTAATTTATTAAAACCTGTAAAATGATTCGAATTTTTCCTATTTTTTTTTTAATCAGGCAAAATTTAAAAAGTTACCTTAAAATCTTCCAGATTCTTTTTCAACAATTTTGGAATCTTTTAAAATGCCCAATTTTTTCTCTGTTTAAAAATACTTTTTCAAAATAAAAAATCACTTAAAATTTTTCCAGAAATCTCAAGAAAATTTTGTTCTTTTCTTGAAATCTTTCAAAATTCTTATAGCTTGTAAATTTTATGCTCGAAATGTTCAAAAATCTACAATTTGTTATATTTTTTTTCAAAACTTCCAAATATCTTTTTTTCAAACATATTTTAATTAATTCCTTCCCGTTACCGTTCGTTTTTGGATCTGCGAAAGACCAAGTACCCTGTCCGTACCTTCGCGTTGAACAGCAACTCAGACACTTATATCTTCATGTAGAATGATTCTCTCCCCAGGACTGCAAGTACCTATAATATAATTTAAAGTGTCCCAGAAGGTATCTTTCACATAACTACTGTCACCATTGACTGGATCGTAGCGTGCTATAATAAATAGCCTTCTGATTTTCACTTTCATTCAAACAAGTTATGAGTATTTGAAACATTAGGGTTGTTTTTTAAAAAACACCATTTTTTCAATTTTTTATAACTTTTGATCTAATTAAGATATTCAAGTTTTTGTTCCTTACTCTGGCGAGACTAACTACCGCTTTTCGAAATCCGCCAGAAAATCAACACAATGCTGAGAATTAACAAAGTGGCAGCGGTTTTTCATAGTCACCAGTCATTCATTCATTAAAAGCCGAAGAGCACGTGTAGTGTGCATTCTTAATTTTATCGATGCTTCGATCGACTTACTTTCCGCATTGCTTATGCAGATTCTTATACGTGCGTACTACGGCGATACTTCTCTTATTTACTCATTTAAATTTTTTCTCCTTATTCTTTCTCTCACTGACTCAGACCGATCAAAGGCAGAATTTCATTTCTTGCAAATCAGGATCCCGCACGCGCTATTTGCAGCTTACAATCTCGGTTATGTAATTTAATGCGGTTTGGAATTGGTGTATTAAACTTAAGCAGATTTGAGTTTTGAAGTGGAGTTTATAGGATGAAATTTAATTATCCTGTGCATGTTCGAAAATTGAGTCGAATGAAAGCAAGTTTATCCTATCTTTAATATTTTTTATTAAAAAAATCTAGAATCTTGCGGATTAATCTGGAATAATTTGGAATTTTATAGAAAAAGGCGGTAAATTTTTGGCTCGCCTGACGTGGCATACATTTTTATTATTACTGCAGAAGACGTCTGTTTCCCCTCGTATTTTCTTTTTTTTTTGCTTGTCAACTCTGCAATCAAAAAACTTGTAATGAAAATTGAAGAAGGACGGTAAGTTTTTGGGTGGCCTGATACGTAAAGCCTGCTCTTTTCAGGTGACTTTTATCAAAAATCGTAATGAGACAATTGTACCGAGAGGCTTTTTCCACACATTTTGTGCAGAGTCTATAAAAATCTATTATATTTTTCCTGGAATTTTCTAAGAAATCAAGTTTTTATTTAATTTCTTGATCCGAATATTGAAGCGTTGCATGATTTTTCGAAATTCGCTTATATATTTAATTGCTCTGTAATTCCTGGAATGTCTAGAATGTTCTGGAATTTTATAAAATAGAATATTCTTTAATTTTCTTAAGGCATCTGCAATATTCTGAAATTATTCAGATTTTTATCGAACAGACTTTATTTCTAAAATTCTTTTAAAATACTGGAATGTTCCTAGCTTTTGTAGAATATTGTGGAATGTTCTGCGGTTTTACAGAGTGGCTCACAAATTTATTGAACATTATGAGAATGTCCCAAAATTTTCGAGAGTATTCTGGAATCTTCATGAATTTTTTAGAATATTTTGGAATGAATTAAAATTCTTTATAAGAAAAACTTCTTCGGTTTGTATATGATTCTTGATTTAACGTCCGGGAAACAACAAACTGGTACTTTTTGAGAAATAAAACCTTATTTATTCCAACGTCATCGTCAGAATATTTAAGGTTTTTTCCTTATAAACTACCAATTTTTTACTTTGATGGCAGTTCAGATCAAAACAATAGTGTTAATATCTATAACTTGGAATTTAAGAACATCTAGCAATATAATGCGAGTCCTCCAAAAAATAATAAATCCCGATCTCTCCAGTAGCTTAGTGGATATACCAGCCGACTTGCAATCGAAAGACCTAAGTTCGATCCACAGCAGAGAGTAAGAGCATCTTCTCCACACAAAAATTTGAAAACCAATTTTCAAAATTTTTTATCATATTATTTTCAATTCTTGAAAGAGATGGAAATGAATCAGTATTACGCAAGGTAAAACGAATATTTTCTCTTGAGAGTCGAGAAAAAGTATCAATCTTCATCTTGTCTTCTAGAATGTTTTCAAAAGGTCTGGCTCCATATACATTTAGACAGCTGTTTTTGTTACGAGTTAGAATAATTCAGAAAATTAATCGACCTTGATGTTGTCTTATGTCCTCACGCTTGAATCCTTTGAATCCTGATATTTTAAAAGTATTCAGACTATTCTCAGAACTATTTAGAAGCTGTTGCAAAATCTTATGGAAATCTCTATCCCTATACATTTTTATTGTATCTCTTTCGTTACGAATAAGAATAGAACCTGAATTACTTTATTATCAAATAATAAAAGTTCCCACTCTTAATAATCATTTCAGTATTATTTATAATCAAAAATTGGTTTAGGTGATTCTGAAACTTGAGGTTTGCCTAACTTGAAATTTAAGAAAAAAAATTACGTACATCTTAACATTTTACTAGAGAACAGCACTTTCTAGTAATTGTAAAAAACCGCTTTAATTTTAGAGCTTTTCACGTGTCTAGCAGAAGCTATCACGTCGCTGACCGACCTAGCAGATTCCTGATTGATCGTCCGTAATGCAGATTCATGACCGGAATCGATACTCACTCGGTATGTCCGTAATCTATAATACCGAACAAATGTTGGGTCCCAGTTGCACCACTAAATTACACACCCCCTGGAGTGATACGGCCTTCGAAGGAAAAGTGGGGAACATCTTATATAAAAAGACGCTCTGCGAATTCAGCGCCAGATCCAGCAGTGCTATCAATAAGAAAACTATGGAATACGAACTCGAGGCAAGTACTTCACCGACCCCTTCGTCTTCATCGCCTCGTGTTCGGCAACGGTTAGGATCACCATCTTCCACGCCAGGACGATCTGTAACGTCTACGCCAGAACCAACACCAACACTTTCTCCTGGTGACGATGACTATCATCTCCGCAGCCCTCATTCCCATAGACATCGTCACGGTCACCACCATCGTCACTTTCCGGGTCATTATAATTAAAAAATTAAAACTTTCAAACATAAAAAAATTCTGAATTTTTCCTAGTTTTTTGAGGAAATAATTATTATCAGTTTGTTTTTGAGGTTACATGAATATAATTTTTTGAAAATTTCAAGTAGAGCGAAAAAGAATCTAGAAAATTGTAAAGAAAGTCTTTTCATTTTACAGGGTTTACCAAATTCTAGAAAAACTTCAAGACAGTGTAAAATATATGCAGAACTTTTAGAAGATTGCAAGAAATTTGAAAATATTTCATAATTTTTTCAAAACTTCCAGATTATTTTTCGACAACTTTGAAAGTCTTTCAAAATGTTTAAAATTGTTTTCTTAAATAGTCTTTGAAAATAAAAAATCGCTTGAAATTTTTCCAGAAATCTCGAGAAAATTTTGTTATTTTTTTGAAATCTTTCAAAATTCTTAATAGCTTCTAAATTTAATGTTCCAAATTTTCAAAAAACTATATGGACGAGTGATGAGTGAAGAGGAGACCAATCATGCAGTAGAAACCCCCTCGAGCTTTGACTGCGTTGTCTGCACCTTTATTGCCAGGCTCAGGCGCTCAAAACCAGCACCCAAACTAGTGGCGCATGCGCATTGTGATCTGCTGTTTTTTTCTCCTGCAATAAGCGTGCGAGTGAGTACCAGTGCTTTAAGAACAAGTGAAAAGTGAAGTTATGTGTCCGTAAACATCAGCCCTCTGTTATTTCTCTTGAAGCCTGTGGATAAAAAGTGTGACGAGAGTTGACCAAGGCCGACAAGCCGGCACCACCTATGCCGCGGTGCTGGATTCCAAATAATGCATGTAAAAGTATAAAAAAAACCTTTTTTTGTTATAAAAATGAGTTTTTCGCACTTTTATGTATCAAAAAGTGAGTTTCATGATTTTTCGCATCTGCTGAATTAAAAAGTACGGCCCAAAATTGCGCGATTCTCTGCTTTAAGATCTAAATCCTAAATTCGAATACATATAATACAAAACCAAAAATTAAATTTCTCAAGTTGTAAGAGCCAAACGGGACGAAGTATAACAATAACAATAAAAGATATAAATTAATTTAGTTCAGTGAGTGATTGATTAATTATTTATTGAGATACGAGTTGTAATTGTTTAAAAATAATTCTTTGAATTCTAAATAAAATGTCAATGAAAAAGTATCCTTAGATTAATATTATATAATGAGTGAAATTTGTCTAGCATATTCAAGTTTTTTTAACAAAAATATTGCTAGAAGGGAATATGCAAGAATAATACTAAAGGTGTAGAAATAGAAGTTTCATTTATGCATAAACCAACGTGATAATACAGTATATGAGCATATTAAAAATTTCAAAAAGAAGTAATGAAAATTGTTTCAGTTTCAACAGTTTTAATTTCTAACTTTTATGTACATTTTTTTTTAAAGTCTTCAATCAACAAAATATTCAAAGAACATATAGCTTGCACTAACTATAGAGATATATTTATATACATATTTTTATAACTGTCTTCTCAGTCTTTTCCAAGTTTTTTTCTTCTTAAATAAATAAAATATCTATCATTATTTATTACATCAAAATAATATAATCAATTTTCACGACAGCTTTTCATTGCACGATGTAACTAGGTTTACACCTACAAAAATTTACATCAACGGTTTCTTCTTAAAAGGAGACATTTCGTATTTGGTATCTTCATAAATGAATTATAATACCCATTTAATAAATACTTTCGCTATAATAAAATACTGAACCTGCTTTTCTTTTTAGTTTGGAAACTGCTAGCTAACTGTCTGTATCTATTTTATATCTCTAATCTTCATTTTTAACATGTGGGACACGATACTTTTTCTATAATTTATCTAAAAAGTGCTAGCTTTTGTTTACCTGCTTTTTGTTTAAAAGACAGGCGATTTGTTGTCGATGGACGCAACAATAAAAATGTCAATTGTCAAAACCATGGCAATAATATGACAGTAACAATAAGTTGGTAACAATATTTGGTCAGGAAGGTTAGGAGTAATGGAATTAGATACAACGCAATAGTTGTGAGTTCACCTTCACTTACTGAAGCAGGCCACAGGGTTCGTTCAGAAGTTTGCACTTCATTTACTTTTTTTACTGTGCGTCACTTTTTTCGCTGCGTTCGTCTACTTTTTTCACTGCGTCCGTCTATTTTTTTCACTGATGCTGGAAAATTTAACTTTATATTTCTGATAAAGAAGAACGACGAGATAATCACTAGGAACTATTTATTTAACAAAAATGTATCAAAATTTACATTTTGTTATGCATTCTGTCAGGAATAGCACCACGGCATAGGTGGCGCCGCTCTGTCGGTGACCGCCAACACATGGTACATTTTCAACTCACAGTTGCGGGGGGCTGGTAAACATTGCCAATATACGTGCAATTGCAGTGCGCATCCGGCACTTCTTTGGGTGCTATCTCAAAAAACGTAAATAATGAAGACAGGAAACTCGAGTGGAGGGGGAAGAGCACCCGGGGCTGAAATGACGGCGCCTATGTGGCCACTCGGTCGTTGCGTACTTCCGGACCGCGCATCAGGCTGTCTCCTTTTCTC
>JAUMHM010000005.1:31154496-31173430 GCA_032362435.1 Melikaiella ostensackeni | reverse complement strand
TCGAAGCCCAGTTCGTGTATTTTTGCCATTGCGATTGCGGAGGTGTGAGCCGGTGCGCTGTCGTGATGAAACAGCACTTTTTTGTGCGCCAATCGTGGCCGTTTTTTTAGCTCGGCTCTCAAACGGTCCAATAATGATCCATAGTACGTTCCTGTTATAGTTTTTCCCTTCTCCAAGTAATCAATGAGGATAATTTCTTGGTAATCGCAAAATGCTGTGGCCATCACCTTCCCAGCTGACAAAACAGCCTTCGCCTTCTTTGGTGCACTTTTACCAGGCAATACCCACTACTTCGACTGCTGCTTTGTCTCGGGCGTATGGTATAGTGGTATAGTAGTGGTGTGCACGTTCAGAGGAGATATTGACCACCTTAGAAATCTCACGCACCTTCAACTTACGGTCATCGGTCACCAAACGGAGAACTTTTTTGATAACGTAGTTCGTCATTTGTGCTCCTATGATCAAATTTAAACTCTTGCATCCACCTTTTGACTGTTGTATTCGCTGGAGCAGATAATCAGTCATAATAGCCATAATAGAGCCATAATCCCGGTAAGAAGACTTGCATTAAAAGGTATTGGAAAATCTCCTGCATCCAATGGTTACGTGAAAAATAATGAATTCTTTTAGATCCCCTTTTTGTCCTCGCGTTCGAATCTCTATAGCATTTAAGGTTATCTCTTAAATTGAATTCTTTTTCTGTACCCAGCGGCGGCAATATTTTTTTTAAATACTTTTGGATACCATAAAGCAACCGTGAAATATAAAAATTTTAATCCCTTTTAATTTAGCACATTTTGCTACTTTTATTTACTGTTTTTCGATCAATAATGAAATAAAAAGCTTTTTGAAATACAGTATTGGTCATATTACATTGTCAGGATTAATTTCCACACAGATAGCTACGGTAAAAAAAAAATTTGAATTTTTTATCATGATTGTATATTTTTGTAATTGATAATATTTGAATAAATCGAATATTTTACGATAAAGAGATGTATTGTTGTGTACAATCCGTCTAGATTTTGCAAATTTCATGCTCTTGGGGCGCATTCTAACGTATGAAACGAAAATTGTGTTCTTAATTTATTTGAAGTTATGTTTGGTAGCTCCGATCGGCTTCGAAAGAGATTGGAATCTCAATATTTTCACTGCCTAATGAGGATTAAAAACGGAGGACAGAAAAGGAATTCTTAGTGATTAAAAAATTTTAATACCTTTTGATGCAAGCCTTCTTACCGGGATATTTATCAAGATTTTCTTTAGCTCCTTCAGTTGTTTTTTATCTCAAATAATAAAGTTTAATGAGAACACGAAATTCTTTTTTTTCAATTGTTCACAAAATCACTGAGATGATGACGCGACAATTACAATAAACACAAAGTACTTGCCTGATTGTAATGAAACTTTGGATTTATAGTGTTTTTAAGGTTAGTACTTCACAAGAATGATGAGGATTTTATACTAGTGGCGCCATCCAGTCGTCAAGCCCGGGACTTTTCAAACGACCCAATAGATACCAATTCTTAACAATTCTCGATTTTTGAAGGTTTATAATGTTTATATCAGAAACTTTATCGTTTCTGTTAATGTGAACTTTCATAAGGGGTTATCTATAAATTACGTAATACATTTGCTGCCAATTTTTTACCCCTTCCCTCCTCCATGTAAAAACTCCAAACAAAATGGTTTGGACCCCCCCCCCCCCACGTATGTTACATAATTTTTTCAAAGTTTTTCAGGAGTGTTTTATTAAATACAATTTAGCGACACCTAAATTACCAATTATGTAATTAGAAGTTATTAAAATAACTTTTTAGTCACTTTTTAAAGATAAAGTCACTAGTCACTTTTTAAAATGAAGAGATCACTTTGGTCACTTTTCTTTCAATAAATTAAAACAAAGAACTCAAGGGTTAACCGCTATTGAATTCAAATCTGTACCTATTTCTGAATTTTCTTGAATTCTTTTGCATTTTTTTGAATTCATCCTAAATTCTTTTTAGAATTCCCTTGAAATCCACTGAATTCAATGGATCTTTTTTGGATTTTCAATTTTTTATTTAATTCACCTTGAAGACTTATAAATTTTCCTTGAATTTTTATGAATTTTATCAGATTTGTATTCACTAATTCTATTCACTCCTGGTTATCTGAATTTAATGGAATTTTTGTGATTCAAAAAATTTTGTTCCATTTACTTCAGTTATTTAAAATTAATTTTGAATTTGTATGAATTTCATCGAATTCTTCTAAATTCACTCCAATTTTACTGAAATAAATGGAATATTTGGTATTTTTTTCAATTCATTTGAATTTATTTGGAATTCTCCCTGAATTCTTATTAATTAATCCTAATTTTTTTTAATTCTCCCTGAATTATACTCACTTCAATGAATTTTCTTTTGAGTTTTTAAAAATTTATCATGAATACTTCAGGATGAATTTTAAATTCAAGGCATTTATATGCCTTGAATTCTTAGGCATTTCATTAAATTCTTTTGAATTCCTTTGAATTTGTATAAATTCTCTCCTACTTTAATGAATTCAATAAGTTTTTTAAATATTTTTGAATCTTCAATTCACTTGTTTTTTTTTCATTCGCCTTGCATTTCTATAAATTTCATCAAAGTCTCTTGGATTCCCTTCAATTTTTCTAAATTTTTATGAATTTTATTAGATTTGTATACACTAATTCTATTCACTCCGATTTATCTAACGTCAATGGAATTTTTTGGATTTAAAAGTTTTGTTCCATTCATTTGAATTATTTTTAATTCATCTTGAATTCGTATGAATTTCATAGAATTCTTTTGAATTCACTTTAGTTTTACTGAAATGAATGGAATACTTTGCATTTTATGAATTTTGTTCAATTCTTCTGAATTCGTTTGCAATTCACCCTGAATTCCTTTGCATTTTTTGGAATTCTCTTGATTTTTTAAATTCTCCAGGAATTCTCTTGAATTCTCTCTAATTCCCTTTCATCTTTAGTTCTGTTAAATTCACTTGAACTCTACTGAATTCAATGGATTTTTTGGATTTTTGTAAAATTTATCCTGAAATCTTTTATTTAATTAATCTATCAATCTTATTAATCTTTTATTTAATTAATATTTTTATTAATTCAATATTTTATTTATTATTCATAGAATTCCTCTGCATTTTTATTACTTCTTTTTAAATTTAATGAATTCAATGAATTTTCAATTGACTTAAATTCTGTTGAATTCGCCTTGAATTCTGTTTACTTCTGTTTTATTCAATTCGACGAAAATTTTTTTATTATTTAAATTTTCTTCAATTCACTCAAATTCTTATCAATATCATCAAAGTCTCCTGAATTTTCTTGAATTTTTCTAAATTATTATTAAATCACCCTGAATTCTTTGGAATTTCCTTGAAATCCACTGAACTCAGTGGATCTTTTCTGGATTTTCAGTTTCTTATTTAATTCACCCTGAAGGCTTATAAATTCTCCTTGAATTCCTATGAATTTTATCAGATTTGTATTCACCAATTCTATTCACTCCCATTTATCTAAATTCAATGGATATTTTTTAATTAAAAAAATGTTCCATTTACTTCAATTATTTTAAATTCATCCTGAATTCGTATGAATTTCATCGAATTGTTGTAAATTCACTCCAATTTTAATGAAATAAATGTAATACTTTGTATTTCATGAATTTCGTTCAATTCATTTCAGTTCATTTGGAATCCACCCTGAATTCTTTAGAATTTTTTGTAATTCTCTTGGTTTTTTAAAATTTTTACGTGAATTCTTTTTAAGTCTCTTTAATTCCCTTTCATCCTTAGTTTTTTCAAATCTTTTAAATTCTTCTGAATTCTATTGAGTTTTTAAAAAATTATTCCTGAATTCTTTTGAATTCCCTTGAATTTCTATAAATTCTTTCTAAATTTAATGAATTCGTATTCAATTGACTTGAATTTTTTAAAAATTCGCCTTAAATTTTTATGAATTTCATCGAATTCTTCTCGTTTCTCTTATATTCTTCTAAATTCATTCTAATTTTATTTCATTCATTGTTTTTATTTTATTAGTTCACTTAAATTTTGTTGAATTGGCTCTGAATTCCATTCACTTGCATTTTGTTCAGTTCGCTGGAAATTTGTTTATTTTTAAAATGTTTTTCAATTCACTCAAATTCTTATGAATTTTATCTAAGTTTCTTGAATTCCCTTGAATTCTTTTGAATTCACTCCGATTTTACTGAAATCAATGGAATTTTTTTGGATTTTTTTCTATTAATGAGAATTTTTTTGAATTCATCTTGAATTGTTTTGAAATCATTTTGAAATCGTATGTATTTATCCTGATTTCGTTGAAATTCACCTGGAATTCTTATAAATTTCATCGAATTCTGTTACATTCAAAAGAACATTGCTCACATTATTGATGCACATAAGTCACTTTTAGTTAATTTAAGTCAATTTTTGGGCTATAAATTAGTCATTTTTTCACTTTTTTCAAGTAAATCAGGCTAACACCCCTGGTTATACTATAATTTTGAATACCCGGATTTCTTATAGATTTGTTAAATATATTACGTAACAGTATCTATCCCCCCCTCATGTAACAGAACCAAACATTTTGCCGATCCCCCTCCCCCCATCAAAGCTGTTACGTTATTTATGGATGGACCCTGACCGGAACTAAGGAGATAATGAATTACCTACTTTTCATACCCTAAAAAAATTCTTGGATCCAAAGGAATGCATGTTTTTGATTCCATTTCTTCAAGACAAGGAAATTGTTTACTTCATTGTTATGAATATTGTTTTAAGGCAAAAAATTCGTGTATTGATTCAAAGACATCATTTCTTTGTGTGCCATTTCTTTGAGACGAAGAAATATTTCTTGGTTTTTGAGAATGTGAGATAATTAACCCAAGGAATCTTTAAAACTAAGAACCTAGTTTTTTTGAGTCTCGCTTTCGCATCCAAAGCAATATTTTTTTAGTTCAATGATTTCGAGCCTTTAAGTTGAAAAAAAATCTTTTTGAAATAATTAATTCATCGTTGCCTGGATCAAATATTTTGGTTTCTCTGAATCAAAGAAATATTGAGATAACTAAAAGCGATATTAATTAAATGAAAAAGATATTTCTTTCGTGTAAGGAGTTGGTATTGTTATTCCAATAGTACATGTCACTAGTTAAATTAAGTAATTTGTTCATTTAAGTATTAATTTATTTACTTGGGAGAAGTGTTTCTTTCGATAAATAGAGTAAAGTGATTCATGTCAAATAAACATTTCCTTCAAGTAAAGTAGGCCTGTCCAAAGAGGGGAAGGGCTCCTTCGATACCATGTGTCCGCTTCCATCTCCTCTAACCGTCCGAAGAACGGGTGGTGGTAGAAGCCGCATGGTCTCGAGTCAACGACAGTGAAGAGTCAGTGATGTTGCTAGAAACAATTTTCCAGGGCGCCTTGCGGTGACCTTTTACTTTTCACTTCAATCATCTTTAACTTTATCATAGGGTAAAGGAAACCTATCCTGGATCGCGAATCACTGCATTGAGTTGTCAAAATAGGGATTCAGAAATCTAGTTCTAGATTCTTGATTTATAAATCGATACAAAAAAGTAAGAAAGTACTGTCATCCCAATGCGCCCAGGAAAATTGTTTCTAGCAACGTTACTGACTCCTCACTGCTGCCGGCTCTTCGGGCGGTCAGTGGAGATAAAAGCGGACACATGGTATCGGAGGAGCCTTTTTCCTCTTTCGGCTGGCCTGAAGCAAAGAAATAAATTTTTGAAATAACTTCATACAAAATTTGTTCAGAAAAACTATTTTTGAAAATTCACGATTTGTATCGAGTAGTTCAGGACAATAATTATCAATCTGAAAATAAGTAATGGTTGGTGGGGATCGGTCTTCTTAAGCACTGGCCTTGTTTGAAATTCTTTGTTTACTCCGTGAAAATAAAAATAAAAATATTATTAAGAATTATAATCATTATTATTGAATTTAATATTTTTTCAACAAATGGGACATTTTATTTTTTGCGATTAAACTATTCAAATTTTTTAAAGAATGGAGGCATTTTTTGAGTCGAGTAAATCGTTCTTTGAATCAATTAATGTTCTATCAACTCTATTACTTGTTAATTCTCAACAGTATGCTGCATCTTAGAACCACATAAATATTTATTCCCGTTAAAAAACATTTGTTATAGAGAAATATTTATTTTACCTTAAAGTATGCTTACTTGAATGAACGAATTATATGTTTATTTCAAAAATACTTTTACTCAATCCAAGTAAATAAAAATAAAATAAAATAAAAATAAAATAAAAAAATTAAAAATTAAAAATAAAAATTTTTTTATGTCAGCCTCGCCAATTGGTTTTTTGAAAAAAACAAATTGTGCTGGGTAGCATAAAAGTCACAAATATGTGCCGCAAACCAAAATTGATATTATGAACCATTTTCGAAAAAAACAATGTTTAAAAAAGAATCAGCCGCGCCATTTTGTTTTTTTTTGACAAAATAAAACTTGTGCTAGGAACTACCTGATACGCATACCACTGTGCTGCACATGTGATGTCAAAATCTTGAACTATTTTCGAAAAAAAGTGACTCAAAAACAAATTTAAAAAATGATCAATTTCAGAATTTCGAAACACGGAAACTTGTGCTGAGTTGTGCTAGGCTAACACAATAACTATCTCTAATAACAATTATCACTGGGATTAATATTTTCGAAAAAAATGCAACCTTTTTCAATTTGGAATAAATTTTTTACCCAAAATTTTTAAAAATACGAACTTCGAAAATCTGAAACTTGTGCTGAGTTGTGCTAGGCTAGCACAATAATTATCTCTGATGACAAATTGCACTCAAATTAATATTTTCAAAAAAATGCAATATTTTTGAATGTGGAACGCGTTTTTGACCCAAAATATTCAAAAATACGAATTTCGAAAATCTGAAATTTGTGCTGAGTTGTGCTAGACTAGCACAATAATTACTCCCAAGTACAATTTTCGCTGGGATTAATATTTTCCCAAAAAAAGCAATAATTTTGGACTCGGAATAAATTTTTGACCCAAAATCTTGAAAAATACGAATTTTGAAAAGAATTAAAATTGTGCAGAATTGTGCTAGATCCAGTGAAACTGAATTGAATTGATTTTTGAAAAATATTAAATTGAGTGAAATTTGTCATTAGAGATAATTATTGTGCTAGCCTATTACAACTCAGCACAAGTTTCAGATTTTCAAAATTCGTATTTTTAAAAATTTTGGTTCAAAAACGCGTTCCAAGTTCAAAAATATTGCATTTTTTTGGAAAATATAAATTTGAGTGAAAACTGTCATTAGAGATAATTATTGTGCTAACTTAGCACAACTCAGCACAGGTTTCAGATTTTCGAATTTCGTAATTTTGAAAATTTTGGGTAAAAAGCGCGTTCCAAGTTCAAAAATATTTCACTTTTTGGAAAATATTAATTCCAGTGAAAATTGTTATTAGAGATAATTATCGTGCTAGCCTAGCACAACTCAGCACAAGTTTCCGTTTTTCGAAATTCTGAAATTGATCATTTCTTTGGGCACAGTGGAGTACAAATCTAGCAAAATTCAGGACAATTTTCGTTTCTTCGAAAAAACCAATTGGAGAGACTGACATAAAAAAAGTTTTTTTTTTATTTTTGGGCTCACATTTTCACTTTTGCAAAAAATCATTTCAAAAAACAACGCAATAGAGCACAAACCTAGCACAATTCAGCCCAATTTTAATTTTTTCGAAAAAACCATTTGGCGAGGCTGACATGAAAAAATGTTTTTTTCATTTTAGGGCTCAAATTTTCATTTTTTCAAAAAATATTTGACGGCACAATGGAACAAAAATTTAGGGCAATTCAGCACAATTTTCATTTTTTCGAAAAAACCAATTGCCTACGCTGACATAAGAAAATGTTTTTTTATTATTTTTGGGCTCAAATTTTCATTTTTTCCGAAAATTTTTTACGGCACAATAGAGAAAATTCTAGCACAATTCAGCACAATTTTAATTTTTTCGAGAAAACCATTGGGCGAGGCTGACATAAAAAAATGTTTTTTTTTATTTTTGGGCTCAAATTTTCATTTTTGCAAAAAATCTTTTAACGCACAATGGAGTACAAATCTAGCACCATTTTTATTTTTTCGAAAAAATTAATTGGCGAGGCTGATTTAAAAAAAATATTTTCTTTATTTTTTGCCTCAAATTAGCATTTTTCAAAAAATCTTTTACGGCACAATGGAGTACAAATCTAGCACAATTTTCATTTTTTCGAAAAAACCAATTGGCGAGGCTGACATAAAAAAATGTTTTTTTTTATTTTTGGGCTCAAATTTTCATTTTTTCCAAAAATCTTTTACGGCACAATAGAGAAAAAATGTAGCACAATTCAGCACAATTTTCATTTTTTCGAGAAAACCATTTGGCGAGGCTGACAAAAAAAATGTTTGTTTTTTTTATTTTTGGGCTCAAATTTTCATTTTTTCAAAAAATCTTTTAACGCACAATGGAGTACAAATCTAGCACAATTTTTATTATTTCGAAAAAACCAATTGGCGAGGCTGATATAAAAAAATAATTTTTTTCTTGTTTTTGGCCTCAAATTATCATTTTTCAAAAAATCTTTTACGGCACAATGGAGTACAAATCTAGCACAATTTTCATTTTTAAAAAAAGAACTAATTGCCTAGGCTGACATAGAAGAACATTTTTTTTTATTATTTTTGGCTTCAAAGTTTCATTCATTCCAAAAATCTTTTACGGCACAATAAAGAAAAAGTCTATCACAATTTAGCACAATTTTTATTTTTTCGAAAAAACCATTTGGCGAGGTTGACATGAAAAAATGTTGTTTTCATTTTTGGGCTCAAATTTTTATTTTTTCAACAAATCTTTTATGGCACAATAAAGCACAAATCTAGCACAATTTTCATTTTTTCAAGAAACCCATTTGGCGAGGCTGACATAAAAAATTTTTTTTGATTGTTGGGCTCAAATTTTCATTTTTTCAAAAAATCTTTTAACGCACAATGGAGTACAAATCTAGCACAATTTTTATTTTTTCGAAAAAATTAATTGGCGAGGCTGATATAAAAAAATTTTTTAAAAATTGTTGGCCTCAAATTATCCCTATCTCAAAAAATCTTTCAAGGCACAATGGAGTACAAATCTAGCATAATTTTCATTTTTTCGAAAAAAACAATTGGCGAGGCTGACACAAAAAAAAGTTTTTTTGATTTTTGGGCTCAAATGTTCATTTTTTCAAATAATCTTTTACGGCACAATAGAGAAAAAATCTAGCACAATTAAGCACAATTTTCATTTTTTCGAAAAAACCATTTGGCGAGGCTGACATAAAAAATTGTTGTTTTGATTTTGGGCTCAAAGTGGCATTTTCTCAAAAAAATCTTTTACGGACTAATAGAGCACGAGGCTGACATAAAAAAATGTTTTTTTGATTTTTGGGCTCAAATTTTCTTTTTTTCAAAAAATCTTTTACGGCACAATGGAGCACAAGTTCAGATTTTCAAAGTTCGTATATTTAAAAAATTTTGGGTCAAAAACGCGTTCCAAGTTCAAAAATATTGCATTTTTTGGAAAATATGAATTTGAGTCAAAACTGTCATTAGAGATAAGTATTGTGCTAGCTTAGCACAACTCATCACAAGTTTCAGATTTTCGAATTTCGTAATTTTGACAATTTTGGGTAAAAAACGCGTTCCAAGTTCAAAAATATTTCACTTTTTGGAAAGTATATATCCCAGTGAAAATTATTATTAGAGATAATTATCGTGCTAGCCTAGCACAGCTAAGCACAAATCTAGGACAATTCAGCACAATTTTCCTTTTTTCGAAATTTGAAGTTGGCGTTGCCAACATCCTGGACACCAACTGCTTATTTCTTACAGTCAATAACATATCTATTTCGCTCAACGAATATTTCACAGTATGAAATAAATATTTCTTTGCCGTAATCATTTCGTTCCTTGGATACAGAAAAAAATATTTTTTGATCTGAAGAAATATTTCTTCAGCCACATTCTTTTACACCATTTCTTTGAACCAAAGAAATTTTATTTGATTCAAATACCTTCTTTTCTCAGTGTATCGTGCTAACTTTGAAACGGATCAGGAAAAGCTGACAGCGTTGTGATAAATAAAATGTGCCGGTATAATTATATCGATCGGTCGTTTATATACCACTACTTTACCTTTGTAGCACGTTAGCCCCAGTTTCATTATAAGGGATTCAGATCACTGCGTAAATTCATTATTGTGCAACAATCGATAGTAGAATATATTATTTAATATTTTATTTTATTTCATTATATTTTATTTTACATTTTTTTATTTTATTTTTTTCAATTTAGAGAATCTACCTAAGCGAAACTAGTTTTTATTTCCCAAATGGAATAAATTATTATATTCCTTTCCTGAATAAAAAATGTATAAGCAAGAAGCTAGAGAAAAATAATCTTAAATTCAGGGACAAATTGTATGATGGGTTTCATTTAAATTCAAGGTGAAGTTTCTTGAGCTTTAAATTCACCGCAGTTTTTTCAGTCGACTCACATTATTCGACTTTCAGCATTTTCAAATCTCCTATATAATAGACTTTATGAATTTTATTTTTAGAACTAAAGCTATTTTCGGAGAGAGAAAAAATATTGAGTTTCAAATTTTTCGCCGAACCTACCGTAGTTTTTTTAGAAGAAGGACATTCTTATTCGCACGATTTCAAATTTCTCATCAGATGGTTCAAAATATCAAGTTAGCTTCTTGTAGAAAAAGTTACTGAAATTTCAGTACATTTTTCTACTGGAAAATTAGTAAAAAACTGCTGGAATTTCAATGCATTTTCCATCTCATTTTCAGTGATTTATGAGTGCAGAGAAACTTTAATGTTTTGAATTAACCATTTTTAGACCAAGGCTACCACACAGTCACTTAAGTCACTTTCAGTCACTTCTTTTCCTCAACACACTTTTTAGTCCCTTTTTTAAGATAAAGTCACTATAGTCGCTTTTTTAAAATGAAAATATCGCTTTAGTCGCATTTTTTTCAATAAATTAAAACAAAGAATCCAATGGTTAACCACTATTGAATTCAGGTCTTTACCTGTTTCTGAATTTTCTTGAATTCTTTTGAATTCTCTTGAATTCTTCGGAATTTCCTTCAAATCCATTGAATTCGATGGAATTTTTTTGGATTGAAAAAATTTTATTCCATTCACTTGAGTTGTTTTAAATTCACCCTGAATTATTTTTAGTTCGCCCTGAATTCTTTTAAATTCATTTTGAATTTACTGAAATCAATGGAATATTATGGATTTCTTCAAATCATTTGAATTCGTTTTGAATTCAACCTTAATTCTTATTAATTTATCTCGATTTTTTTCAACTCTTTAGGATTCTCTTGAATTTTTCAAATTGTTCTTTGATTTCTTATGAATTCACTTAAATTCTTTTAAATTCACTCAATTCTATTCAATTCAATGGATTTTTTTTCAATTTACCCTCAAGTATTTTAAACTCACATTGAATTCACTCACATTGTTTACTTAGGTATTTTATCAAATCCTTTTTGAATTCCCTTGAATTTTTCTGCATTCACTCCAAATTTAGTGAATTCAATGAATTTTTCAAATATTAAAAAAATGTTTCAGATTCACCTTTGAATTTTAATCAATTTCATCAAATTCTTCTCATTTCCCTTAAATTCCTCTAAGTTTACTCGAATTTTATTTTATTCATTTGTTTCTTTGATTTTTTTTTTCAATCTACTTCAATTCTTTTGAAGTAATTTTGTTCAATTCACTAAATTCTTATAAATTTCATCCAGGTCTCTTAAATTGCCTTGAGTTCTTCTAAAATTCACTCCAATATTACTATTAAAATCCATGGAATATTTTGGATCTTTTGAATCTTTTTCAGTTCATTTAAATTTTGATTAATATATTTGAATTCAATTGGAATTCAACCTGAATTCATTCGAATTCTCTTGAATTTTTTTGAACTCAACTTGAATCCTTTTGAATTCTCTTGAATTCTTTTGAATTAACTTTGATTTATTAAATTCAATGGAAATTTTTAATTTTTCAATTTTCTTCAATTCACTTAAATTCTTGTGAATTTCATCAAAGTCTCGTAAATTCCCTTGAATTCTTCTAAATTCACTCCAATTTCACTGAGATCAATGGGATATTTGGGATCTTTTGATTTTTTTTTCAACTTGTTTGAATTTATTTGGAATTCAACCTGAATTGTTTTGAATTCCTTTGAATCCTCTTGATTTTTTTTAAATTTACTTGAATTCTTCTACGTTCATTCAATTCTACTCAATTTAATGGATTTCTTTGATTTTCTGAAAATACTTTTTATGAATTCACCCTAAGCCTTTGAAACTCACCTTGAGTTCTTGGGCATATCATCAAATTATTTTTGAATTCTCTTGAATTTTTATCACTTTCATTGAATTCTTCTCATTTTCCTTAAATTCCTCTAAATTCATTCAGATTTCTTTCATTCGTTGTTTTTTATTTTATTTTTGGATTTTTTTTCTTTCAATTTACTTAAATTCAGTTTAATTCGCCCTGAATTCTGTTCACTCTCAATTTATTCAATTCACTGGAAATTTTTCAATTTTAAAATTTTGTTCAGTTCCCTCAAATTCTTGTGATTTTCATCAAAGTCTCTTGAATTCCCTTCAATTCTTCTAAATTCACTCTAATTTTACTGAAATCAATGGGATATTTGGGATCTCTTGAATTTTTTTCGATTTGTTTGAATTCATTTGGAACTCAACCTGAATTCTTTTGAATTCTTTGGAATCCTCTTGTTTTTTAATTTACTTGAATTCTTCTAAGTTCACTCAATTCTACTCAATTTAATGGAATTTTTTATTTTTTTAAAATAGTTTTCGTGAATTCACCCAAAGTCTTTTAAACTCACTTTGAGTTCTCAGGCATTTCATCAAGTTATTTTTGGATTCCCTTGAATTTTCATCACTTTTTACGAATTCGGGCGTTTCCCTTAAATTCCTCTGAATTCACTCAGATTTTATTTATTTATTGTTTTTTCTTATTTCATTTTTGGATTTTTTCTTTCAATTTACTTAAATTCGGTTGAATTCGCCCTGAATTCTTTTCACTCTCAATTTATTCAATTTAATGGAAATTTTTTAATCATAAAATTTTCTTCAGTTCACTTAAATTCTTGTGAATTTCATCAAAGTCTCTTGAATTCCCTTGAATTTTTTTCAATTTATTTGAATTTATTTGGAATTCAACCCGAATTGTTTTGAATTCTTTGGAATCCTCTTGGGTTTTTTTTTTAAATTTACTTGAATTCTTCTACGTTCATTCAATTCTACTCAATTTAATGAATTTTTCAAATATTTTTTTTCAAAATAGTTCTCGTTAATTCACCCTAAGCCTCTTAAACTCACCTTCATTCCTAAGACATTTCATCAAATTATTTTTTGATTCCCTTGAACTTTTATCATTTTCATCGAATTCTTCTCATTTCCTTTAAATTCCTCTAAATTCACTCAGATTTTTTTGTTCATTTTTTAAATTTCATTTTTAAATTTTTTTTCTTTCAATTGACTTAAATTCTATTCAATTCGCCCTGAATTCTGTTCACTCTATTTATTTAATTCAATGGAAATTTTTCCAGTTCAAAAATTTTGTTTAATTCACTTAAAGTCTCATGAATTTTATTAGAGTTTTTTTGAAAACCCTTAAATTCTTTAAAGTTCACTACAACTTTACTGAAGTTAATATTGATTTATTTGTATTTTTATAAATGCATTCGAATTTATTCTGGACTCTTTTGAATTTAATATGAATTGTTTTGAATTCACTCTCAATTCTTATAAATTTATCCTTAATTCATCCTTAATTCATCAAAACTCACCTGGACTTCTTTTAAATTTCATCGAATTCTTTTGAATTCAAAATAACATTGAGTCACATTATTAATGCACGTTAGTCACTTTTTGGGTTAGAAATTAGTCACTTTTTTCAAGTAAATTTTGCTGTGGCAGCCCTGTTTAAGCCCTTCTATATAAATTTTAATATTTCACTGCGAATTTGTGACTCGTTTTTCGAGATTTCTATCAGTGAAAGTCCACTGAGATTCGGTGAAAATTCACAGTTAATTCTGAAAAATATGAGCCTGAAATTTTTAGTTCCCATCATTGAAACTTCAGTAACATTAGGAATTTCAGCGACATTCACTGATTGAATTCTTGAAAAATGAGCCACTGATTCTCAGTGAATTTTCACTGATTCAAATATAGACAGAACATTAAACAGAATGTCTGTTTAGAAAATGAATTTTAATCTATAGAGACGAAAAGGAAAATTCTTTGTTTGATTCCCATACTAGTCGCCTTTCACATAAAAATAACCTTGAAGATTTTCTGAGACCTGTTTAGTCTACTGTATGCTATATCATTAAAATTGCATATTTCACCTCATTCTCCAGTGATTTTGCAAAACGCGAAATTTCTATTCGCTTATTGGCTATCACGCAGTTATTATTCCTAATTACTGATTAAGCTTTGAACGAACACATTCACCGACAATATTTAGTCCCGACTGTGTAAATTATGCTATTCTATTCATCTATTCACCTATATGGAAAAATGAATAAAAAATAATGAGTGGAAAATTTGATGACCGAGTTGCTCTCAATTTTTCGCAGAAAATACTATACAAAGGAATTTGTCAGAAAAAATCACACATCAATTAAAATGAAATAAAAATCGTTTCCTGTATCAAAATCCTTGTACAAGTTCTCATCTTATTTTGTTACTTTCGTTTCGTTGTGTCGATTGAAGCCCAATTAAAATTGATTTAAAAATTCTGTAATTACCTTTATATCTTATAGCTGATATTCTTTGTTAATTGGGAAAATGTGTCTTGCCAACTTCGTCTGTCATGATGATTATATAATTTATGACATTTGAGATATTTGGCTTCGTTTAGCCTAATCAAGAAGAGCAAACAAAAATTATCATGGGTCAAATTGATTGAAAATAGAGCCTGAGTAAAGATGAGAAATATGCAAATAGTGTTTCCTCATAGTTTCAGGATAACTAGAGAGTGTGAAAATATTAAACTAAGAGATTAAGAAACGTACTTTTGATGGATATGAATTTTAGACATTGCTAAATGTCGAGTCAAACAAAAACTTTTAAAAATCTTTTAGAAATATATGCAAAACACATAAAAGTATTTTGAAATATGGGAAAAATGAGTATTTTCACGATTTATTTAATTTTGACCTCAGCCTTTCAAAATATCCTCTCATTTTATAGTATGATAAATTAATAAGAAGCGTTATCGGACATTTTATAAAAAATATTACGCAAAATAGTGAACATCATTAAGGTACTGTTCTTTGGACTCAACGTTGATAAATGTTAATATTAATTAACAATTTCACAATTTAAATTTGTAGTTTGGCATAGGTGCGTGACAAGACATTTTGCGTACTTTTTATTTATAATTTCTAAACGAAGTAGTTTAAAATTTTGAAACTTTACTCAATTGTGCTTTCATATTAGTACTTTACTGAGATAATTTTTGAAAAAAAATTATTATTCAAAGGAAAATAGGAAAATGACTATGGAAACTCGGAAATTAACCGGAAATCCAAACGGATCCGGGAAAAAATGGATAAAGCCCAGGACTTTAGACTTATCCGGAAAATGCCTCCAAAAATTTTGAGAACTGAGTATTTTATTATTCCAGATTGCAAAATAAACAAATTGTTTAATAATTAACTAAATTTATAAAGATATAGAATATTAAAAATTGTACAATTTTCGTGATTATAAATGTTGTAAATATTTGTCACAATCTAAAAACGTGCTGCCTTTTTAAGTAGAAAAATTTCAGAAATTGTAAACGTGATTTTTAAATAATTGACAACTCATATCGACTTGGTTCGTTGCTCCTATTTTTTTCCATTAAAATTTGTGGAATAAACAATTTAGAGGCAAGAAACGAATAAAAATAATTTTAAAATTTTATATTTTTTTATAAAATACCTATTCATCAGATTATAAAAGAATAACATGCCTTAATGCATGGCTGCGACATCCTAATTTGCTTGAAAAAGTGATCTATTTAAACCAAAAAATTGATCAAAATTACTAATTTATAACTAAAAATGTGACAAAAATTAACTGTGTTTTAATAACGTGACTAACGTTCTTTTGAACTGGAAAGAATGCAAAAAAATTTTATGAAATTTATAAGAATTCCAGGTGAATTTTAATATTGCAACTCAGAACTACACCGCATTCGGCGTGAATAATTAAAATGTATTTTAAAAAAAGTTTCTGTCCAAAACATTCCATTGATTTCAGTAAAATTGGAATGAATTTAAAAGAATTCAAGAGACTTTCATGAAATTTATAAGAATTTGAGTGAATTAAACAAAATTTAAAAAATCAAATAAATTCCATTGAATTGAGTAAAATGGAAATGAACAGAATTCAAGGCTTTAGCAGAATTTAAATGAATTTTAAAAAAACCCAAAATTAAATAAGAAACCAACGAATTGAATAAAACTTGAATGAATTTCGAGGAATTTGAGGGAAATGAAAGGAATTCGATGAAATTCATAAAAATTCAGGTGAATTGAAAACAATTCACTAATATTTTTTGAAAATTCATTAAATTTAGAGTAGACTTAGAGTAAATTTAGAAAAATTCAAGGGAATTCAAAAGAATTTGATGAAATACTTAGGAATTCAACGTGGGTTTAAAAGACATCATAGTAAATAAATAAAAAACTGTGTGAAGAAAAAATTTTTTTATCCATTTAATTAAGTAGATTTAAGCGAATTTAGAATAATTCAAGTGTATTCAAAAGAATCCAGGGAGAATTCAAAAGAATTGAAAGAATTCAGCATAAATTACTAAAGGGTCAGGGTGAATTCCAAATGCATTCAAATAAATTGAAAAAAAATTCAAAATATTCCATTTATTTCAGTAAGCTTAAAGTGAATTTGGAAAAATTAAAGAGAATTCAATGAAATTTATAAGAATTCAAGGTTAATATAAAAGAATTCAGGGCAAATTTAAAGTAATTCAAGTGAATGGAACAAATTTGTTAAAATTTTAAAAAAAATCCATTGAATTCAGATAAATGGGAGTGAATAGAATTAGCGAATTTAGAGGAATTTAAGGGAAATGAGAAGAATTCGATGAAATTCATAAGAATTCCAGATGAGTTTTAACGAATTCAGGATAAATTCATAAGAATTGAGAATTAATTCAAAACAATTTAAGACAAATTCAAAAGGATTCAATTGAATTGAACAAACTTTTAAACATTAAAAAAATTTCCATCGAATTGAAAAAAAGGGAGTGAATAGAATTCAGGGCGAATTCAACTGAATTTAGTTCAAATCCAACAAATTTAAATGAATTGAAAAAAATTCAAAAAATATAAAAAAACCAATGAATTAAATCAGGGTTGCTACAATATCTCGAATCCGACATTCCCTGACTCTTCCCCTGACTTACTTTTCATTTTCCCTGACCGCTACAAATGAGTGCGTCTAAAAGATATAGTGAATTAAAAAAAAAAGAAAGAAAAAATTCATTTAATTCAGTAGAATTGAGTGAATTTAGAACAATTCAAGTAAATTCAAAAGAATTTAGGGAGAATTAAAAAAAATTCAAGGAATTTAAAGAATTCAGACTAAATTAATAAGAATTCAGCTTGAACTCCAAATAAATTAAAATAAATTGAAAAAAATTCAACAAATCCAAAATTGATTTCATTTTTTGATTTTATTTCATTGATTTCCGTAAAATTGGTCTGAATTTAGAGGAATACAAGGGAATTTGATTAAATTCATACGAATTCAAGGTGAATTAAAAATAATTCAGGGTAAATTAAAAAAATTCAAGAGAATTCAAAGGAATTCAAAAGAATTCAAGAAAATTCAGAAATAGGTATAGACGAAAAAATTCAAGATAATTCTAAAGACTTTAAAAGGATTCAGGTCAGATTCCAAATAAATTGAAATTAATTGAGAATTAAAAAAAAATCACAATATTTCATTGATTTCAGTAAAATTGGAGTAAATTTAGAAGAATTCAAGGGAACTCAATAACTTCAAGAAGAATTAAAAAGAATCCAACAGAATTCAAAGGAATTCAAAAGAATTTCATAGTGGTTTTAACCTTTGGCTTCTCTGTTGTAACTTATTGAAAGAAAAGTGATTAAAGTAATCTTTTCATTTAAAAAAGTTACTAAAAAGTAATTTGAGAAAACAAAGCATTAATAATATGGCTAGTGTTCTTTGGAATTCAACAGAAATCAAAGGAATTCGATCAAATTTATAAGAATTTTAGGTGAATTTTAACAAATTCAGGGTTAATTCAAAATAATTCAAATGAATTTCAAAAAATCCAAAAATCCAAAATATTCCATTCATTTAAGTAAAATTGGAGTGAATTTAGAAGAATTCAAGGGTACTTAAGAGACTTTGATGAAATTCATAAGAATTCAAGGTGAGTTTAAAAAGTATCATAGCCAATTCGAGAAAATTTAAGGGAATTCCACGGAATTTGAAAGAATTAAAGATAAATTGATCAGAATTCAGGTTGAACTCCAAATGAATTTAATTTAATTCAAAAAAATGCACAAGATTCCATTGATTTTAGTAAAATTGGGGTGAATTTAAAAGAATTCGAGGGAATTCGATGAAATTTATACGAATTGAAGATGAATTTAAAAGATTTCAAGAGAACTCAAAATAATTCAAAGGAATTCGAAAGAATTCAAATGAATTCAAGAACATTCAGAAATGGGTAAAGACCTGAATTCAATAGTGGTTAATCCTTGGGTTCTCTGTTTTAATTTATTGAAAGAAAA
>JAUMHM010000005.1:31098001-31150517 GCA_032362435.1 Melikaiella ostensackeni | reverse complement strand
AGCATTATCTAGTAAAAAATTATATGACTAAAATAATGTTAATTTTATAAAGAAGAGACTGATATGCTTAAATACAATATGGCAAATGAACAAGTTTTATATTATTGTAGTTTTCAGATCTCTATACATCCACCTCTAATTATAAGCATTACACTTAATTAGAATTGTTTTAAGTAATTATACATTTTTGTCAACCCATAAAATTAATTGATTCAGAGTTTTCATTATTTTTTAAAATTAACAAATATATATCCTTTAAAAACTATGAAAACCTAGAACGAGGATTTTAAACCTGCTACAAGCCGCGGGATACCTCTAGGCATGCGTAACAGTTACTTCTGTGTATTTCTAGGCTATGTTAACCCATGTTTTAATACTTGTTTTAACAAAAAAATACACAGGAACAGCCACAGGGCATGCCAGAGATAACAGAGATGCAAAAATCAGACTCTACTATTTAATAAATTCAATAAATCAGTTTTTTCTATATAGTTTTAGATTATTTGAATTTACGGGAAATTTCCTGGAATTTTTAAACTTTGTCCGGGAAAAGTTGGGAATTTTCGATCGAGCTGCCGGGAAGTTTAGATTTAGAGTGCTTACTCCGGCAACACTGGGACTGGACGCATGTTCGCACATGTGTCCTACAAAATTAGCAGTACGAGTATATTGTTGCTAAGATCTTTTCAACTATTTTAATGTCAGCAAATATATTTATTTTTAATGAAGAAATATAAAATATGCTTTATTTCTTGACATGCGTATTGTGTATTGTACTTTATTACTTGATAATAGGCTACCGAAATGAATTAGCAATTTTGAGGTTATGTTTTGTGGTTAAAATTACAATCCAACTTAAATTTATATACAAACCTCAATTTTGTAAGTACTTTTATTATTTTGATTATACTCAAGCATTGACGGTTTTTTATCCAATAACCATTTATCGTCTGATTGAATAATAAATTAAATATGATCTTTTCCAACATATGCAAAAGCTAGAACCTATCAAAATTCAATTTTCATTTTACATTTTAACGCAAATATATTAGATTTAGATTTTTTACACTGTAGTAGTACTCTTGTTTACAAAAGGAGCCATGCAGCAGAACGGGAAAATGCCTGATAATTATACTTTTTGCATGATACCGCAAGTTCATGTTTGAGGTTAGAATGTCAACTTGCGATTCTGCGTAAAAAGTATTAAAATTAAACATTTTTTTGAATTTGTGGTCATGTACAATAAAAAAAATTAATGAAAGTAAGTTCTTAGTTTCCAATTAGAGTATACAATATGCACTTGAATATGTATTTTACATTTTCTATGAGAGATAAAACGCTAAAACCAAAATGTGGAAACTAGAGTACTTCGCGAAAAAATAACTTATCATTATTGTGTTCACTTTTGGTAAATTATCCGAACTGGCTTTAATGTTTCTAGGCATACTGGTACTCTACAAAAAAATCTTTTTAGCCAAAAAACGTTGATGATTAATTATTTTTATTGTTTTTACCGAACTGACATCTATTTTCTTGGGCTTTGAAAGCATGTGACTTCACACCACGTGTTTCGCGCTACGAGGGCGCCACATGCTTCGTTTTAAAATTGAAATTTCCGGTCGATATTTTGTCACTATTTAGTTAATTGTTATAAATTGTTGAACAAACAAAATTAAGTTTCAATTTCATATTTAAGTTCTTTGGGAGTCAAAGATTATAAAAAAACTTGACTTTAAGCGAAAAAAAAAGTTTGGTGGTTTGTTTTATTCATCAATTTATGAATTTTTAATAATGTAAAATTAAAAATTAAAAGCCCTGTATTTCTCAACTACTATCTATTCTGTCGATTTAGAACTCTGTTAATACCAATTAAAATTGTTTTCCCTCTATAGGTTCGATGTGGTTTTTCATAACCTTTTCATTAATCGTAAGCATTTTTTGAAAAAAAATTAACATTTGACCTTCTAAAATGAGGATCAACAATGAATTAGACTTTTTTCGTACACAAGGTTCTTTTTTTTGTCTGAAAAGAAAGCTTAGGTTTTTTCATTTTTTGAAATTGCATAATTTAAGCCTTTAAATTCAATTTTTTTTCAAGTTGAATTTGAAAATTTGAAATTTGAAATTATTTTCTTCATTTTTCATTGTTTTGAATTTATTGTGGAGGCATTTAATTCAAAATTATTTAATTACATATCCTTTAAACTGCAAATTGTGCGACTATCAAGTCTTTCAATTTGATATTCTAGGATTTCGAAAAATTTTAAAAACAAGACAATCTTGTACGTTTAAAATTGTAACCAAACAATTAAAAATATTTATATCTAAAATTATTAAATTTAAAACTGACTGTCAAGGCTTTCAATATGAAATTTGGCAATTTTGAAAGATTTAATAGTGAAATTGTTCTGACATTTTTAATATTTGTATTTGAAACTATTATCAATTCGGGAGGATTTCAATTTAAAATTGTTGAATCATTAAGGCTATTAATTAAAAATTATTGTACAATATTAGCTGTCAAATTCTTAATATAAATCTAAAATATTATAGGGTGGCCTCAAAACAAAAACAATTTTTTTGTAATTTCCGGTTATCAAACATTTTTCCAGGTCATTAATGATGCTTATGTTCATGAGAAAGAGCAAGCAGAACCCTATCGTCATTGTAGTGAGAAAAACATTTTTAAAATTGATATTAAAAGAGTCGTAATTCGTTAAAGAAGAAATTATCCGCTCAAAACCTACTGAATGCTTATTTTTGCGAATAAATAATAAAATGTTGATTTTTTAATTTGAAGGTATTTGAAGAAAAAACTTGAGCTTTTCTTTCAGGAAAAAAAGAAAAAAAAGAACCCTTAATTCAAAAAAATGTCAAATTTATTTTTGACCTCTATTTTGGACCCTTCCCCACGGTAAATATGTGTCCCAACGGCAAAATTTTGTCCTCATAAACTATCGTCCAAGATGATTTACTTCAGAATTAGATACTATTTCAAAATAAAAAATTTAAAACCAAGTATTTTTGAATTTAGGCTTTTAAAGCAAAGAAACTTTAGTTTCAAGGCCTCTGAAACTAAACTGTTTTAGAATTGCCCATTCAAAATAATAATTTTCAATTGAAATTATAGAAATTCTAAAGATGATAAATATTATTAATAAGTCATATCATGTAGCATCAGGTGACATTCAAATTGATTGGATAGTTTTTTTTACTGAAAAGTGTGATTTTAAAGTTTAATTATTCTAAAAACGTTGAAAAATATATGCCTTCTAATTCGAAACTTTCAAAATTAATGAATTCAAACTTGAAACGTTAAAAATTAAACAATTCCACACTTCGTTGAAAAACTGAAGTATTCTTATAATAGGATCTCATTTTCAAATTTTGAATCGCGCTTTTTACAATTCAATAATTTTAATCTAAAGAGCAAATTTAATAACTTGAAAATCAATCTGAAACATGGCTTTATGAATAAAAGGCCAGAACCAAAAAAAAAAGAAAAAAAGAAAATGAAAATCAATGATAAAGCATTTCCATGCAAGGGAAACAGAAAAAGTCACGAGACTTAAATCACTCAAAAAGCGAGCGGAAACATTGGTAGATTATTATTATTGTGTATTTTCATTATGGGATTTAAAAATGTCCATGAAAAATACGTTTATGTACGTCATAAATAAAAGTATACGTAATAAGTATAAGTATTCGTAATAAACATTTTATGTCGAGTTTTATGTAACTACCTTCTGTAAGAGCTGGATTTACCTGCATTTTATCTCTTAAGTTTTTAAAACAATTTATGTAATACCTAAAACTGATATTTGCGATTACCATTTGCTATTTTAGTATCAAATTTTTGGACTTCAATTTATTTATTTATTTTTTAAATTTTGGCCCCCCTCGTTAATTTGTTGAAAACTTATAAATACTTTTAAAATTGCAGAACAAAATTGAAAACATTTTGTAAAATTACGACTAATTTTCATATTTTACGACCAGAGTTAGTGACTTGGTCCATAAGGAAATTTTTTTTGACGAACAAACAATTTGAAGCTAAAATGACTTTACATGCTAATTTATGAAAATTAGGTTGCAGCCAATGAAAAACAGAACACGTCAAATCGAACTCACAGAACAGCATTGTCATGCACATAGTGCAGTATGAGAACTTAATCTCTAGATTTAGATAAACAAGTGCAGTTTTTTAAAACAAGTATTTCTTTATAATGTATGTATAGAAAATGCCAATTCATGATTATTTGTTATTGTGTCTAACCAATTTTTTTATTTTTATAACTTTGCAAAGGTCATTCGCAAAATTTTTCAAAACGAAGAAACTTTTCTTCAAACAAATGTTTATATTAAATGTAGCTCTTTCTAAAATGTATTAATTCTTGTGATAAATGTGTAAACATTATAATTATTAACAATCTTTTTAAATAGATACTTACGTAATTTTCTCAAATTATTAAGAAAAATGTGATGAAGTTTAAAGAAATAAATTTTGAATAATAATATACGAAAGTTAGAAGTATTGAAATAGATCAATGAAGATAGATGAATCATTAAATAAATCATTTTCAATCGTGAAAAAATTTTCTGCATTCTTTCGATAACAAAAAGGTAAAAATTTTCCATAAGAATTGTTATAATTAGGTTACAGAACTGTTCTATAACAAGAAGTAACCGTGTAACGTAACATTGTTGCAATTTAGTAACGTAATTGTTTTGTAACTCGGAGTAGGAATTACACTGTAACATTTTGTATGTAACTGTTACAAAACAAAAATGTCACAGACATTCTGTACCTGTGCCATAACGATGTTACTGGAACGTTATGCAACGCTCTTACGAATATAGTTTTATAATAATTGAACTAATGTGAGTAGAGACATTTATATAACAGTTTTTATATAACTGTTAAAGAAAAACAGTGTCACAGAAGTTCTGTGAAGTAGAAAAATTTGTTTCTAGCAATTCGAAGTAGAAATTTAAAAAAAAATTAATGTTATAATACAAAAAATTTTTTTAAAGGGCCTTTTAACTGAATAAAATTATAATGATTTTTTTTTACAGGAGAACGTGATTTCACGAAAGGAATATTATTATTGGCGCTGCTGGGAATACTTGGTGAATCAGGGATTCCGAACGAGAGTGATTACCTAGCCAGAACCAAACTCATTAAGAATGCAAGAGGACTGTAACTTGGATGACAACTACAAAGATGTGGTAGTCATCGGTAGGTTTTTCATTTTTATTATTTATCATTATTTATTCCTTTATTGCACAGTTTATATAATTTCACTCATTTAATGATTTGATATTATTTTACTTTATTTAATTAATTATTATTTATAATATCTCTAGGAATACATTTTAGTTAATATTTTTTTAATATCATTAGAGAACTATAATTTCAGTTACCAACGCCACATAATCCTTCTGATAAATGGACTTAATCTCGACAAAACAAATAAATATCTGTGGAAAATTTTTAATCAGTCTCCTTAGAATATTGGAATGTGGAAATAGAGAAATAATCCAAGTTCCTATTAGATTTAACTACTTGCTTTTACGTGTCACATCAAACAATAATAAGAATATCATTTAAAAATTTTTTTTGAAATGCACACTATTCTTTTTTTTTAATGGATTTTTCCTCGAGATTCACGATTCACATTAAAGATTAAATAGTAAAAGAAAAAAATACTCTTTAAAACATACAAATATGAATTGAAATTGGATCTGGAGTTTACTGTTCATAATCCACTGTAGGCATAATATTCTTAACCGATTTTTATTTCTTTTTTTAGAAATGCTCAACAGTAAATACTTCTGAACGTCATTGGGCTTGATTTTCAAATTTAATTCTATAGAACTTATTATTTAAACAAATATAACGTAAAAAATGGCTATTTAAATCAAAAACTATTTCATAAATAAATGATCATTTTTCTTTCCTTTCTTTACAATTACGTATTTACTTTCTCATAAAACTAATTAAAAATTTTTTTAAAAGTAATTTCAAAATTTAAAAATCATTAACATTAAATATTCAATATTGTTAACAATAAATATTATCAACAAAATAAAAAACCAAGCACTGGCTCTCTGAAAAAAAATTGTTCACTAAATCATGCGGCAAAACGTTAAGTAGTAGTATTCTATCATGATAATGTTTCAGTATCTTCAAATTGTTATTATTAACAACAAATTCAAAAATTACCCATTTTTCTCGAGAAAAAATAGTTTTATTTTATTAAAGTATATGGTAAACAGATGAATAGTAATATTTCATCAAGAGAATGCCTCAGCAACAGAAAATGTCTGATTTAAAAATTTGTTTATAACATTTGTTATTAACCATAAAATAATTGAAGTTGCTGACTCATTTTTTTGTTGAAATATTACTATTCAGATCTCTACCACATGATTTAGTAGAAAAAAGATTTTTTTCCAAGAGAAAATCCCTCTTTTTAAATTTGTTAATAATTTTTTGTCGTTAAAAATAAAAAATATTGAATTTTCATATTTTTTTTATTTTAAATCACTTTGAAATAAAATTTTAACCTTTTTTTGAGAAAATCAATACATATTTGTAAAGGAAATGAAGAAATATTATCATTTGTTAATGGAATTGTTTATAAAAATAGTCATTGTTAATATTTAGTCATTTTCCCTTATTAACATTATTCTTATAGAAAATTAAAAAAATTTCAGTGAAAAACAACATTTTTTCTGCCGTTGAGGTTTGGAAACATGTATTTGTTTATATATTTGTTAAAATAATTGTTTGTAACAATTAGGTTGAATCTTAAGCTAAATATTTATGTTCCTTGATTGTACCTGCATAAGTCTTTTCTTCAACGATGGAGAATAATATTTTTGAAAAAGCCTTTTTTTACGCATTATTTGTTTAAATAATAAGTTCCACATAATCAAATTAAAAAATTTAGGCTAATAACGTTCTGAAGCATTCACTGCCGAGCATTTAAAAAAAAATTAAAATCGGTTAAAAACGGGCTGGTTGTATGAATTTTAGATTATATATATTTTAAATACTGCATAAAAATCTAAAAATTGTAATGCACTTTAAAAAAATGTTGAATACTTAATTTCTGAGAAAAAAAGTATCGAAAGCCCTATTCAAACAACTCTGTGACCTTGACACGTCACATCCGGAAAAAACTGTTCTAGCCAATCCTGGTTGGTTGGTTTGCTTGGAATTCTAATTGGCTGAGGACTACTTTCGCTCCTTTCTCCAATCAGCAATGCCTCATTTTTCTGCGACAAATTCAAAAAGGATACTTTTAAAGCTAAAAAAAATCTCTAAACTTATTTGAAAAAAAACTGTTCTTAAGTAATTACATTCAATCTATAGTGCTCTTTCAATTTCACAATGAAAAAGAATATTTAAAAATATACAACTACCCCATTATTGCCTCTAGTGGATTATGAACATTAAATTCCAGAACCGGCCCACTGTGGCTAATTGTAAAATCGATGAACTCTACAATTATAATCCTAATGTATTTTGAAATAAAAAGTAGTACCGATATAATTCCCTAATATTGAAACAAATCGGGAAATAAAATGAAAAATTGTCTTGAATTCTTTCTTTCAGGAAATGGGCCAAGTGGAATATGCTTATCATACATGTTCGCTGGAAACTGGCCTTACTATAACGGAGACCCACATCCGGGCGATGAGATGCTGACAGCAAGATTGCGATACAGCATAGGAACTCAAACTCCAAATGGTTTAGATCACAACGAATTCAAGGAAAATGGACACCACTGTAGATGCCAGGATGGAAAGCAAGGAAGGAACCTGGTGCACAGCACTCGAGAAGCTCTTGAAACTCTTTCTCTGGGTTTGGAAGGCAGAGGAAGTAGACCTCTTGCCAGACTTATGGATCAGTTGCAACATCCTTGTACTGATGCTGGATTGGATATCCCAAGTCTACTTACTTGGAAATCACCTGAAGAGTGTCCAGATCACAAAATCGTGGACCATGTGGTCTTAGGAAAGGGACCACCTGGTGGAGCCTGGCATGTAAGTTCTCCAATTATGACTTTTTATAAGGTTCCGAATTGTTGGGTAGCAACTTTACTAAGTAATTGCAATTTTTTTCAGTCGCTGGATCCAAACGTCTTAACGATAAGTCTGAGTCGGTGGATGTCTCTTCCAGGTTTGGATTTGAGGCACTGGGAATTACTCGTTGAGGCTGAAAAGCAAAGAACAATTTTCGAAAATAGGGGCGATGGTTCCTGCTCAATCCAGGAAAAAATTAGTGCCTGCAAACCAGCAACTAGGGTATCAATCGGCACAGTAGCTGCATATTATAGAGACTATGTAACCAGGCAGGGACTTGAAAAATATTTTCGATGGTTGGTAGCCGTTGCATAATTTAAAGCAAAAATTTTGTATTATTTAATTGATTTTTTGTTATTTAAAGCAGGGACCCGACCAAAACTTTCGTTCCATTTCGTTACTGCCAGTTAAACAAAATAATGTTGAACCAAGCATTAATGTAATTTCATATATTATCTAATTTTTCCCAAATCTAGAAGTAGCAGATCAAAGTTTAGTCAAAAATATTTAGTTTTTTTTCTATTAATGCCGAAATGAAACAAAAGCTTCGGTCGGGTCCCTGGTTTAAAGTTTAATTTTCTGAATCTGGTAGCCAATAAATATTGTTTTTATAATTAACTTAATATGTATATATTTTATTTTTAAAGTGGGACGACGATAACATCGGTGAGACCGAATCCTGACATTAATGACAATGAGAAAGGATATGGTTGGTTGGTGCAAGGTTTTGAAAACGATACTGGCAGGACTTTCCGATACCGATGTAAAAAAGTCGTTCTTGCAACTGGTACAACGGACTCGTCGAATCGACTGGGAATTCCAGGAGAAAAAGCACACAGCGACTGGGTGACACACGATCTTAACGTACTCGAGTCAAGACTCGATCAACTCGTCAGTTCACAAAGTAAAAATATTTCAATCTTTTATTTTCAAGCAAGCCTGTCAGCTAGTCTCTTCTTCTATTTTTGATCACTTTTTTAAAAAGTCTCCTTTTTTGAAGAAATTTTAAATAATTATTTCTCCCCTTTCCTTTGTATTCGCTTTAAATTTGATGCAAGTGTAAATAATTTCACATTTTTTAATTTAAAATTGAAGGCTTGGCTTCGAACTATACATTTTAAATGAAGCATTCAAAATTAAGAATTTTAATTTAAGTCACGGTGCGGCTGAACCAACTTTAAATAAAAGTTCCAGATAATTGGATTTTTTTATTGTTTATGGTAATATGGCATCCCACGAAAATTTTAAGATGGAAATGAAAATAATCGGTTGGACGCTTTTTGGAAAAAGTTGATTTATGTATTTAATTACTAGGAAATGAAGAAATTTCCATAAGATTATATGGTAAATTTTGGTTAACACTTTTTTAAAAGATTTTATTTATCGAATGTGGTTGTGTCACCCCACGAACATTTCAAGATGAAAATAAAAATAATCGGAGGGTTTTTTTTCTTTTGAAAAACTCGACTTTTGTATTTAAGAAGAAATTTTCATAAGATTATATGGTAAATATTGGTTAAAATTTTTTGTAATAGACTTTCTTATTGAATATGGTTGTCTATCATCCCACACATATGTTAAGGTGAAAATGAAAATAATCGGAGGGTTTTTTTTTAGAAAAAACTTGATTTTTGTATTTAATTATTAAGAAATGAAGAAATTTACCATATTATGGTAAATATTTTCATTCTAATCTTAAAATGTTTATGGGGTGACAGTAACCACATTCAATAAAAAAATCTATCAAAAAAATGTTGAACAATATTTAACCTATAATCTTATGAAAATTTATTTATTTCTTAGTAAATACAAAAATCAATTTTTTTCTTTAAATATTCCTCCTATTATTTTCATTTTCATCTTAAAATGTTTGTGGGGTGACAGACGACCACATTAAAAAAAGATCTATGAATAAAAATGTTAATCAATATTTACTATTTAATCTTATTAAATTTTCTTTATTTCTTAGTAATCAAATACAAAAATAGACTTTTTTCAAAAAGTGTCCGACCAATTACTTTCATTTTTATCATGAAATTCACGATTTTGTGAATAATCGATGAATTTTGAATATTTTAATTTTGAAAGTTTCTCTTTTAAAATCTTACCATTTTAACCGCTGAAATATTAAATGCTAAGGTTTTATACTTTTTAAATTGTAAATTATCCAATTTTGAGTGGTGCAGATTGAAAATTAATGAATGTTTGGGGCTTTCAGCTTTAAATATCTAAATTCTGAAAAATTAGTTTAAAATATTTAATTTTTGTATTGTTCAAATGGAAATATTTTTAATTGTGAATGTTTTCAGTTTAAACTTGTTAATTAAATTAATCAATTATTTTTTGAAATTATTTAATTGTTAATGATTCAGTCTGAAATTTGTTCAATTTTGAATGCTTATATAATTTTAATCTTTCAATTTCGAAAGCTTTTGAGCGAATTTATTTCAAATTGGGCAGTTTTTGCACATAATCGTTTCAGGAGAAAATATTTTTTCAAGGGATTTTAGACAACCCGTATTTCACCGATTAGAGGAAAAGATTTCTTTGAATAAGTTATGAGTATTATAAATGGCGGCAGTTTTTCTGAAAATCTTTAAACTGAATTTTCTCAAAAAGGCCATCGTTTTTTTCTTGATTTTTTTGTTAAAGCTGGTACTAATGTGGTGCATATATCCCATAAGAGTTTATCTTGTGCCCGCGCCTTGGAGGAGAAAAAATTGGATTTCTTTTTAGGAAAAATGAAAATTCGCATTTTTCGCAATAACAAGGCGATATACGAAAAAAGTCAACAGAGCAAAGTTGTTCTAAGAATAAAGTCTCTTAGCAATTTTTTCTATCTTGCGTATTTTTCGAAAATTTCGCTAAAATATGACTTAAGTCGGCTACAATTGTATTTTTCTTAAAGCAATAAAATTTTCTAAATTTTTGTTTATAGATTTTCAGAAAAGCCCATAAATTATTCAAAATCAATTTCTCGTCTAATCGATGAAATACGCGTTATCTAAAATACCTTGAAAAACAAACATATTTTATCCTGAAACGATTCTGTGACTTGAGCATGCACAGTCTGCCCGATTTGAAATGAATTCAGTCTTTTATTTATAATGATTTAATTTTGAGCCCTTTAAATTGGAAATTACCTCTTTTAAAAAATTTTAGTTTAAAACTGTTTACTTTTCAATTTCTATAATAAAGAAATATTTTTCGAAAAAACGATATTACTGAAAATATGTTTTACATTATAAATGGAATTAAATCAAATAATAAAATTCCCCAAATAAGAAATTTGTTGATTTTATTATTTCATTTAATTCCTTTTGTGTGATAAAATATATTTTCACTAATACAATTATTTCATTTACAAACAGTTCCAATGTAAGTTTCAGTTAGTTGACACCTTCTATCAATTAAAAAATGACAATCTGAAAATACTTGCAATAATTTGAAATTTCCAAATTTAAATCGTTCAAATTAATTGTGCAATTTGAAATTGAGTACCTTAATAAGTGTAGCAATTTTAAATTTAAAACGTTCAAGATTAGAGCGTTTAAAATTGAACAACATTCTAATTTAAATTTCAATCTTTTCAAACGGATCAGTTTCCAGATGAAATATTAAATAATACTAAACTCAATACCTACATTCAAAATTTAAAATTTTCGGATTGAAATAACTTGAATTGAAAATATTCCAAATCAAACGTCGTCACCATTTTCGAATCAAAAAGCAAATTTTGACATGCCTCAATTTTAATAAAATGAAAATTCTCTGACCATTTATTTTATAGATTCGTGTTCCATAATTGGTGAAACCGAAACAAGTGGGCATTCAGTGGATCCGGTTTTGGTAGTTGGTGCAGGTTTAAGTGCAGCAGATGCGATAATGGCAGCAAGATTTCGAGGAATTCCGGTTCTCCACGCCTTTCGCGATTCCTCAAACGACTGGAGCAAAGAGAAGCAAGAAAATATCAAATTGAATGGTAGCGGTTTTGATAGACTGCAGTGGCTTCCTGTTTCGATTTATCCAGAATATCACAAAGTCTATGAGATGATGGCGGATGGGGGGACAAATTATCCTCTCTATAAAGCTCTACCTGGATATACTCTCATGGATGTGAATGTAAAATCCAATGGAAATTGTCATCCAAAGGATAAGAGAGTCACTCTCTGTACTCCGGATGGCGAGTTGGTTTCATACCGAGTCTCATTTGCTGCAATACTCATCGGTGAGAAATAGTTTATTAATACAATTGTGGGGCCGGATTCTATAACCGCCTATAAATTTTTCTTACTGAACGGCACTGGCCCTTGGACACTTTTCAAACAAGTTTTGAATTTTAACTTCAGAAGTACATATTCTTATATTAAATTTAATTGCGCATCTATTTTCTCTAAAAGAAAATTGTAGCTTTTGCCGTGTTCGAAAATTTTGCCGAAAAATCCGATTCTTAGAAAACAAATTTTTTTCTCTTTTTTTACTTCAACTCGCCATAATTTAACTAATTCTTGGAATTTTTTGAGGAAATTTACAGAAAATATTTTTATGATATTCTACGACTAGTAGAGTAAATAATATTTAAACATTTTTGTTGGAACAAAAGTTATACATTTTTACATAAGACATTGAATGAATCATGCATTCATATTTTCAAGCTCATGGGGAGTCGAGCGAATTTTGAGCAATAAAAAACTTCCAGCGGGAAAGTTGTTCAGAAAGGTGTAAATATGTGTTCTGTCGAAAATATTATTCAAGATAAATCATCAATAAGGAATGATGAAGGTTTTATTTTGGTCGCGCACACAGTGGTGCAAATCTGGAATTTACTATTCAGAAAAGTCTACAGTTTTCATTTTTTAACCGATTTGGAAGGGTTTTTCTCAGAATTAAAGAGTATTAAATTCTTCACAAAACGAAGCGATATTTTTGAGTTTAATCATTTTTACTCTATTTTTTGGAAAACAAGGTTAAAACGAAAGTACTTCTTTAACTACTTATAACTTATTACTTTATTTTAGTACTTAATTTTTCTATTTTTTAACGAAAAAAAATTATTTGCTGTCTAATATGTATCAAAGTATGTTCTGAAACTTACTAGCCTACAGAAAACTGTTAACACTCAACATTTAACTTTGTTATAAACAAATGAAGTTGAAAAATAGAACCTTTTCATGCTTTTTTCGTGAATTTTTTTTTTCATCTAATATGTATCATAATGGTTTACTAGAGTAACTAAACTGCAGATTATTGTTTACGCTTGTTATTTAGTTTTGTTATAAATAATTAAATTTAACAAAAAGATGATTTTCATCCTTTATTCGCAGAAAAATTCTTTGTCGTCTAATATTTATAGAAGTAGCTTCTCAAACATAATAAACTCTAGAAAATGGTTAAACCTTAAAATTTAGGCTTTTTATAAATAACTCAAGTTAATAAATAGAGAATGTTATTCTTTTTTTCTCATAAAAAAATTCAAATTTAAAATAAAAATTCGAAACTTGTTTGAGAAGTATCCAGGAGCCGAAGCCGTTCAGCGAGAAAAATTTATAGGCGGTTATAGAATCCGGCCCCTCAATTTTACTAGGGTGACCATTACGGCGGAGAGAAAAAATATTTTATTTTATTTTTTTCAAATTCAGAGGGGGTCCAAAAGTTGTAGTTTGGTACCCGGATCTCCAATAAAAAGTTACAGATAAAAAAATATATCTTATGTTCGCGCATTGGCGATAAAGCTCAAAATAACAAATAATAGCGAATTTTTTGTTATTTTGGAATGAAATCAATTTTTTTAATAGATGAAAAGGGTTTCTAAAATTAGTATTTACAACTATAATTATCCTCCGAAAACTATGCACCAATAAAAAAAATCCGTATACATCGTAGATTGTCATTAAACTTGAAAAAAGGAGAAAAATCATGTTTTTGCGTGAATAAGTGACATTTTTATTATTAGTAATGATTTTTTTATGTACGTAAAGGGTTATATAAGTTAAAACTTACACATATAATTATCCTGCAGAAGCTACACAGTAATAAACAGATTCTTCTACATCGCAAATTTTCATTAAATTCAAATAAATTATATAAAATCATGATTTTCAACTATTTAAGTCTGCTTTTCGTTGACTTTTAAGCCCGAAAAGATGCATTTTCAACAAAGAAGATAATTTTTATCCAAGAAAAATGAATTTTCAACCAAATAGTTCAATTTTCAGAAAACAGAAAAAAAACAACCACAAAGTTACAAAGTTTAATTTTCAAGCCAAGAAGACGGATTTTTTAGAAGACTGTTGAATTTTCAACAAAAAAGTTATTTTCAAGCAAGAAAGACGAATTTTTAATCTAAAAAAGATGACTTTCTTACTATAAAAGATGAATTTTTACCCCAAAGAAATGAGGTTTCAAAAAAAAGATAATTTTCCACCAAGAAAGATGAATTTTCAACCAAACAGTTGCTTTTACTACCAAATAGTTGAATTTTTAAGCAAGTAGTTGAATTTCCACCCTAAAAAGATGACTTCTACCATAAAAAATAAATTTTAAACCTAAAAAGAACGAATTTTTAACAAAAGAGTTGATTCTTCAAGCTAAAAAGTCAAGTGTTTTAGAAAACAGTTGAATGACTTTTTAGCTTGAAAACTCAACTTTTTTGTTGAAAATTTGCCTTTTTGGGTTAAAAATTCATCTTTTCTATATATATGTATAAAGTTGAATGTGGGTACGTATTTAATCGCATCAAATGTAAACGCGGGCATGAATCATCACCAAACTTCGCATGTGCATTCTTGAGAAACTCTGTCTTTTTTTTTTGGTTAAAAATTCAACTATTTTGTTGAAAATTCTTCTTTCTTTGTCGAAAGCCATCTTTTTTATTTAAAATTTATCTTTTTTTTGGTTGAAGGTAACTTTCTTCTTGAAAATCAAACTTTTAAGGTTGAAAATTCAACAGTCTTCTAAAAAATTCGTCTTCTTGGCTTGAAAATGCAACGGTTTTTGGCTGAAGTTTGATCTTTTTACTTGAAAGTTCAACTATTTGGTCGTAAATGCAACTCTTAGGTTGAAGTTTTTTTTCTTTCTTGAAAATTCAACTGTTTGGTTTCAAATTATTTTTTTGTTTTGAATATTCATATTTTCTGGTTTAAAATTCAACTGTTTTCTGAAAAATTCGACTTTTTATCTTGATGAATCAACTCTTTTGTTGAAAATTCGTTTTTTTGGGTTGAAAATTGATCTTTTATGGTAGAAAAGTCATCTTTCTAGGATAAAATTTCAACTACTTGCTTAAAAATTCAACATAAGATATATATTTTTTTAACTGTAACTTTTTGTGGAAAATCCGGGTACCAATTTACAATCCTTACACCCCCTCCGAATTTGAAATATATATATATATATATATATTTGCACCTCACTAGTGACCATCCGTCCAGATTTTCCCGATCATGTCTTCTTTTTGAAGCACGCGACTTTTGTCCTACAGGGGTTTTCACTTTGTCCGGGTTTTTATAAGTATAGGATTTTTTAGTTTTTAAATAGAAAAAAATATTGCCTGAGTGAGTCTAGTGGTTTTCTTTTTTCATTTAAATGAAAAATATTCTTATAATTGCATGTTCTATTGATTGCTTTTTATTTCTGTGAGTGATAAGCCGAATTTCGTGTTATGAAAAGATGGATAAATTGTGCTTTCTTAAAATTATTGTTTCAAAATTCAAAGTAACTGAAAATAATAAAATATCCGGGCCTAAAATGTAGTAGACCGAAATGAAAAAGTGTGCAGTGGAAAATTAACTTTATTTTCTAAGGAAAATTTCCAATTTTCCAAGGTAATATTTTTTAATTATTAAAAATGAACTTCAATGTTCGTTTAAACTATTATTCTTCAATCTATAAATTATCAAAATTCCTATTTATTTATCGCTTCTGTCTCCCCCCTGAGCGTCTCTTGATACCCAGTACTCAAGGTCTTTGCTCGAACAGTCAGTGCCGTATCAGAAGTTGTTTACATCGCGACTCTCTGGGCATATACTTTTGTACGTGAGCCGGGTTCAGAGACTGTATATGCGGTCCTGAGTGTTTACTCACTCGTCGCTTTAAATCCGGTTGAATCTAGATTTTAATAGCGTCCGCTACTTGGCCGACCAGATCCGAGGTTGGCCAAATAACGCGAATGAGTGTATTTGATTGAAAATCATCTTTTATGATGAAAATTCGACTGTTTTGTAGAAAATTCGTCTTTTTGGCTTAAAAATTCAATAATTTGGTTCAAGTTTTTTTTCTTCTTGACTGAAAAATCTTTCTTGGTTGAGGATTTAACAATTTTCTTGAAAATTCGTATTTTGTGGCTGAATTCAACTGTTTTTGATTAAAAATGAAAAACTTTCTCAGTTGAAATATCAACTACTACATTTTTCGTTGAGAATTCATCTTGTTTGGTTGAAAGTTAAACTACTTTGTTAAAAATTCATTTTTTTTTACTGGAGATTCATCTCTTTGGTTGAAAATTTGACTATTTTGTTAATACTTCGTTTTTTTAAATTGAAAACCAGTTTTTTTAACTGAAAATTTAATTATTCCATTTTTGGTAAAAAATTGATCTTTTTTAGTTGAAATTCAACTGTTTTATAGGAAATTCGTCTTTTTGGATTAAAAAATTAACAATTTGGTTGAAATTTTTCTCTTTTTGACTCATAAATTTTTCTCGGTTTAAAATTCAACTTTTTGTAGAGAATTCGTCTTTTACGGTCGAAAATTCATCTCTTTGGTGGAAAATTAATTTTTTCAAATGAAAATTTAATTATTCCATTTTTGGTTAAATTTGATCTTTAGTTGAAAATTCAACTATTTTGTTAAAAAGTCATCCTTTTTGTTTGAAAATTCAACTGTTTTGTAGGAAGTTCGCCTTTTTGACTCAAAAATTCAACAATTTTGCTAACATTTCTCTCTGTAATGAAAAATCTTTCTTGGTTGAAAATTCAAAACTTTTGTTGAAAAATCAACTATTTTGGTAGAGAATTTAACTATTTGGTTGAAAATGATATTCTTTGTTGCAAATTCATATTTTCGAGTTCAAAATTCATCTGTTTTGTAGAGAATTTGTCTTTCTGGGATGAAAATTAAACAATTTGGTTAAAAAATTTTTCTTCTTGGCTGAAAAATTTTTCTTGGTTGAAAATTTAACTATATTTTGTTAAAAATCCGTCCTTTTTGGTTGAAATATCAACTATTACAGTTTTCGTTAAGAATTAATCTTTTTTATTAATAAAAAATTCAACTACTCGGTTGAACTACTTTGTTAAAAATTCATTTTTTTGGTTGAAGATTCATCTCTTTGGTTGAAAAGTTAACTATTTTGTTGGAAATTGGTTTTTTTTGTTGTTGAAGATTTTTTGTAACTGAAAATTTAATTACTCCATTTTAGGGGTGAAAATTCATATATTTTGTTAAAAAATAATTTTTTTTCGTTGAAGATTTATCTCTGGTTAAAAATTTAAATGTTTTGTGAAAAGTTCGTTTTTTTTTGTTGAAAATTCAACAGTTTGATTGAAAATTCGTCGTTTAGGGTTGCAAATTATTGTTTTTTGGTTTAGGATTCAACAATTCTTTGAAAATTCGTCTTTCGTGGTTGAATTCAACTGTTGTTTATTAAAAATTAAAAACTTCTCTGGTTGAAATATCAATTATTAAATTTTTCGTTTATGCTTCATCTCGTCGTTTAGGTGAAATTTCAAGTACTTGTTTGGAAGTGTAACTACTTTGTTAAAAATTCATCTGTTCGGTTCAAAACTTTATTATTATTCTTTTGTTGAAAATTCGTCTTTTGTGGTAAAAAAAATTAATCCTCTCGATTGAAAGTTGATCTTTTTGGTTGAAAATTCAACTATTTGGTTGAAAATTTATTTATTTTGTTGAAAATACAATTTTTTACTTGAAATGTTAAGAGTTTAAAGCGTTTCGAATTGCATTCAATATAGTGCCTACATCAATTTTATTTAAACGAATTTATTACCATATTTTCGTAAAAAATCTCATCATTTGTCCTGTTTTTAGAGCATTTTTTGGCCTGTGAAACCTGTTATCGCTACAGTTGAAAGAATGTTTTTTGGATGTTTCTTGTAGGGGGGGGGGGGGCAGCATACAAAAGGTGAGTTGCCCGAAATTTGAAACATTTTAAGCCCTGTAAAATATTCATTTAAAAACTTTGAAATATAATTACACGTGAGGACGGTTTTTATATTTTTCTTTTTAATCTTATTCTTCAATTCATCCGATTTATTTTCACTCTTATTTTTTTCTTATAGCGTTGTAAAATAAGAAAGAGCAAAAACTTTTTATTGTTTGTATTTTAAAAAATAACGTTAAATTTTAATGTTTTTATAAAAAGTAGGATTAAAACTTTAGTCCACTTTTTTCCTTTTTTTTCAAGGCCTATGTCCTACTTTGTTTTCTTTTTTGAAGTCCGAGTGTTCTACATTCTGAAAATTAACTCTGGTCACCCTAAATTTTACATATCCAAGAAAATTGAATATGCAAAAAGGAATATTTGCCAACAATTTTGTCCAATTTTTAAAAATAATAATATTAAAATTCTATTCAAATCCTACTGCTACACATTTTTTAAGATCCTGAAAGTTATTTGAGTCGGCGAAGACTACTGATTAGTAATATTTAATCATTATAATTTTCAGGATCAAAGCCAGATTTATCCTACCTCGAGGATGGTGGAGTTGGCTTAGGAAAACTTCAAGATCGCCCAATCGACAGCAGGTGGAATCCTGTCGAGATTGATGATTTCACCTACGAAGTTCTTCGTGCATCAAAAAAAGGCCTCTACGCACTCGGTCCTCTCGTTGGGGACAATTTTGTACGTTTTATTCTAGGCGGCGGTTTCGCCATTTTGGTGCACATACTCTCCACGTGTAAATGAAACACACTAGATTCAAATTTTTATCATTCTTGTGGAGTTAGCACAAAACAGTTGATTTCCTGGCGAAAACATTTCTCTGAATTTCTCACTAATATCGAGAAAACAAAATCTATTTTTCTAAACTTTCCAAGCTGAAACTAAAAACTTGAGAATTCTTTTTGAAAATGGACTTTCAAAAGAAAATAAAAACATTCTGATTTTTCAGAGGAATATTACTCAGCAGGAAAATGAGTGAGAAATAGAAAATTTATGAGGAATCTTGTATGTCAATTTGTGATGACCTTAAACCACCCTTATACTAAGAAAGACGAAAATAGGAGAGTCTCCTCAAATTAGGAATTTTATAAATACTCCCGATGTTATTTTTGTATATATTGTTATTTTTACGACAATTTCAATATACCGAAAAAATATACTTCAAATATAGGGAGATGATTGGTCTTGACTTTGCTGTGCAAAGCGATTGCTTTTAAGAATCAACAGTTTTGTGAAAACAAATTACCTACGAAACCTGTGATTATGTTGATTTTTAATTTATACATTTTTCTAAACACAATTGTTGAATTTTATTCAAAATTTTCAGCTTTTGTGTTACCTTATAAAGTAGTTTCAAACTATTCTTAGAATTAGGATTTGCATTTTAATAGAATTTGTTATCTTATTTATTATAAAACAAGTAAAATAAAAAAATAATCAAGTCTATAAAATTTTCATTAGATACACAAAATTAGAGATATTGGTTTCAAATCTGATTTTGTGTAAACAAACATTTTTCTACTTAAACAACTGTAGTGAGATAATTTCAAAACCTACACCACGTAAAATTATGCTTATCAAATATTCCAAATGCCTCAGAGTGGAAAAGTGGAAGACTGACTTTAGGGAGGATTTAAATTTGTACGGCGTACTATTTTTAAAAAGGAACGTCTTTCCATTTTTTTATCATGTAGAATTCACGAAGATATTGAAATAACATTTTGCAAGTAGGACTCATAAAATGAAACTGAAATCCAAAGAAAAAATAGTGATTTGAATTTTTGTAAGTGAACATTATTTGCCGGATAGTATATTTTTTAATTTTGTAGTTTTGCATTGGGACCTAATAATTGAATTCAAAAGAAATTTTCTTGATTTCAGTTTCAATTTACTATAGAAATTTGACTCATCAGAACAAATTCACTATAAGACATTCCTTTAGAATTTCGTAGCCTAAGAGATAAAATTTCAAAGGCGCGATTATTTTTTCTGTTTCTAACGCTGTCTTACTTTTGTATCTAGTGACTCTAAATATTTTGTGAATATTTTACTCCAATGCACTTCAAATATACATTTTCAGTTGTTAGAGCAGTACATTTTTTCGACGAACATATTTTTTTTCGTTAAAGAATTTGAATTTTGTAGAATACGACTTAGTCTGTGATAAGAAAAGCGACGTTGCGAATATTTAGAATATGTAATATTACAAGAGATTGTAAAAAAAAAATAAATAACCTGAACTGTTAATGACTGCATATTTTTTCCATCCACTTGCACTAGTTTAAAATCAAATGAAATGGTGAAAATAACACCCCTCATCATCACGAATAAAATTGATTTAATTTGAAAGGATAATACGTTTCTGAATTAATTAAACCATTTAATGCTATACAATAACGTACTCTTTCATTCACTTCTAAACGACGAAAGGAAACAAGCAACGATACAACAATCATTTAAAATCTGAACAAAGTACTGTGTCACGTTGGCACATATTTACAATTCATATAATAGACATACACCCACATTATATACAAACACTTAATTTGTTCGATTAACATTGGACCTCTCCGTTTGGAACTAAACCAACGCAATACAAATTGCACAGCAAGGCTTATTTTGAGAAATATTTTTGATTTTGATGAAGCAATTTTATCTAAAACATACTTTAAACAGATAAATTCGTATCTAAATCTTCAAAAATCAAGAACCAATTACATTTCATGACAAAATATCAAGTACATTGCCAGAAAAAAATATAATTAATAATTTCTTTTAGGCTTCTATAAACATTTTCCCAAAATTAAAGAAACTTCACAGAGTTTAATTTTGTTGTAAAATAAGCGCTGTCAATCTTATTCCCTGTTGCGACTTTTTTCGCATAATAAGTAACATTTGGCTTTTTAGCGTACTTTAAAAGCGTACTTTTAAAGTTTTTAGAAGAACGAAGAGAAAACTTAGAACAATTATAGCACTGGCAAGTATCAATATACAGTACATTTTACGATTTGCTCTTTGGTACGAATCGGCCTTTTTTAGTTGCTGATATCCTTCGTAAACTTGCACTTGAGTTTGTTCGATATTGTAATCGATCCGATCCAAAATCGTGCCTTGGTCTTGAACCATATGCGCAAGATCCTGCGGTTGACAAATAATTGAATTTTGTCTTTGATATGCTCAAAAATTCTTATTAAAATATTCTATTACACTTCATTATGCTTAAAAAATGAAGTTCAACTAAATGGAATGAGAGTAATTTTTAAAAAGGACCTAACGTACATTTTAGAATTTTATTTTACTCACCTTGAATATGTGATTAAGTTCCGATATACTATGCACTATGTGGCCAACTTCCTGTTCTCTTTCCATTGCCAGTCTCATATTTTCTTCAGCATCGTCAAAGTTTAAAAGAACAGACTGCTGCTGCTGTTGACCCTGCTGCCAGTAATTTGAAGTACCGTCTTCGTGAGTCGATTCAGAAAGCCACAAGTCCACTGATCCATTTAATACTGGTGTTTGTTCCTCCTCAAAAAATTGTCTATTTCTCTCTTCCCTTGAGTTCACCTCTAAAAATATATAACATGGAGAAATTTTCACAGAGCTACATTAAAACGTTAGTAAATAGAATCGTGGCATTTCGGACTTTGAATTTAGGTATTTCAAATTGTACAAATTCCAGGGCTCGGACTCACTTCAAGGATTAAAAATAGTGTCAGTAATGGCATATGTTTTGAAAAATAGTAGCAAAATAGTGACATAGATTTTTAAAATAAAAAACTTGTAATATAAATCACGCAGGCATCGGATCAACTAGAATGATTTTTAAAAAATCGCATAAGTCACATAAGTCGCATGAAATTTCGAAATATTTCTTTCCTTAGAAATACAAAGTAAAAGTTCCGGATAAAGAACTCCAATTTGTAATATTTTTGTTTTGTAACGAAGAAAATTATATCAAAAGCTATACTTATAGAAAAATACATAAAATAATAAAAAATATGTAGAAATTCGAACTTCCTTCTTACTAGCATAAAATCCTATGGATTTGCAAATTATATTTGCACAAATGAAATTAATTGTTTAACCCATTCAATCTTTATTTGAAATGACAAGGCATACACATATTAAGCAAAAACATTTTATGAAGAAAATCCATAAAATTATATTGATCACTTTGCAGTCTATGCAGGTATCTTGAATTTCTAGAAGATTTTATTGTGTAAATTCAAAACTCAATTTAACAAGTTCTATTCTGATATTTTGCTATCATTTGATGAAATTTTGTATAAAACTTCTTTATTAAATTTCTTATACCACGGTTGCTGCAAAATTTTAATTTCTAAATTCCAATCATTTTTCAGCTTTTTTCAAAAGTAATTTTAAAAAGTTTTACATCTTACGCTGACAGTTCCATCCCAAAACAAGTATAGACTTTTACAGGAAGAGAAAAATATTATTGAAGAAGAGTAATCGCATAAAATAAAACTAATTAAACTCTGATTTGAAACATTTGTAAAGATAAAGAAAATCTTTGAAAATTCCTACTTCATTAATTCCAATAAAATTAATCATTTTTTCAGGAATTTCTTAATACTTTGAATTATTTTAAAATAAATTAGATTCCAATTTTATGGACGCCCATAATTTAATTATTCTTCAATGAAAGGATTGATCCACGTCTAAATTTTTTTTTTTTTAAATTTAAACTTACCTACTTGCATTATTTTCAAATGAGGCAAGTTTATAATTTAAATGATTTTGAACTTGGATTACCTGGATTTTAAAACTTTGTTCATTTAAAGGTTTTTTCAATTTGGAATAATTTTTAGGTTTTAGTTTTTTTTTTAAATTTAACATCTTGCAAAATCGAAAGATTTCAATTTTCTGTTACGTCGTTTAATTTCAACTTCATTCTTTCCCCAACTCGAATCTTTTCTATTTGAAAGATAAGCTTTTATTAAGCTTTTATTCAGCATTGTTTATTCTTGAAGCCATTTACATTCAAATATTGTTAAGTTTGGAACTTATTTCTTTTTAAATTCTTCAAATCTAAATTCATTTTAATTTTTAACGCTTCCAATTTTATATTTTTTACTCTTGAAGGTGATAAAACCAAATTGATGATTTTAAAAAATCTTTCAATCTGAGATAGTTAATTTTTGAATGATATTCAATTAAAAATATATCGATAATTAAGGCTTTCATTGAAAATTATACTTTGAAACAGTACGATTGAAATATGAATTTTTTCACTTTTTAGTAATCGAATTTGAAATTATTCCATTTCGGACGTTTTCGACTTTAAAATATTCAACCTAAAAGTGATTTAATTTAAAATGGTAGAAGTTTGAGAGAAAATAATAAAGAATAAATAAATTTTTAGTATTTTAAATTAATTTTTGTATATATTAGCCTTTGAGACTATTTTTTGGGATATATTTCTGTACTTCAGATGGTAGACATGTTATTTTAGCTAAACATCAAAGTTCGAAAATATTTTTAAAGGTGAAGTGAAAAAATAGGGGCATTAGCGGGCAAATTTGAGAAAATAGTGGCACGGCTCAACAAAAATGTCAAATAGTGTCAATAGTGGCGTAAGTCCGAGCCCTGTATTTATACAATTGCAAGTATAAGAATAATAGCTGAACATTTTTAGATAGAAAAAATCTTACGTTGTAGATAATGATTTTGGGCAGTTCGATAACGAATGGCCATGTCTTGAAGTGCGGATGACAAAGCCATTACTGCACTCATGGCAAGTCGACGTTCTGCAGGTCTGGTTTCGTGTTGGGAAGCATTTTTGATAGTTTGTACTTGTCGATAGCCAGTCGAAAAAGCTCTACCAATTTCTCTCGTTAGTTGATCTATCTGTCTTTCTTCCTGTGAAAATTATTGAATCTACTTATTGAGATCATAGCATAATAAATTAAACGTGAATTACAATTTTTAATTAAAACTAAATACACTTGAATAATAGTAGCAAACCTGTGGCGTGTCATCTAAGGTTGGCCTTGTCAGCTGCTTCGAATGTAAATCAAGAAGTGTTTCAATTTTCACTCGTAATCGACTCAGAATATATTGTGTCTCTTCCAATGCGTCTATCCAGAGTGGAGGTGCACTGTTTACTAAATTTGATCCATTCATTTCGAAACTATCAGAACCTCCCATTTCCACCAGCGCCATTCTGTCTGAGAGATTCTAGAAAATAACAATGTTCAAATGATAGTTATTATATTTTTAAGTTTAAAAGAAAACAGGTATTTTTCCAATATATTTCTGTAAAAAAAGGTTATTAGATATAATTAAACTAAAAAGATTTCTAGTGACAGACAAATAATAATTTTAAAAATAATCACAATTCAAAAGATCTGAATACCACAATAATTTGTAACGAGCTAGAATTTTAATGCATCTGTGGTTTTTTAATTATAATTTACACTACATAGGTATTCAGATAAAAAAATTCTTAAATATGAATAAAAATGATAGGTATGCAGATAACTGTAAGTTAGAGACATTGCAGTATAAAAATACTTTACAAAACAGTTAATTAGCAATCGAATTTCAAAACAGCAAAAAAATAAATAAAATTCAAAGTCCATATTTTGAAAGTAGGCAAGTATTATGAAAGTTCTGACTTTGAATTAGAGATAATATTTTATCAAAACAAACGCGATAATCAAATTCTGACATGAAAAAGAGCTTATAATTAAGATTTTTGTAATTACATACCTGCTCTGCATAAATATGTTTTGTCTGTAGCGCATTATTTCTCATAAGAACGAAGGCATCCGTCAAATTTCTTGTTGCCATTTTCAAGCTTTTATTTAACTAAATTTGCATTCTAAACCAGTTTCCCTGCAAATTTGACACATCACTTCATTGGTCTGACGAGTCTGACACTCACAAATGTCATTTTCATGACAGCTGATCGTAAAAAATTCAATATTACTTTATAACAACCTAAAGATCAGCATTTCTTGAAAAATTTTGGAATTAATAATTCTAGGTCATTTCAATTCTCCTTCTACATATTCATTATTTTATATTAGTTTATTTGTCGAAACATTTTGCGTCATTTCACCATTTCACATATTGACATTTCGTGGTTATGTCAATGTCAGTAACGTAACCAGTATTAAAAAGTGAAAGTATTCAGTAATTTCCAGATTACATTTCTTTTACTTCCTCAATCACACGACGCAAAAAGGTTTTTTACTTGTCCCAAATAATATTTTTATAAATATGATCATTAAATTACCTATAAAGTGGAATATTCACGCATAAGAAAATTAAGAAGGGATCCGCTCCTCTGTGTTCCATCACTGAGTACTAACTTTGACATATATGCCGGTAAATTTAAATAACAACATTTTTTGTGGAATAGAGTCAGTGAATAGAGTTTCAAGCAAAAGTTGTAGATCGCGATCGAATTAGTCTTTCTTCAAATTATTGTTTTCGCCACTTAAAATTAATCATTTTTGTACATACTTTTTAAATTTTTTTGAAATACTCTCCTTCGAGCGAAAGTTTTTTAGGGATCAAATATTCGTAAGAAAAATCGAATACAGAATATTGAAAACAAATATAACACATTTTCTTTTATTTACAATAGCAAACACTATACACACTTGGCTTAAATTGGCTCACTAGTGAGGCATAAAAACATCAGTGATACAAAAATGTGTGCGACCATGGAAAAATGCTTAAATACAAGATTCGTGATAATTTCATGAACGCGAAGTGATTTCTAAGAGAACTTATAATCATAACAATAGTCATTTAAATCAAATAAATAGAATTAGTCAGCATGAAAACAATTCTATAACCTAAATTCTTGGTCCTAAGAAAGGATTTTCTATACCTTTCTATCAGAGTTGATGGAATTTTTTCTAGTTATTGAAACTCAATGATTATTATGTTTTTAAAACAGAGGGAAAATTAACGTGCATTTGCTACACCTTTTTCCTTATGACTTTGAGTTTCAATGACCAAAGGTCGCGTACTGTAGAGATTTCCGATTGCAACTTGTCTTCTAATTAATTCCAGTGCTTCGAGCCCATGATTATAGTGTTCTTTTATCGTTGATTTGTTTGCGATTGTCTTGTTTTCCTGGAACTCGTGGCGAATTTTTCGCAGAGCGAACGTTCTGAAAAAATAAATAATAACATTCGAAAACATTCAAAACTATACTTTGAAGTACAGATAAAATTTTCAAGTGCTTGAAACTTAAAGCGTTAACTTTTTAAATTATAATTTTAGCTATCAGAGAGTATTTTTTGTTTCAAACCATGCATATCATACATAAATTATTTTAAATAAAATTGATGTTGTTAAAAAGAAATTAACGTGATTGAGGATACTATAAAAGAAACCAGCTAACTTTTTGAAACCATTCTAGAAAGCTGAACTTATAAAATATTAAGACAGCTTTGCAGTGAGGAATATTTTATCAAACACACCTAATTATCGACGAAATTTATCAAATCATTTTACATGTTACTTTTAATAATTATGTTTTGTAAAGCGGCGAGATAAATAGGTTAAGTTTGACGGGGTTGTCTTTTTCTTGAACAAAATTGACATAAGCTAATATAAAATTGAAAAAGTACATACCTGTAATTATAAGAATGCCATTTTTTACTTTCTCTGATTAAATCCCGATAAAGTTTTAAGACTGCTACACGTCCGAATTCCATTTTTGATGAATAGATTAAACAAGATAAGTCGCTAAGCGCAATCGGGCGCAATCTAACCTCACTTTGTGCAATCTTGCTTTTGCTGCTTTTACAAAAACAAAACATTTCCGCATATTCAAAGAATTCGCCAATGAGATGTAAGAACCAAGAGAATGTCAGCTTCTAATTGATGGAAGAATTTTTATGAGAATCTCGACAACCAATCAAATAAATTGCCAGTCTTTAAAAATGAAAGATCTGTTTTTTCTTGATACGGTATACCAATGTTTAATGACTTTAATGTAGTTTTGTAATTTGTTGTAAACATTGGAGAATGTCATGAAATTCTTTATGAAGCTTATAATTAGAAATTCTGTGATTTTCCGAAGATTGAGGTTAGAATCCACACCGGTTGTAGAGACGAAACCAAAACGTTTGATCTCTGCGAATTTTTTTGTTAGCCAAACCAAATTAAAAATGGTAAAATATTTGAAACAATCGGAGGCAATAAATGTTGATAAGGAATTGTTTGACAACTATAAATTTAGCGTCGATCAATTGATGGAATTGGCTGGTTTAAGTTGTGCAGTTGCTGTTGCTAAATGTTATCCAGTTTTGGAAAATGCTTCCAAGAAAATTTTGGTTTGTTGTGGACCTGGAAATAATGGTGGAGATGGTTTGGTAAGTTATTGTACGTATTATGCCTAATAGATATTTAAATTAAAAATCTCTTTATTATACAAGACACTTGTTAAAAGGTACGGAGTGCCTAAAGCTACGCGACGCGTGGAAATAACTTGCAGCAAGATTGGTGAAGTTTTGTCCACCACCGAACTCATTTCTAACTCCCCCAATCATGTTGCACACGTAACCATAACCTCGCGTAACTATAGCAAAAGATACTGCAATTTTCTTCAAGAGCAGGGCTGCCACATAATCACTTTAGTCACTTTTTTTCTCAAATCACTTTTTGTCACTTTTTTAAGATGAACTCACTATATTCACTTTTTTAAATGAAAAGATCACTTTCTCCACTTTTCTTTCAATTAAATCGAATTCTCTTGAATTCCCTCAAATTTTTCTGAATTCGCTCCAATTTTACGGAAATCAATGGAATATTTCGGGCTAATTTCAATTCATTTGGATTTCATCCTTAATTCTTATTAATTTATCCTGAATTCTTTTGAATTATTGGGAATTATCTTGAATTTTTTAAATTATCCCTGAATTCTTTTCAATTCGCTTGAATTCACTTAATTTTACTCAATTCAATGGATTTTTGGATTTTTTTATTCATCCTGGGGTCTTTTCAACTCGCCTTGAATTCTTAGACATTTCATCAAATTCTTTTGAATTTCTTTGAACTCTTCTAAGTTCACTCCAAATTTAATGAATTCAGTGAATTTTTTAAATAGTTTTGGATAGTTTGAAGTTTACTTGATTTTTTTTTCAATTCATCTAGAATTTTTGGGAATTTCTTCGAATTCTTCTCATTTTCCTTCAATTCCTCTAAATTCACTAATTTTATTCACTCCCATTTATCTGTTTATGGAATTTTTTAATTACAAAAAATTTGTTCCAATCACTTGAATTATTCTATATTCACCCCGAATTCTTTTAAATTCTTTCGAATTCCCTTGCATTTTTTCAAATTCACTCCAATTTTAATGCATTTTAAAAATATTTATAAATTGTTTTTAATTCACTTGAATTTTTAAAAAATTCTCTTTGAATTTTGATCAATTTCATTGAATTCTTCATAGTTTCCTTAAATTCTTCTAAATTCACTCGAATTGTATGAATTTCATTGTTTTTTTATTTAATTTTTTGAAATTTTGTTTAGTGCACTTAAATTCTGTTCAATTTGCCCTGAATTCTGTTCATTCTCATTTTATTCAATTCGATGGAAATTTTTTGATTTAAAAAATTTTCTTCAATTCAATCGAATTCCTATGAATTTCATTGAATTCTCTGAAATTTCCTTGATTTCTTGTAAATTCGCTCTAATTTCACTGAAATCAATGGAGTATTTTGAATTTTTTTCAATTAATTTGGAATGTAGCCATGATTATTATTAATTTATCCTGAATTCTTTTAAATTCCTTGAATTTTTACAAATTCACTTCAAATATAATGAATTTAATGAATTTTTATAATATTTTTGAATTGTTTCAAGTTCACTTGGTTTTTTTTAGAATTCACCTTGAATTTTTATCAATTTTATCGAATTCTTCTAATTTTTTTGCATTTTATTTCAATTTTTTAATTCACTTAAATTTGGTTGAATTTTCCTTGAATTCTGTTGAATTCGTCCTGAATTCTATTCATTCCCATTTTTTCAATTCAATGGAAATTATTTAATTTTTAAAATTTTGTTTAATTCACTCAAGTTCTTATGGATTTCATCTAAGTCTCATAAATTCTTTCAAATTCACTTAAATTTCACTGAAATCAATGGAATTTTTTGGATTTCTTCAATTCATTTGATCTTTTTGAATTTATCTTGAATTGTTTTGAAATAATTCTAAATTCTCATGAATTTATCCTGAATTCGATAAAATTCATTTGGAATTCTTATAAATTTCGTCGAATTCTTTTGAATTCAAAAGAATATTAAGTCACATTATTAATGCACATTAGTAAGTTTTAGTAAATTTTAGTCACTTTTTGGGTTGGAAATCAGTCACTTTTGGTGTTTTTTGGTTTAAATAGGTCACTTTTTCCAAGTAAGTTAGGCTGTGGCAGCCCTGTTCAAAAGACGAACATTATCATTTTTGTTAGAATTTAACTGTCAAAATGTTCAATTCTTGAATGGTTGAAGTCAATTTTACCAAGAAAATAATTTTAGAAGATATATTTTAACCTTATATAAAAATTTACAGGTTTGTGCGAGGCACCTGAAGCTTTTTGGCTACGATCCAGAGGTTTACTATCCCAAAAGAACGAGTAGTCGTCTCTACGAAAACCTTTTGCACCAGTGCTTAAAAAACGAAATTCCAGTTCTAGATAGTACCGACAATTTTAAGGAACTCAAAGAATATCGTACGATTGTAGATGCTTTATTCGGGTTCAGTTTTAAACCTCCAGTAAGGCCAGAGTTTGTCTCAGTAGTCGACATCCTCAAAAATTCTGCAGTTCCTGTATGCAGTATAGACATACCTTCAGGTTGGGATGTTGAAAATGGTCCATCTGCAGATGGAGCCATTGATCCTGAAATGCTTATTTCACTAACAGCACCAAAATTATGCGCTCACCATTTCAAAGGAAAGTATCATTTCCTGGGTGGACGATTCGTACCTTCCCAACTCGATGCAGCTTATGAACTTAATCTTCCAAAATATCCTGGAACGGAGTTAGTTATTGCTTTGTAAAGATAAAGATGTTCTTATAATTTAAAGGTATTTTTATACAAATTTGTTTACTTTTATAGTTTTATGTGGGGGATGATCCACTTTTATTGGAAAAGAAATTTAAAAAAAATGGAATAGCAGTGTAAATAAAAATAATTGCCAACAGTAAATTCTAATTCAAAATAAATACACATAAAAAACAAGAGTATGACTGAAAATTGCACTTTATTGACCATCCTCATCGGGAGATTTAATAAATATACTATAATTCAAAAAATGCATGAAACATTAAAAATAGAGACTATAAGTGAATATATCTGTAGAATGTCATTACATTTTTATAACAGAATTACCGAATATACCAACCGTATTATACGTGAGATTGTTTATAACGACCTCAAAAGTATAAACACAAAAGAATTATGCAGATAATTAATGGTAAATGACTCTTCTTAAATACCTAAGTGCAAAATGTAACTTCATTTTTGCAGGTTTCTGCTGTTTTTGATTTTTTTTTTTTCAAAAAATGCTCATAATGAATGAAAAAGAGATAAAACTTCTATCGAAACTGTAATAGACTTTTTTTAATTGACAGGGCTGCCACAGCCTATTTTTCTTGAAAAAAGTGAAAAACTGACCTATTCAAACCAACAAGTGACTAATTTCTAACCCAAAAAAGTAACTAAAAGTGTCTAATATGGATTAATAAAGTGACTTCATGTTCTTTTGAATTCAAAAGAATGCTAAGAAATTTTGAATTTCAACGAATTCAGGCTAAATTCATAAGAATTCAGAATTGAATTAATGAATTAACTTGAGTGAATTGAACAAAATTAAAATTTTTCAAAAATCTCCATCAAATTGAAAAAAAAATAAAAAAACAATGAATTAAATCAGAGTTGCTACAAAGTCCCAATTTCGAAATTTCCTGAATTTTCCCTGACAGTTATGAATTTTTCTTTTACGTAAAACAACATCCTTACACTCAGGAGATCAATAATGTTAATGCAAAAAAATATTTCTTTTTAAGTCTATCTTAAGCACTTTTAGTGACCTCTGACCTGTAGCAACCCTGTAAATAAGATTCGAGTGAATTTAGAGGAATTTAAGGGACATGAAAAAAATTGGATAAAACTGATCAGAATTCAAGCGAACATAAAACAATTCAAAACATTCATTGAGTTCATTAAGTTTGGAGTAAATTTACGAAAATTCAAGGAAATTTATAAGACTTAAGAATTAATTCAAAACAACTCAAGTTATATTCAAAAGGATTCAAATCAATTGGATTTTTTTTCAAATTCCATCAATTTCAGTAAAATATAAGTGAATTTGGAAGAATTCAAGGAAATTCAAGAGACTTTGACGATTCTTATAAGAATTTGAGTGAATTAAACAAAATTTAAAAATCATTTAATTTCCATTGAATTGAATAAAATGTGACTGAACAAAATTGAGGGGAATTCAACAGAATTTAAGTGATTGAAAAAAATAAAATAAAATTAAAACCAATGAGTTAAATAAAATTTGAGTGAATTTAGAGGAATTTAAAGAAAATAATATGAATTCAATGAAATTGACCAAAATTCAAAGTGAATTTTAAAAAATCAAGTGAATTCAAGAGTTATAAAATATTTTAAAAAATCATCGAATTCATTAAATTTGGAGTGAATTTGTAAAAATTCAAGGGAATTCACAGGAATTCTAAGAATTCTGACTGAATTCCAAATGAATTGACAACATTAAAAATATTATTCCATTGGTTTCAGTAAAATTAGAGTGAATTTAGAATAATTTAAGGAAATACCAGAGAATTCGATGAAATTCGTACGGATTCAAGATCAATTTAAAAGAATTTAGAGCGAATTTAGAATAATTCAAGTGTATGGAACAAATTTTTGAAAATAAAAAAAAATCCATTGAATTCAGATAAATGGTAGTGAATAGAATTAGTGAATTGAGAGGAATTCAAGGAAAATGAGAAGAATACGGAGAAATTCATAAAAATTCTAGGTTAATTTTTAAAAAATTCAAGTGAACTAAAAACAGCTCAAAACTATTACAAAAATTAATTTAATCTATTAAATTTTGAGTGAATTAAAAAAAATTCAAGGGAATTCAAAAGAATTTAAGAGTTCAGGATAAATTGATAAAAATTCTGGGTGAATTCCAAATAAATTGATAAAATCCAAAATATTCCATAAATCTCAGTAAAGTTAAAGCGAATTTACAAGAATTCATAGTAATTCCAGAGAATTCGAGAATTCATACGAATTTAAGATGAATTACAAATAATTCATGTGAATGGTACAAAATTTTTAGATTCCAAAAAAATTCCATTGAATTCAGATAAATGGGAGTGAATAGAATTATTGAATAAGAATCTGATAAAATTCGTAAGAATTCAAGATGAATTAAAAGGCTTGAAGATGAATTAAACAAAATTGAAAATCCAAAAAAGATCCATTGAATTCAGTGGATTTCAAGGGAATTCCAAAGAATTCAGGGTGAATTCAATAAAATGCAGAAATGAGTATAGATCTGAATACGTCAGTAGTTAACCCACGGGTTACTCTTTTGAATAAAGTGACTTAAGTAATATTTTCATTTTAAAAAGTGACTATAGTGTCTTATCTTAAAAAAGTGACTAAAAAGTGATTTGAGGAAAAAATTGACTAAAAGTGACTCAAGTTACTGTCTAGCAGCCCTGTAAATTGATATTAAGAGAGCTCGAGTTTGGTCCGATCGAAGAATTTTTTTTGGAATTGAGAAATAATGCATTAACGAAATTTAAAAAAGCAATTTCAAAATTATATAAAATTTTCTCAATAATAAGTATTTTGTTTTAGATAGAAGAAAGCAAATAACAACAAAATCATGTGAGAAACTTAATATTACTAGTTAAAACATTATATATTAATTTTTGTCTCATATTTCGCTTTGAATTACACATTTTCTGCACTATATCAATTTTTACTGAAAATTTAGAATCACAACAGATCTTTTAGTATTGAAAAACCTTGGAAATCACAAGAACTAATGCGAATAAAATAATTTTAAAATAAACATTCCCGGTTTTGAGATTAAATTTTCAGTATTTTCCTGGGTTTTCAGGTTTCCAAGACAAATCAAATCGCCATCCTGATTCTTGAAGGTGATGTTGAACGAAAGGGGAATGCAACATTAGCGTCAAAGTAAAATAGCCTTTATTACATCGTGAAACGAAGAACAACAATTCTAAAACTCTATTATTGTGTCGTTTGCTTCACAGATTACGTTCAAAAGAATGTTAGTGCCCGCAGCGATCTCGGAAAATATAATCGTATATGTCTTCGTAGTACATCGATACCTTCTATCTTGAATTCTGATTAGCTTCCCCGTTAATCTTTCTTTTTTCTGACTTCTCGCAAGATTACTTATTCGTATCCTGCGTTATCGCTTTACAAACGGCTAGATTGGATGCCAATACTGCATTCTTCCTGCAGAAAAAAAGGCACGAACTGGCGGAAAAGTCGGCCTAACTGTATAATATTTCATTTATTTATTATGGATGGAACTTCGTCACAATACAATATTTTCTTTTTTTTTTTTATTCCACAGTAACAAACACGACACTTTAAGGTCGCAAACGCTTTTTTAAAAAGACTGCCAAATAGTGTCCACCGTATCGCCATTTCTAACTTAAAATTTACATATCTTTTACATTTACATATCTTGTAAATTGATTCTTACACAAATTATAATAAGATAAAACGACAAAGAAAAGTTATTATAAAACTACAACTAAATGAGATTCTTTGATTAAAGAGTATTATTTTATAATTTTAATTCGATTTATTTAATTATTTAAAAGTATCGAATAATAATAATACCGATCCGCATTTTTATTGTTTTTATAAGAAAGTGGCACTGCCGACACTACGCGGCCAGCCTTAGTTGTTTTATTTTTCTTCGCCCTTGAGTACGTATTGCATTACATTTCATTGTTATGTTAACCAAATGTATTTATGTATAATATATATTTATATATAATATATATATACCAATTTAGTAAATTTATACTTTATGTCTACAGGTATACTATGCTTTAATTACGCTCTAATCTCTAAAAGAAACGGTACATTATTGTCTGTTGTATCGAATATTTATATATACATTTTAATCTGGTACTTATTATAGTCATGGAAAGCTCTATGGCATAACCACCAGTATTACAGTGTGTACCATTTAGTGAAACACGGTCACTTCCAAACATCATTTGAAAAATCAGATCATTTTTTTGAATAATTTTACACAATCTTTAGTATTATATTTATTTATTTAATTTTTGAATCGAAGTGGCCGTATCTGCCACATTAAATCACTTCGTCGAATTATTTGGCAACTAGGCAAGCTCGGTCGTTCACGGAAGGCATCGTATGGTGCTTAAATCGTTGCTTCAACAATTGTAACAATTTCTTTAGGAATTACGGAATCACCAATATCGGTGCAAACAACAGCAGATCAGTATTGCTATTGCATTTCAAAGAGAATTTTTTTTTCAGTTTCTGTCTCCTAATCTACATCAAGAGTTTCGATAGTCCTTTCGATAATTATCGATATTTAATATAAATTATATTTACTTATCGATAATTATCTAAATATCTATCGTTAGTCTCTTACAATAAGAATCTTAGGATTCTATCAAATACAAAGTGCGGCCTCCACGTTACTAAGTAGGAAGATTTAAATGCATTTATAGGAATATTGAGAAAATAAAAAAGATCAAAAAGAGGAAGAGAAAATGCGAAAGAAATTCTTAAACGAGGTTCATCGTTTCTCAATAGGGAAAAAGTGCAAGGACCTGTGGCAACCGCACGAGCGACCATTTAGTTCTATCGTATTATAATTATTATATTATAATTATATAAAAATATATTTCTTAAGTGTTAACACTAATATAAATGAGTATTATAAGCATATCTGCTTGTTCGTATAGTGTGGACACGATGCCTGTCGCGGATAACCGAAGCTTCTACGTGAGGAAGTACAAGTTCAGCATTTTGGGAAAACGCCTTTAGGCAATTAATTAATATTTATAAATTTATACTATGTGTCTCCAGAGCCCACCAAAGTTCTTCCATCGCCCTTCCAAATAGCCTCTTGAGCACTTCAAAATCCTAATTATTTAAGAAATTGACTAATATTCATATTTTGTGAAACATGGTTGAACGAGAATTCTGATTTTTAAAATTTACTGTCCATTTTTATTTATTGTATTATGTCAATTTTATTTTTTGTTGGAGGAATGCACCACATCAGTTTTTAATTATGAGAAATATTGACGTTACAAAGACTCTCGATTTTTGTTCTTACTCGATTTCAAATATGACATTTTCTCCAGAAATCATATCAAAATTATAATTACTCATCACACGTCACCATAGAATTGTTAACGTTTCGGTTTGAAATTATTCAACTTTAACTGCTATTTGAAATTTGAAAATTTAGAGATTTAAATTCGAAACTATGGAATTTTTAACGTTTTGGGTCGAAATTGTTCAATTTCAAAAGCTACTAATTTTAAATTGTAAAATAAAAATTTTAATTCAATAAAAATTTTTTCAATTTTGAATATACCAATTAAAATTGTTATCAAAATTTCAAATTGTCCATTTTTTTCATCTGAACTGAAATTATTCGATTTTGAACTTGAAATTGTACAATTTAGAATGACTAAATCTGAAAATATTTAATTCTGTGAGCATTAAATAATAGTTTTAATATAAAATTTTTTATTTCATGAGCGTTTACGATTTCAAGTTGTACAATTGTAGGTTTTTATTTTAAAATTTTCGGTTTTGAAGTTCAATTTCGAATATTTTATAAACGGTTTTAAATTGTTCAATTTCATAACTTTTCAAATAAAAATCTCAATTTTTAAACGAGCCTTTGAAAACTATCAGCTCTAAGCATAAAATTAAAATTTTAAAATGTTGAAATATAACCATATTGTAACCATATTGTAAAAAGTGGATAAAATTGAATTTAGTGTTTAAAATAGTACAATTTATTAAACAGTTAAAAATTAAAAGAGAAAAATTTTCAAATTTCGAGCTCCCAAAATGGAAACTTTTTTATCTGAGGCCTTAAAATGGAACGATTTTATGAATAGGCATTCAAAACTAGACGTTGAATTTTCGACACCACAAGCTGTTTTAATTTAAGCCTTATGGGTAAAACGCCCTTCAATTTATAAAAGCTGATACTTTCAAAAAATCGTTCAAAAAATCGAACTTTTAAATACCAAAACAGCTGTAAAACTACAAAAATAGATAGATGTTTAAAAAAGTTTTATTTTTTGCCCTCAAGAAGTATTCCCTGGTGAAAAGTTACGTATGAAATAGTTAAAAACTGATGTAGCCTTTCCCTTTTAAACTCAAATATCAATCTTGCAATGTGTGGAAGTTTTTAGAACTCTCCGATAATTTTCCAATTTTTTCCGAATCTCTAGTAACCCTGAATTCTCTTTGACATTACGAAAGAAGCAACTAATGCTTTAATAAAATTAATTATCTACTTTATTATCCGTTTAAATTCTACTTTAAATTTTTGTTTGTAATTTTTTTATAAGTTCGATGTTTGTTTCATTTGGAAGAGAGGTGAGAGGCTTCCGGTGGGCTTTGAACCCACGATACGGTATCTCGTAATATTAATAACAATATCACTTATCACTTGTGGTACGTGTAAATAAAAAGACGAATAAACCGTTATAAAATACATTCTCGAGTATTATCATCTGAAGAGTATACTGCTTACCTAGGCGTCCGAACGAATAAATCATACAAATGTAATCATATTATTTAATCGTACAGTATTGGAAGCATTTAATATCATATACTTAAATCCTTACTAATCGGGCCTCGAATTTCGGTGAAGAAAATGTATGCGAGCACCGGGTCTTAAAGGAAAGAGATAAAGAGGCCTCCAGAAAGATCTTTTCGGAATGTGCGTTGCAATTTCAAGATGGGCTGATTTCTTCAATTCATCATAAATATTCTTACTTTTGATTTATTTTTTCTATTTCTCTTATAGTTATTTTATTTGTATATATTTCTTTGATTCAAGCGTTGAATATATCATTTTGAAGAAATCTGCCCAGAATTTATTTTCTAACTTTAATGTTAGTAATGCATAAGTACATAAGGTTAGGTATTGGAAAGGTGTTCTCGCATGGTTTTCACCGATCCACAAGGCCCTGGAACCGCAACTCTAACAACTATAGTCCTTTGGGCTGAGCTGAAGTTAACTCGTTTTAAGTGAGGGGGCGAGATTTGAGATTTTTGCCCCTTCCGGCAATCGGGCAGACATTTTACAATAAGCTCTCTTTGTGACCAGAGACTCTATTATTTTCTTCCTCTCTAAAGCTTTTTTATCTTTACACCCTTCCACATTTGGATCTGCTTTCTTACCCGCGTGTCGATTTTTATTAGAATTCTAAAAAAATAAGCTCAAGGCTATCAAAAGCCTTTCTCTCACCAGGTTGAACTGCGCCACGAATAAAACTAAACAAGAAACAGTGCGATAAAATCATTGCATGACTTAAAAAATCTCTAAACAACATTTAAGAACTTTTTTACACTTAAAATTTCTTAGAAATATTACTAATCATTTTTTCTTTGTACTGACAGTAATTTTATCAAATTATTGTTCTTGGTATATATTTAGAAACTGCAATATGCGGACTTGCAATATAAAATATATCTTTGAATAAATACTCTGTAATTACAAGAAGCAACTGAGCAGATTAGGTTTCTAAAATATTATAAAAATACTTGTATTTTCTTTGTAGAACGTCTTCAACTCTTCATTGTACGAATACTTTGAGTTAGAGATTAAAATCTATTTCTAAGTATTGTCTATTTCTAAATCTCTGTTTGATTTCAGATCATCTAGAGTACATATTAATAACAAAAAGAGGAAAATAATATTTTAATAATATTTTCCGAGGCGCAGTCAACCTGAAATATAATAAATTTCTCATATTCCGTTTCTCCCTTTGGGTTTTCTCACGTTTGGTAAAATCTCTATCCATAAGTGCAATATCCACTAACGTTGATTATCCTGACTGGATGTTTCACCCTCCCCAGCGAATGTAACTAACAAATTTGTACATTAATTAGTTCTCCTTATTATTGTCATGGTATATATAATATCTTGTTAATAAAAATAATAAAATATTATGTATATTATATCATATATATATAATAGATTATTGCATTATGCATTTTTGGTACCGTTACGTGTTTGGTTAATTTGTATAATCTGCAGCGAGCTGTTATTTACTTTGGTGTGAATCTTTGTCAAAAATGCATTGAAAGAGAGCCACTGTTTGGTTCGTCGTTGCAAGTTTCGTGGCTTTTTACTTTTTTTATATTACTTTACTCGGTCTCGCTTAACTGGGGAATATTCATCTTAAATATAAAAGAATAAAAAAAAGCCTCGCTCTTGGCTAAATATTATTTTGTAACTCCTCCGAAGCTAAAAAGTAATTATTCAATTTTGGAAATTGTACACCTTTTTGGAAAGATTCATAGGAGCTTTTTGCCACAACAGTCTTCGGTGGTCCTTCATTTGAGGATTTGCGAGTTGCGTATAAAATTCAAACTTAAATGCTAAGTCCTGAACAAAGTGATGCGTGTCCGGCGACGAGGTTTTTTTTCTAATTTAAAATTACCTTTCGCTCACCGGTGGCGCGTAAAAGAAGGTCCGTACGTACTTAGCTAAGTGGGTGGGCCTCGTTTTTGAGAGCGATTCGGTACTCCTATTCTCTGTAAGGTTTGCAATAAGAGTACCGGTGGTTCATGTGTTGGCTGTAGGAGCCAGAGTGAGAAAAGCGCTTTAGGCACTTGGAACACTGGAAGGGCTTTTCGCCACTGTGCAGCCGTTTGTGCTCAGTCAGGTGATGCTTGTGCTTGAACGCCTTCGGGCACTCCTGGCACTTGTAGGGCCTTTGTCCTAATAAATAAATAAAAATTAAATTTCAGAATATCAAGATACATAAGATAGAATAAAAAGAAAATAATGCTCAACTTACCGGAATGTTCGTACTTATGTCTTGCAAGAGAACTATGCTTTGAGAAGGTTTTGTCGCACTGATTACAAAAGTAGAGGCCTTCTTGTTCCGTCTCGGTCGTTGGAGGCATGTCTTGTTGAACTATTGTTCTGTCAACCTCGAATTTTACTGGCGTTTGATTCAGACTCTGTAAATAGATACAATAATTAAATTAAAAACCAACTCAAATATTGTAAATCGACCTCTCTAAGGATAAATAAAGAGGCCAAAAAGGCCTCTGAAGAAACATGTCTTCATTTGTATTCTATTTTTTTTTCGTTTGAAAACTCTGCAATCGAAAGAATTTAGTAATTAAAATTCAAAAAGGGCGGCAAATTTTAGTTTGGCCTTGGGCGGTCTGAGACCTAAATCCGGTTCTGTTACTACACACCTTAGGTAAAATCTCGTTGGCCAGAGTCTGCCTGACCTCTGCGGAATCTGTGGTTTCTTCATCTATAACAAGAGGGGAGTCTTCGAGATCATCAGGTTCCGGATTCGTTGGTGGTATCACTGCAACGTCCTCTTTTGGTCCACAGGGAGAAGCTGTATTTCTACTCGAGGTATCGCTGTCTTTTATCACGGATATAGTCAGTTCTTTTTTCGAGAGATCGAGTGGCTGATCATTCATTGGTTGAGTGCCAGCATTCGCCAATGGAAGGAGAGCTGGAATCTTGGATTCCCTGCGATCCCTCGCTCTGGAATTTTGGAACCATACCTAGAAAAATACAAGTTCTTTTTCAATAAAAAATTCTTTCTGGTGAAAACTGACAAGTGAAAAGAGTTAGGTGATTTTCTCTAACCTGGACGACGCGAGTAGGAAACTTAATGTAATTCGCAATCATGATGATTTCCTCTTTCTTGGGACGAGGGTTGATAGCATAATAGCCCTTGAGAACGGCCAATTGTTCGTCGTCTATCAGCGATCTAGCTCTGACCCTTCTCCCACTTTCACTCTGAGGTTGGCTAGTCTCATCTTCATCCTCAGAATCAGCTTCTGAAGAATCAACTTCAGCTTTCCTTTTCAACCCTTGCCTGATTGTCGGTTTTGAATTGATCTCTTCCAGCTTCGCTGCCAAACCCTCGCTCTGCGAGTCGCACTGATCTGTCGTTGGCCAATCAGGGTAGTGGGTCATTTCACTCGAGATCTCGCTATCTTGATCCTATAAAAGTATCAGTTTTCATCCATTATGCTTCTGTCAATACAGGTGGGCGATTCCGATTTCAAGGTTTGAAAGTGGAAATATGATATCAACAATTATAGGGGTATGGTTAGAATCGTGAAAGGGAAATTTACCTGATAATCGTCATCATATTCTCGCTTGATGGTGGCAGGAGAGGATGACAGTTTCCTAACATTGGCTTCTAGAAGTTGTTTCGTAACGGAGGTATTGACGGTTTCGAGAATGCGTCGAACGGCGTCGAGACCTTGGGATTCAGCTGGTGCTGGGGATTCTTTTCCCTCAGTTCCTTCGGTTCCCTCGGAATCTGCCGTCGAAGGACTCATCACATCTACATGGGATTCATAGTGCTCCGACAAATCGTCTCGTCTCTTTGAGTGGAGTTGGTTTAAGAATTTTTTCAGAGATGACTGTAGAAAGTAACTTCCGAATCCCATCATTTGCGGAAGCATCGTAGGTACGTCGTACATACCTGAAAAAAAGACCGTAAAATTCATTTAGGATCATTTAAAACACAAATTAGGAATCTTTTTAATTTTGAAACTACTTAGAATTCAAAGCTATCTAAATTTGGAAATTAAAGTAGACTTCCTTAACTTTAAAGATTAATAGTAAATACTGATTAATTTATTGATTGGAGAAATTGATCATTACCTCCACCTTCGCTGTGAATATCATGATAATCAGAAGGCGACAGCTTGGGTAGAATAGGGAGGAAGGTATTGTTATTTGCAGCTATCATGTCGACATCGTGACGGTTTTGCAACGACGGCTGAGTTTTTCTCGGCCCTCTATCTACATTACTGATTGATCCTTGCCTCGACTTCTTTAGATTCACTATCAGACACTTCTTCGAGGTCATGTGACTTGAATAGGATCCCGAGTGCGAGAATCGTTTGCCACAGTTGTTGCATTGGAATGGCTTCTCTCCACTGTGAATACGAAGATGCTCCTGCAACAATCAAAGTGAAAATATTGCAATGCTCGTTTGTCAATTTAAAATAAACGTTCGAAGAGAAAAATTAATCAGAAAGCAACATTACTTTCAGAATAACTTGATATATCTTTTTCAGTCATCACAGTACCTATTGGAGTTAAAAAAAGTGAACAGGTGAGTTTTTTCTCGAAAATAGGTGACGAATAGGTGACCGGAAAAAATGTTGTATAAGTCAAATGAATATACAAGAAGTTGCCTTTTTCCCATGACAATCAATGGGAAACTTCATGGTCTTTAACCGATATTTCTCAAATTTGGAAATCGTGTTTTTGCATTCAAACAAAACTAGAGGGTGAGAACAAAAAAATATGATTTTGAAAACTAAAGGGCACCACAGTGGCCATTCATGACTCAGAAATAATTATGACTCACTTTGCGGTTTTTAAAACAGTGTTCCTGATTATTTAAATTTTTTAATTCAAGCTCTCAACACTGAATTTATAGTTCAAGTACCTATTCACATAAGAATATCTAAATTTATAAATCTAATGCAGAAAAATTCTACATTTGAACTTTGAAGCGTTTAAAATAAAAAATAAAAAATTAAAGACTCTCGAAATAAAGAGTATTTAAAAGTGTACATATAATTCAAAAGTAGAAGCCATCAAAATTAAACAACTTTTATTTCAGTTGGGAATTATACAATTTTGAACAACTAAACGCTTATATTTAAAATTGTTCCTTGCAATCTGAAATAAAATTTTATTGTATCATTTTGAATAATTCAATTTATAATTACTCAATTTCACTTGTTGCTATAGTTTGAAATTGTGCATTTATAAAGTATCAAAGTAAAATTATGAAACTTTTAGCATCTTCAATTTAAAATTATTCAACTATGAAGGATTTCAAATGAAAATTGTACAATAACGTTTAAATTCACATTTCTTCAATTTCAAATGCTCCTAATTTAAAATTGTTTAATAATAACAACTTTAAGCTGGAATTTTTCGATTTTCATCATTTGGAAATAATAGATATTAAAGTATTAAAAGGCTTTAATTTCTTACGCTGCAACTTTGAACGATTTTAATTTAAAACCAAGCAATTTTTAATGTTTAAATCTAAAATTATTCAACACTTATCAAGGCTTTTAATGTGAAATAAATTTGCAGAATCTTAAAGGGTTCAATTTCAAAATCTTGAAAATTCAATTTCTTCTTAAATACTGAAGGCTTTAAACGTAAAATTACTCAATTATTAAGCTTTTCAAATTGAAACTGTCCAATTTTTACTTCTTGAATTTCAAATTATTGAATTTGCAAAAATGTAACAGATCTATAGAAGAGTTCAAACAACAATATTGTTGAGTTTCAAATACTATAAATTTGAAATAATCTAATTTATCATGTTTCGAGCTAAAGTGGTTGAATTTTGAATGTTATGAATAAAAATTTTTTTCCACTATAACGCCTTCATTTCTAAAATATATACCTTTGAGAAATTTAAATTTTGTATCTAAAAATTTTGTATATATTACAAATTAAAAGTAATAAAATGGAAATCCTTTTAATTTGAATCATATTCTGAACAGGAGGTTAAAAATTTAAAAGAAGTAAATAAAAGTGAAACAGCGACTCGCTTTCCGGCTTAAAAAAACATTCAAAATGATATATTTTCAAAATTTTAACGTTCTAAATTTAGCAATTAAAAACACGAGATTTAAAAAATTCAAATTGTCAAACTCAATCCTTGAAAATTAAATAATTTTAGAATAATTAGTCTTTGAAATTCAACAATTTGAAATTGGAAGTGCTTAAAGCTGTTGAAGTCTTGATTAAGTTCTTCTACTACTAAAACTATAAGAGTTAAAAAAATTTCCGACCGAATAAAGTTATATTTTTTCAATTGAAAAAAAAGTTAAAAAGGTGAAAATTTTCCAAAATAGGTGAAATATGTGACAAATTTTAAAAATTGGTGACAAAAGGTGAACAGGTAACGACCTGTGATGACTGCCTTTTTGAATTGAATTTTTAAAAAATTTCCTGCACCCTGGCGAAATTTCGGATAGGAATTTATTCTGAATCATTCCGAGACCTGTATCTGATCCAATCCGAATAAATCCGACGCAAGTTTTCAATTCTTCTCAATCCGTACATCTACATCAAACTCAATCCGTACCTACACTGCAGTCCCTTTCAATGCGTGCAATCCGAATAAATTCAAGAACGGATTCATACGAATTGAAAGGGATTGAAAAATATCTCGGATTGGACTTGGTGTTAAAGTGCGGATTGAGAAGGGTTGAAAACTTTCTTCGGATCGGATACAGATTCGTGGAATTTGAAAGAATTTGACAAATTGATCCTGAGTTATAAAATTTTCATTGCAAATTTTTAGAATAATTTTCTTGGTTGGTTACCTTGAGGTGATGTTTGAATTTGAAGGCTTTTTCACAGTGGGGACACTTGAATTTTCGAAGTACTGCGCTCTCGTCGTGGCTGATCATGTGCCTTTGTAGTCGGTAGACGTTGGCAAAAGTTTTACTACACACTTTGCAAGACTATAAATAAAATTAATTTTCTTTATAAAAATAAGTTCAGTTTTTTAAATTGTAAATCATCTCTAATGGCTACAACTCTTTATGGGAAAGCAGACCTTTTGAAAATTACAATTCATTCACTGGTGAAAATATCTTAAAAACATACAGTAATAAAATATTTAGTTTCATTTAAACTCACATTTTAAATTAACTTTCTTCAATTCTTCTTCAAATTTAACATTTAAACAAGAATTTATGTATTGACCAATATCAATAAATAAAAGAGTTAATCTATCCTCTCTGACAGAAGTAAAAGGATATAGTATATCTATCCATTTGAATCATTTTTAATTTTTAATTTTCAAGTCTAAAATGGGAAAAAACAATGTATCTATCTTTATCCTCTGCCTATCCAATTAAAGCCACATTTAGGTCTCAGGCCGCCCTAGGCCACCCTAAAAATTTCCCGCCCTTTTTCAAATTTCATTACTATTTTTTTCGACCACGGAGATAACAAGAAAAAAAAATAATACTAGTGAAAACGGACATGATCTGTAATTACAATCCCTAATATATGTTCCAATCCACGTCAATCCTTTTGAATCGCAGTCTTTCTATCCAAATTTATACTTCGCATACACAGGTCTATCCTTTTCTATCAATTGGGCAATCGAAAATCCTGCTTACCCTTTTCAATTCCTATCTTCCCAAATAATTAAATCCTTTTCTATCTCCTCTGCAACATAAATCACCCTTATTCTTTTAAATCCAAGTTTATCCCCCGCTTATCCACGCCTATCCTTTTCTAGCCGTTTACACAAATTTCTGATTATCTTTTTCAATCCCTACTCCCTATCCACGTAAATCCTTTTCAATCACAGCTTTTCTAGTAAAGTTCATTTTCCGCATATCCATGTTTATCTTTTTCTATCCCGTAGGCAATATAAAATTCTACTTAGCTTTTTCAATTCCTATTTTTCTATCCACGTAAATCCTTTCTATTTCCTCTACAATTTAAAGCACCCTTATCCTATTGAATCCCAGTCTTTCTATCAAAGTTTATCCTTCACTTCACCAAGGCATTTAAAAGAAGTAATTATAGATTTCAAAGAATATTAAAAAGGTTTGATATCACGGGAATGCTGAGGATAGATTTGAATAAAATGACTGGAATTCAAAACGAAGTATGACTGTAGAATAGATGAAGAGATAGAAAAAGATTGAACTGGGTAGGCAAAGGATAGAAAAGGATTAACGTGAATAGGCGGATTATAGATTTGGATAAGGAGACTGGGATTCGAAAGGATGGTTATCCTTAGTATAGATATAGGTGAAGAAATACAGAATGATTAATGTGGACAGGTAGTGAATAGAAAAGGATAGACGTGGTTAAGTGTGGCGGATCCCAATCTCTTTCTATCTTCTCAGCATTAGTTCCAAATTAGGTCGCTGTGCAGCACTAGCTGCAATTCGTTCTCACAAGAGAAACAAATCACCAAAAATATTTAAGTTTGCCTTATAACTTACTGTTTGAACATGAGAACAGAAAAAAATGGATACAAAAGGATAAGCATTAATGAACATAGAATAAGGATAAACTAATTCCCTCTCAGAATAAAACATTATACCAAACCTCAAACAAGGTCTTCATTCCCTTCATCATAAAGACCTAAAATATATTTTTCAGATAAAACCCAACTTTCATAAACTCCTCTTTTCCCAGAAAGGTGAACCAATAAATCAAGGAGTTTGAGGTCAAGAAATCTGATGTGAGTGTCGCGAGAGTGGTTAAATTATCAGGATGGAGATTAGGAAAACTTTGCATTGCGGGCTTTAAGAAATTTTCTCGGGTTGAGCGAGTCTCGGGGTTGGTGGTGGATTGTGGATAGGTGGATTGGGAAACTGTGTGGTAAAGTATAAAAAGTATAAAGTCCCGTTCCCGAAGGATAGTGAAGATAATCCACTTACGACTTGAGAGAACTGAGCGCCGAGGTCGTGCTTATCGATGGCGTAGGTCGTCTTGTGGATGTCCTCGAGATGGAGCTGCAGTACGTGTAAATTCCGACAGAGGATACCGCACTGGGGGCACCTTTCACCCTGTTTAGCCGAACCTCCTTCTCCACCGCCTCCGCCACCACCCCCACTGACCGTGCCATCCGCGCAACCGCCCACTTCCGCGTCCGCACCTGTCTCGTCCTCGCTGCACCCTGCTGAATGAAACGCCCTATATTAATTTTCAGTCATGGCGGACCTGACACCCAAAACATCTACAAAAACTTTTCGAAGGTCCTTCCATAACGGGGAAGTTGTAGGGAGGGTTGAAAACAAAAATTATCAATTTAAATTGTAGTCTTGTATTTGTGGCAAATTTGAAGGGATGGTATCACACATTTTCAAACTACAGATTTCCGGCTGGGATGGGAGCCTCCAAACTAGTCACCATAGGACTTAAATTAAGCCTATATTTTGATTTTAATTGAGCCTCTATGATGACTTGGATTATCCATCAATTTTGACTTGAATTAAGCTTATATTTTGACTTGAAGTAAGCCTAGATTTTGATTGGAATTAGGCCTACATGTTGACTTAAATTGAGTTCTTTTTTTTACTTGGATTAAGGCTCTATTTTGAACTAAATGAGACCTCTGTTTTGACTTGAATTAGGCTTTTATTTTAACTAGAATTAAGCTTCTATTTCAAGTAAAATTGAGCCTCTATTTTAAATTAAAGTAAGCCTTTATTTTGACCTAAATTAAGCCTATATTCTTTAAGTCTACATTTGACTTGGATTTAGACTCTATTTTGAATTAAGTTAGACCTCCATTTTTAATTGGATTCAGCCTCTATTCTGATCGAAAGTAAGCCTATATTTTGACTTAAAGTAAGCCTACAAGTTGACTAGAATTAAGCCTACATGTTTACTTAAATTAAGTTTTTTTTACTTGGATTAAGGATCTATTTAGAATTAAATTAGGCCTCTATTATGACTTAAATTAAGCCTAGATTTTGACTTAAATTAAGCCTAGATTTTGACTTAAATCAAGTCTATATTTGACTTGGATTTAGATCTTATTTCGACTTAAATTAGGTCTCTACTTTGACTGGGATTAAGCCTCTATTTTGACCAGGAGTAAGCCTAGATCTTGACTTAAATTAAGTTTTTTACTTGGATTAAGGCTCTATTTTGAACAAATTGGGCCTCTATTTTGACTTAGATTAGATTTATATTTCAACTGAAATTAAGCTTCTATTTTAAGTAAAATTAAGCCTCTATTTTACCTTAAAGTGAGCCTTTATTTCGACTTAAATTAAGCCTAGATTTTGATCAAAAGTAAGCCTATATTTTGACTTAAAATAGGCCTACATTTTGACTTGAATTAAGTCTATATTTAAACTTAAATTAGGTCTATATTTGACTCGTATTTTGGCTTTATTTCGAATTAAGTTAAGCCTATATTCTGACTTAAAGTAAGCATACATTTTGACTTAAATTAAGCCAAAAGAAAATTAAGTCATGTTGACATGTTGACTTGAATTAAGTTTTTTTTAAAATTGGATTAAGGCTCTATTTTGAATGAAATTAGGCCTCTATTTCGACTTGGATTAAGCCTCTATTTTGATCAAAAGTCAGCCTATATTATGACTTAAAGTAGGCCTACATTTTGACTTGAATTAAGCCTATATTTTGACTTAAATTAAATCTATATTTGACTTGAGTTTTGGCTTTATTTTGAATTAAATTAAGCCTCTATTTTGATCAAAAGTAAGCCTATATTTTGACTTAAAGTAAGCCTACATTTTGACATAAATGAAGCCTACATGTTGACTTAAATCAAGTTTTTTTACTTGGATTAAGGCTCCATTTTGAACTAAATTAGGCATCTATTCTGACATGGATTAAGCCTCTATTTTAAACTAAAGTAAGTCTATATTTTGACTTAAAGTAGGCCTACATTTTGACTTGAATTAAGTCTATATTTAAACTTAAATGAAGTCTATATTTGACTTGTATTTTGGCTTTATTTTGAATTAAATTAAGCCTATATTTTGACTTAAAGTAAGCCTACATTTTGACTTAAATTAAGCCAAAAGAAAATTAAGTCATGTTGACATGTTGACTTGAATTAAGTTTTTTTTTACTTGGATTAAGGCTATATTTTGAATGAAATTAGGCCTCTACTTCGACTTGGATAGAGCCTCTGTTTTGACTTGGATTAAGCCTCTATTTTAAACAAAAGTAAGTCTATATTATGACTTAAAGTAGGCCTACATTTTAACTTGAATGAAACCTATATTTTGACTTTAATTAAGTCTATATTTGACTTAGATTTTGGCTCTATTTTGAATTACATTAAGCCTCTTTTTTGACTTGGATTAAGCCTTTATTTTGATCAAAAGTAAGCCTATATTTTGACTTAAAGTAAGCCTACATTTTGACTTAATATAAGCTTACATGTTGACTTGAATTAAGTTTTTTTTTACTTGGATTAAGGCTCTATTTTGAATGAAATTAGGCCTATATTTTTACTTGAAGAAAGCCTACATTTTGACTTAAATTAAGTCTATATTTTGACTTGGAGTAAGCCTATATTTCAACTTAAATTAAGCCTTTATTTTGACATATTTTGCATAAACTCAATAATGAAGATACAATCTCGAAGCAAGAAATTACTTTGTTTCACGAATTTCATCCCAGATTTGACAGCCGTCGTACACTTTTTCATATTCCCTGACTTCTACCGGAATTCTCTAACATTTCCACATTTTTCAAATTCCCTGACTATTCCCAGTTTTCCCGGTCGCTCATCACCCTGTTTAAGGATTATACTTATATTTTGACATTAAGTCTACATGTTGACCTAAATTTAGTCTATTTTTTGACTTGGATTGAGGCTCTATTTTGAATTAAATTAGGCCTCCATTTTGACTTGGATTAATCGTCTATTGCGACTTGAAGTAAGCCTCGATTTTGACTCAAAGTAAGCCTACATTTTGACTTGAATTAAGCCTATATTTTGACTCTGATTAAGTTCTATTTTGAATTAAATTAGGACCCTATTTTCAATCAAATTAGGCTTCTATTTTGACTCGGATTAAGTCTCTCTTTTGAATTAAATTGAGCCTCAATTTTGACTTAAATTAAGCCCGTTCAAAATTTATTTTAAAAACTCAATTTAGTTTCTCTAAGAAGTATCAGATATTACATTTTACATTATTTTAATCACAGCGCCGCAAAATGAGTACATAATATGTTTCCCCGCTTCTGTCGGGACTTGTGAATGCCTAATGCTTATATAGTCCATATAAACTATACATTGAACATTAAAAAATTCGAAGCCCACTTTTTTATGGAACATTACTTTTTATTAACATTGAATAACTTGTCTATGAAAAGAAATTTGATGCAAGAAGATTTATGTAAAAACATAACAAATATATTGCGAGATAAAACTTCATTATATATTTCCAGACTGAAATTCAGTGTAGTGAAGGCTAAAAAACGTTTTATACAGATTCGTAGTCTTGTCATGACTTCAATTTAGTTTCAAATAAGTCTGAATTTCGGTCTTACTAGGGAAAAAAAATTAATTTAAGCCACTTTCTTGACTTAAACGCCTTATTTAATTAAATTTAAGACCAAATTAAAATTAAGCCAGTGCTTTCTTTAGAAATTTTTTTCTGCGATACATTTTCATCATGGAATCATGGGATTTATTCGGATATAGAAGGACTGATTTCCATTCAATTGGTCTTTTTTATCCGTCTGCATTTATTTCAATCCATTTCTATCTTCACGCATTTCATTCAACGTAAACTTTGGAATAGATATGATATACAATGGAATACAAAATACAAATTCTATGCGGAGATGTTATAATAGAATAAATAAGATGAAATAGGATGAAAATTTTATTTTTGGAAACTAAGTTAATTCTACGCTATATGATAGGATTGGATGAAATTAAGTAGAAAAGGAGAGATGTGCTATAGGATAAAATCGCAAATTAAAAAGTAAAAATAAATAATAATTTTGCCTACACGAGTATATAATAGGATATAGGATGTAAAACAATAGATAGGACAGAAATGCAAAGTGTGGAAGGCAATCTGTTATTTTCAGTTGGTATTTCCTATTCCATCCTTTTTTTATCCTTTTCTATTCGTGTGCCAATTAAAATTGATCAACTTTTCTATATTGTCAAATAATTAAATCTGATGCAAATAAACCTTTATTCGTTTCAATCTTTCTTTATTTACAATTAATTATGTTTGATGCAGTACAACAGACAAAGAATAAAAATGAGATGGAACGAAAACCGAATAGAAAATTAATTCATCGTAATATACAAAATTATTAAAAAGAATACGATATTCGAAAATTGATAAAATTTTGTTGAAGAAATGCTATGCTTGTATGCACACTTTTGAAATTTTCTGTTGGAACTTTACATTAAGTGTATTGAATTTATTTATTTCCGAGACGTAAGGTAACGTTCCAATACATGATATTGTAGTTTTCAAATACTGGTATTGTAATATTGCCATACATGTAATGTAATGTTGTGGAAGGAAGTTTAAAAAAAAAATCGAAATTCGCAGGCACGAAGAATCGAACCCTGACCGCCAAGCTCTACGTCGAGTGCGTTACGCACTAGACTAGCAAGGTAAAATTATAATTTTACTCAAACAGAGGGTCACTCATCTTCAAGAGGGACTAAAGTGAGCGTAAGGCGAAATTACAATATCGGTATAGTAGGGTGAAATTGCAATACTTATATGACTTCTTTGACTTTCTTTGACTTTTGTTTGACTTTTTTTACATTGCAATATACGTATTGTAATTTTACCTTCCAATACCGGTATAGTAATTTTGCCTTCCACTCGTATTGTGAATGTGTTTTAAAATCCCAAAAATTTTTAATAGTGCAGGCATACACTAATTTAAACATTGGTTATATTGTGTTTCTCTAATTGTTACGTAAAAGTTCAATTATATAATATAGCAGTATAAGAGCTGCAGTACAGTAATTTGATAGTTATATAGAAGTTATAATCAGAAATTACTATTTAAAATTTACAAAACTGTACTAATATAACAATTGCATAACAGTTGAAATGCTGCAGTATCGTAACAACTAAAATGCGTTAACTGAGTAATGAAAAAAGTTTACAGATATAATAGTAGTGACAATAGTTATAAAAAAGATAAACAAAAAGTACATAATTGTTATTTAACACTTATTTAACCATCAAGGATCGTTCAAAAACGTCACGATATTTTTCACACATTCCCCCCAAACAGTTTGACCTAGTTTACGAATTACGATACTGCAATGCAACAGTCGTATAACAGTTATAATCCACTATCATAACAGTCACACATATCAAATGCGTTTTCATTTGTACTTCACCACAATGTATAAAGATTACAATAAAACACTCTAAAAGTTATAAAAAGGTTACATTATATCCACATAAATCATATAACTGTTATAAAACACTTAAATAACATTTATGTAACAATTACATAACACTTGTAAGTTGATTTAGAATCAATCTATTCATATTACTTCCTTTTTCAATATAGAGAAAGATAATAAACCAAACAATAAAACATTTTTAAAAATTGCAAACTTTCTCAAGATTTTTTATTAATTTTTTTTTAAATTTTATAAAAAATATCTTCGGTAAATTGAGTTAATCTTTACTATCTTAATTAAAAGAAATCTTAATGGTATTCAGAGGCAACCCTGCAGATTAGAACAAATCTTTGCTTAATGTCTCTCTTTTAAAATTTTATATACATCGAAACGGAATCTACTTTCTTATGAACATTTTTTGTGTACAAAAAAAGAACACCCAACAAGTTTACAAATCATAAACAACAAAACCAAACAACGAAACAAAAATAAAAAGCAACCAAACCAACCTCTCACTCTTTCTTTTCTCCGTCTTTTTTATACTACTGGGAACCAACAACTTTCGAAGCCAATTTAGACTTCCTCATCAGGGGTATTTTATAAGAAAACAACAAGTGAGAATAATGAAAAAATTATTAGATTAGAAAATCATTATTACATGAAAATAAAAAAGAGACAATTAATAGCAATTGTTATTTTGATACATATTTCATTCCTTGATTGAAATAGATTTTCATGAAGGCAAAAATTCTGAATCAAAACTAAAGTCACTTATTTCATTCTTAAATTGAAATTGCTTTGCACATAGCAAAATTCTGACAAAAACTACAGTCAATGTATCCAATTCATGACTCCATTTCGAATTTTGTTAAATCTCGAAAGATCTTTTTTCTTAATTGATACCTTCTCTCTTTATAAATATCATCTTCATGATTTCTCTCTTTCTTGATTTCTCTCATGATACAAAATTTTAACATCATCCCAATTAAAGTCATGACCATGTGTGAGTCTATGTTTTGTAAGGACCGAATAATATCTTGCA
>JAUMHM010000005.1:31083604-31097901 GCA_032362435.1 Melikaiella ostensackeni | reverse complement strand
CGGCAATTGTGATCTCTTCAACGGTCATTTTATAATTTTCAAGGTTTTTCACATGCAAGTAAGTAATATTTATGAATGTTTTTAAATATCGCACTTACATCAAGCTATAGTATGCTCTTCTACCTTTTCATCGTATATTCGGGTTCTCCTATCCATGCATTATTGTTGATATGTTGACTGTGAATAAAAAAAAGTTTTCGTGGGGCAAAACGGGGCACGTCTTACTGCAGGTAGTAGCAAAAAATGTTAAAAAACAAAAAGCTAAAACGTGTAAACGGCAGAAAAAAATAAGAATAAGAAATAGGTATTTAAAATATCAGAAGCGGTCAAAGGGAACCTAATCATCGTTTTTTTTTTCAAGAAACTTCTTTATATGTAACTTTTTTCGCATTGTAAATTGATTAAAATACTTTTAGTAACAACTGACTTTGTTATTTATCAATAATAAATGATTTTCATGCTATTATTCACAACGAAAATCAACGTAATAACAGGGTGAACGAAGTACCCTACTATACCCCATGCAGGTGGCATAACGGGGAGAAAAACACTTTTTTCAAAATCGTTAAAAAAAAAGATTGAATCACATAAATTATGATCTTACAAAATTTTTTTCATTAGATTATGATGTACTGAAGACGTTTGAAAAAAAACATTTACATAATTGACCTTTTTTATAGGCGAAAAAAATTATAATCCGGTTGTGTCCCCGTTACACCTCCACTCTCTTCTATGTTTGTGAATAAAGGCAATCGGATAGTGCGGTTGAGAAAAAGAATCTGTTTACATAATTCAATATTCTTTGCATGGAATTTTGGATAAGATAATTTAAAATCTCTATCAATAAAATTCTTTACAACTCCTTTTTTGTTTTAAATAAAATGATTAGAACTAAAATTTAGTGTTCCTCCCAAATAAATTGGTTTTCTATGTGAATCAATGACAATGAATTTTTCATCAGTTTTTATTAATAACATGCATGGAATCTATAACAGTAACCTATATTATGAGAATGCCATTCAATATTAAAATTTAAATTATTTTACTTTGTGATTTCCTCTTTTTCTAGATCCTATTGTAAAGCATCACACTAAATCTGAAGGTATAAATTTGATCTCCAATAAAATCATCAAAGAATGTAACAGTCTTTTGTTACTTTATATTGATACGGATTTTCGTATCAATTGACTACCGTTGCAGCAAAAACGATACCTTCAGATTTGGTGCAGTTGCGGCACAATTAAAAAACAAATTCATACTCAACTATAATAAAACTCATTGTTTTTTGAACACATTCATCTCATAAATGTATTAAGTTACCTTATTTTCATTAAGATATTTGATTTTGAAAATACACAAGTACAGAATAATGTCACATTAATTATGTGCATTATAGAATTGAGAAAAACTCAAATTCTTTAATGTAAAATTGAATTGAATCAAATCAGGCGTATTCTACAGTCCTTAAACTTTTAGGTAACACGTGCAAAAGTAATTTTATTGAGGAATGAAGAAAAAAAATAGTGTTTTAGCAACAACTAAAACTTAACTATTTTTCTGCGCTTTCATAGCCTTATTAAAATCGTCGTGTTTAGTGTTTTAAATTAAAACTTACCTCGTAAGGTTCATTCTGGGTCAGACTTTTCACAATTGTAGCCCTTTTTTCTACTTTTGATGCTGAAATATGAAAATTCTCGTTTCAAAATTTCATACTTAGGAGGTTTTGTTCATTTTTGCGGATGAATAACTGATAGGGAAAAAAATGAGAAAATCCAGGATTTACAGTATATGAAAATGAGGTCTTCATTTTATCACCCTGAAAATTTTGCTTAGATCCTGAGCCTTCTTCTACCGAAATACCAATTTTCAAAATATCCCAAAAGATTGCTACTTTAAGGTTTGGTTAAACGACGTAATGACTAAGTTGAAATTGGCTAAATATTAAAAAATTCAATTTTCAGGGGAATTCGATCACCAAAAATTCCAAAATAATAAAATAAGGACCTGATTTACATATATACTGTGAATCCTGAATTTTTTCATTTTTCTCCCTACGAAATATTCATTTGCGAAAATGAACAAAACCTTCAGTGTCGAATTTCAAAACGAACATTTTCAAATTTAAGCATAAAAAGTTGGAAAAGGGCTGGCTACAACTGGGAAGAATCTGATTAAAACTGAAGCTTACGAGATGAGTTTTAATTTTAAAAAACTAAAGATAACGTTTTTAACAAGGCTATGAATGTGCTGAAAAATTGTTATGTTTTAGTTGTTGTTAAAATATAATTTTCGTTCATTATTTCCGAATAAAGTTACTTTTGCAGTTTGAAGACATTTTTCTGTGCCTTTGCATTTTGTAAATTAAATTTCCAAATAAAAATGAAGTAATAAATAAAATTAACATTTAATTTCATTTAATTTAATTAATTTTATTTAATTATTAATAAATAAAAGTAAAGTAAATAAGTTAAAAAGTCATTGAATATTAATTAATATCTTAGTCTCACAATTTTTTTAAATTAGGCCGCAACAGAATTCGGCGAATCAACATGAAATGAACCCTTATTTAGCTTGTAATAAAATCAATTATACAATCTGTTTGAACATCACTTGCAGAATTAATTATAGCAATTGTAACCTTGGTATTCAATCCCGAATTCAGCAATAGAATTTTATCCTGTGTATACTATCAAGAGCATTAGGTAGGGTATCCACATTTTATGCATGTAAAGAAGTACATACAGAATCATCAAAATATTTTGCATAAAACTCCAACTCATAATTTATGTGATCAAAAACTTCATATTCCAAATCTTCCATCAAAATTCCAGCAAAAATTGAGGACAAGACTGAGCCTATCGAAGTTCCAATTTTTTAAAAATAAAAAGTACTATTGAATTTAAAATAAACAGAATCGAAAGGAATGAAATATGTATCAAAATAAGAATTGCTATTAATTATCTCTTTTTTTATTTTCAGGTAATAATAGTTTTCTAATCTAATAACGTTTCCATTATTTTTACCTGTTGTTTTCCCATAAATTACCCCTGATGAGGAAGTCTAAATTGGTTTCGAAACATGTTGGGCCTCAGTAGTATAAAAAAGAGAAAAGAAAGAGTGAGAGGTTAGTTTTGGTTGACTTTTTTATTTTCTCCCTCTTGTTTCTTTTTGTTGTAGATTTATTGTACATTTGTCTCTAATGATCCGAAAAAGTGGGTATTTACGGAGTATATTTTTGATTTGTGAACTTTTTGGGTGTTCATGTTAAAAGATCTTGAAGTTTTTTGACCAGGTGTTTAATATTTGAGAAGATATAAATATTTTTGTTTCTACTGGTCCATAATTTATTGCTTTAAAAAAAGTCGTATAGTTTTCGTTCTCCAATAGATAGTAGATATATTAAAGTCAGGATTAGAGAGCATATTAATGATTGTAAGAAAGACAAAAGAAAAATAGCTCTTGTAATACATTCACATGATAATAATCACAAATTCATTTTCCTAAAAACTAGAATTCTTAGAACAGAAAAAAACTACAGAAAACGAAACTTCAAAGAAATGTTTCACATGGTTAATAATAATAAAAGGTCAGATACCTAATTTCTCAGTGATATATATCATAATATAATTATGCTTACTAATAATAGATAACTACGCATTCAAAAAATGATACTGTTTCGCGCGTTTTCACTCAATGTCAGGTTCGACTAGGTCCTTCTCTTTTCCCCCCGGATCTCGTTCGGGTAACATGTGTTGGCCCGCCATTTTTTATCAAAATTAAATAATAATAGCTGAAAGGCATGGGGGAGAAAGGGAAAAAGTCATACCACTATTTTTAATAAAAACGTCAACTCTTATATGTTTAATGAGATTAATATCTCAATCGTATGTGTAGATTCGCACACTTTTCGTAGAGGTAAGTTTAGGTTATGTGAAAAAAAAATTCAATTAGAAATAACAACACCAGTCTACTAAATTAATAATTACTTATATATCTCTTTTTTCTTAAAGATCGAAATAAAATCTACTCTCTTATGAAAATCTTTGGTGTACTGAGAAAGGAACAGCCAAAAAGTTCACAAATCAAAACTAGACTTCGAGACTATCCGCTTTTCCGACTCAATAAAGACAAATGTACAATAAATGTACAAACAAAAAAGAAAAAACAGGGAGAAAAAGGAAAGAGTCAACCAAAAAGTTCACAGATCAAAACTAGACTTCGAGACTATCCGCTTTTCCGACTCATTAAAGACAAATGTATAATAAATGTACAAACAAAAAAGAAAAAACAGGGAGAAAAAGGAAAGAGTCAACCAAAAGTAACCACACACTTTGTCCGTCTTTTTTATACTACTGGGGAACAACAAGTTTCGAAGCCAACTGAGACTTCCTCATCAGGGGTAACTTATAGGATTACTACAATTATGAATAATTAGGGATGTCAACTTTATGCAAGTGCATAACTGCATAATTCTTCAGAAGTGGTAAAAGTGATTAATTAATATTTTATATTATATATTAATTAATTAATATCTATTTTTGGAATTACTGCAAATTGAGTTTAATTTGACTTATCTGGAGATTTACTTAAATTGTTGTTTAAAATGTAAAATACTCTGATTTTTTGTGTTGAAAGCTGTTCGGTAGAGAACACAGTCAGATTTTTAGCAATGAAACATTTTTAACTCTCTCTTTTCACAAAAGTATGCCCACGAGTTAGTGTACGGGGCATAACAATGCATAAATCTGTATTATAATGCCTGCATAATTTTATCACTTTTACGACAGAATCGCCGCGTAAAAGACTTTAATTTTATCGCATAATTCAGCATTCTTAAATGCATAAAATTGGCATCCCTATGAATAGTGAAACATATATTAATTGTGTATATGTGCATGGCAGCTTTTTTTCACCAAATTCAAATAGATTTATTGAATTTATTTATATTCTCATTTTAAGTTCCTTTGTTATATTTTTTTTTGTTGAATTCAAAACATATTTTCATGTTAATATGAAATTTTTTTTTTTTGAAAAACCATGAAACTTGCATTTAATCAATAATTCCTTCTGTAACGCATCCAATCTAAATTGTTACCAACTAAATAAATTCATTTAATACTTCTATACCGGACTTTCAGTAATATCTTTCATAAAATCACATTCCGCCAAATTTTTATCAGTTACACTTAAAATTATATTAACAAAAACATGAAAATAAGAAAAGATAAAATAATTTTTTATATAACTTCCTGCGTATAAAATACAAAAAACTCTAATCCAACGTTCAGCAAACAACATTAGTTGAACAAAAATTTCAATAATTTTTCAAGAATGTTTGTACATTTTGTGGATTTTCTTTTTCTTCTTAAGAATAGAAGCATAAATCCACTTTTTTAATATACATTTTTCAAGTTATGATAAAAAATTCTTTACCGTGAAGAAAATTCAGAGAAACACGAAGTGTGTGTACTGAACGAAAGAAATTCCACGACTGACTCGTCTATGTATATAGCCACTAAGACAAACAAAATGTACAAACATTTTTGAAAAATAATTGAAATTTTTGTTCAATTAGTGTTGTGGTGAAGTGTTTGCCGAACTTTGGTTTACAATTTTTTGGATTTTATACGCAGTAAGTTATATAAAAAATTATTTCATCTTTTCTTATTTTCATGTTTTTGTTAATATAATTTTCAGTGTAAATGATAAAAATTCGGTTGAATGTGATTTTATGATAATATTACTAAAAGTCCGGTATAGGATTATTAAATGAATTTATTCAGTCAGTAAAAACTTAGATTGGATGCATTACAGAAGGAATTATTGATAGAATGCAAATTTCATGGTTTTTTCAAAAAAGACATTTCATATTAACAAGAAAATATGTTTTGACTTCAGCAAAAAAAAGATAACAAAGGAACTTTAAATCATAAAATGAATAAATTTAATAAATCTATTTGAATTTAGTTAAAAAAAGCTGCTATGCACACAATTAATATGTCTCTAATGAGCCGGAAAAGCAGATAGTCTTGAAGTCTAGTTTTGATTTGTGAACTTTTTGGGTGTTCCTTTTTCAGTACACCAAAAATTTTCATAAGAAAGTAGATTTTATTTCAATCTTTAAGAAATTTTAAAAGAGAGACATCAAGCAAGGATTTGTTCCAATCTGCAGGGTTGCCTATGAATACTTAAGATTTCTTTTAATTAAGGTGTTAATGGTTGACTCAATTTATCAAAACATATCTATTTTACTTGAATATAGTTTACAAATTTGATGGAGTTAGTAATTTTTTTTAGAAATGTGTTATTGGTTTGAATTGTTATCTTTTATGGAATAATCTGAATAGATTGGTTCTAAATCAACCCACAAAACTTATATATCTCTTATGTAGTCATGTGAAACGATGAGTTAAAAAACATCTGTACAGAAGAAGTTCTCCACTGGAGAACGAAAGCTGTACAACCTTTTCAAAAGTAATAAATTATGGATCAGTAGAACGAAAAATAGTTACATCTTCTCAAATTTTTGGGGTTTCTTTTTTAGTACATAAAAAATGTTCAAAAGAAAGTAGATTTCATTTTGGTCTTTATGAAATGATACAACAATTTCAGAAAAAGTCCTCCCAGTTATTTCGACTATATAAACCCCCATAAAAGTGTCGCATAAAAGGTTCGTTATTTTCTAATTACAGGTAGAGGCACGTTCAATAATATCGACGGGTAGTCGAAAAGTGGCCTGTTTTTGGTTCACCCTCCTGTCTGCCGTTTTCATCAAGGATGAATGCATTGACGGGGTGGACGAGAGAGGATGAAGGTGAAGGACGCGAGGGGGTTACTCGGGGGAATGTGGGGCGGGGGTGAAGGTCGAGGCGAGGGGTGTAGGGGGTGAGGGGGTTGAGGGTTATTCGATTCGAGGGCACAGGGTGAAAAGAGAGAATCGGCAAATCTCCGGGCATTGTTCGGAACGCGCCGGGAACCCGGGGCGCGTGTGTCGATGCTGGGGGCGCTGGAGGTGCTGGGGGTGCCCTGATAAAAGTGGCACATGGCCGGGTCGTTCAACCCTGCCTAACTTTTCGGGGCCCATTGTCGGTTGACGGGATTTAAATGCCATGCGATTCGCAGAGGTGATTAGCTGGGAAAACCCGTATAGGTCGGCTTAATTTTGTCAGAGGAACGACTCGTGACGCCAAAACGCGAGCTAAACGGAGATGCAGTGGTGCACGCTGCACGCAGCACCCGAGAGTCAAAGGGAGCAGTCGAGAGAAAAGATCAAATGGCACAAACCACTGATTTTCATGCAGATGTATTTTTTTTCAGATTTTTTATTTGGTGAAGAAAAAAATTAAAAGGTCAAACCATTCGACTTTTTTACTCATCAAATTACTAATTGTAAGGATTTATTATTGAAGACATGGGAATGACAACTGGATAAGGACCAATTTTTCGAATCTCTATTTTGAACGATTTTGAGTAATTTAGGACATTATTTATCGATACATATTAGGAACGTCACGACTAGCCTCGATTAAGTTCAGCCCAAAAGTGCTTGCACATCCAGTTTCTCTTTTGAACGTGTTTCGGGGATGCCCCCTGGTTATTTTAAGCCAAGAAAGAAAAAAATTGTACTAGGCGTATTTGAGAAAAACAATTCTTTTATTTTAAACGATTAAAAATTACATTTTTCTTGAAAACGACGCAAAATATGAATACTTAATTATTGAAAATCGTTCCCCTTCCTGAAATCGATAAAAAATTACACCTGTACGAGATGCGTTCATCTATATGTATTTAATGATAATATATTTATTGTATTTTAACAAATTTTTCCAAAAAAAAATAGAAAAAGTCGATAAAAATCTACTAAAATAGCATTTGCTTTAACGAAATTCAATATTTTATTATTAAAAACAATTGTTTCTAGTTCAGTAGTAACGTTTAACTGAATGGTGTTAAATAAACTTTTTTGTTCAAAAAATTCAATTACTTTAGTAAAAAAAATTTAACTATTTACTTAAAACCTTAACTATTTCGTAGAAAATAAACTTTTTTTGTTCAAAAATATCATATTTTGGGTTGAAAATTCGACTGTTTTGAAGATAATTCGTCTATTTCACTTTAAAATTCATGTATTTTGTTGAAAATTCGTCTTTTTTATTAATGTTTTTGATAGAAAATTCATTATTTTTTTGGTTGAAAATTCAACTAATTACTGGAAGTTGTACTACTTTGTTACAAATTCATTTTTTTTTTAAATTGTAGTCTTTGGTTTAAAATCTAACTATTTGGTTGAAAATACGTTTATATTTGGTTAAAAATTAATTTTTCATCTGAAAATTCAACTATTCCATTTTTAGTTGAAAATTTATCCCTTTTAAGTTAAAAATTGGGTTAGAATTCGTAAAATCAGCACGAAAAAAATTGCTATCTTCATGTTTTATCAAAATATTGAAAAAACGGTTCTATTTGACCAAATTGGAAATTTTTCTTTAGCAAAGTTATTGTTAAATGAAATTTTTGGTAACTTTTTGAATCAAACCTTGTTATTCTTGAGCTGATTAATCGATTTTGATGAAACTTTGGCATATCCTATAGAATGAAAAAGGCTTCGGTAAATTGTACTAAAATTTCAAAAAAATTCATTTTTCCATAATTTTTAATGAAATTATTTATAAACAACTGATTTTTTGTTGTGTTATGGACCTTTTTAAAATCTGAAAGAAATGCCACTTGACAACAAAACTCCAAGGAATCTGAATCTGTCGAGAAAAAATCCGAGCCACGATTACTTTGGTAATTATGATCGAAATAATGCTGCGCTGCGTAGTAAACCAGCGCGCTTACCATCACACGGCGCGCACTTTTTCCGGGAGCGCATTTATTATGACCTTTTTTAGTTAAATCCGAAGATGATTAAATAGAAAAAATTAACTGTTTACTCTTTTAAAAGCATGATAAGGTTTATTACTTAAAATTTTTTACAACGGATTATGTACATCATGGTTAAAAAACAATTACAATCATTCATGGACAATGAAATTTTCTGAATCCGACGTTTCTCTACATTCAATACTTTTGCAATCAATAGTTTGAAAGAATGATACAGTCGCGTTCCTTTTACGAAAATCCGAAATGGGAAATTCCACAATAACACTATCGCGGATGTGCCATACGAATCAAGGGAAAATACGCCATTAGTCACTAAAACATGTAATTATGAAAAATTTGTTATTTGAATAAAGTGCCATTGCAACAACCGGTAATACATTGAATTAAGTAAAAAAAAGTCATAATAAATGCGATATCGGAAAAAGTGCGCGCCGTGGGGTGGTGAGCGCGCTGGTTTACCACGCAGCATTATTTCGACCATAATTAGCACAGTAATCGTGACTCGGATTTTTTCTCGACGCATTCAGATTCCTTGGAGTTTTGTTGTCAAGTGACATTTCTTTCAGCTTTTAAAAAGGTCCAGAACACAACAAAAAATCAATTGTTTATAAATAATTTCATTAAAAATTATGAAGAAATGAATTTTTTGGAAATTCTAGTACAATTTTCCGACGCCTATTTCATTCTATAGCACATGCCAAAGTTTCATCAAAATCGATTAATCGGTTTAAGAATAACAAGGTTTGGTTCAAAAAGTTACCGAAAATTTCATTCAACAATAACTTTGCTAAAAAAAATTTTCGGATTTGATCAAGTAATTTTTATGATCAAATGGAACCGTTTTTTCAACATCTTGATAAAAAATGAGGATAGCCATTTCTTTCGTGCTGATTTCATGAATTCTGACCCAATTCAACTATTTGGTAGAAAATTTAAGTATTTTGTTGAAAACTCGTTTTTTTGGGTAGAAAAATAATCTTGTATGATGAAATTTCATCTTTTTGGTTAAGAATTAAACTATTTGTTAAAAATTCGTTTTTTAATTGAAAATTAATTTTCAAACTAAAAATTTAACGATTCCTTTTTTGGTTGAAAACTTATTTTTGTTACCTGAAAACTCAACTATTTGGTAGGAAATTCATCTTTCCTGTTTGAAAATCAACTTTCTTGTTGAAAATTCATCTTTTCCGGCTTAAAAGTCAATTGTTATCTAAAACATTCGACTCTTTAGTTCGAAAACTTAACTCTTTTGTTGGAAATTCATCTTCTTGGGTAGAAAATTAATATTCTTTATTAAAAATTCACCTATTTGGTTGAGGATTGAACTATTTTGTTAAAAATTCCTCTCTTTTTTTTGTTGAATTCAGTTGGTTGAAAATGCGTTTCTTTTTTCTGAAATATAGTTTTTTAAATTAAAAATTAAACTATTGCATTTTTGGATGAAAACTTATGTTTTTTAGAAGAAAATTTATGTATTTTGTTGAAAATTCGTCTTATGGTACAAAATTATACTTCTTGGTGGAAAATTCATCTTTCTCGTTTGAAAATTCACTTTTTTGTTGAAAATTCAACTGTCTTCGCCAAAATTCATCTTTTTGGCTGGAAAATTGAACTGTTTGGTTAAAAGTTTAACTATTTTGTTGAAAATTCGTCTTTCTTGGTTGAAAATGAACTTTTTTGGTGAGAATTCAACTGTCTTCTAAAAAATTTGTCTTTTTGTCTTTAAAATTTAACTGTTTGGTTAAAAGTTTTACTATTTTGTTGAAAATTCGTCTTTCTTGGTTGAAAATGAACTTTTTTGTTGAAAATTCAACTGTCTTCTAAAAAATTTGTATTTTTGTCTTGAAAATTTGAATGTTTGGTTAAAAGTTTTACTATTTTGTTGAAAATTCGTCTCTTCTGTTAAAGTCATATTTGTTAGCCGAAAATTCAACTGTTATGTCATCTTTCTCGGTTGAAAATTCACTTTTTTGTTGAAAATACAACTGTCTTCGACAAAATTCATATTTTTGTGTAGAAAATTCAACGTTTTTGTAAAAATTCGTCTTTTTGGCTTGAAAATTCAACAATTTGGTACAAAATTAAACTATTTGGATTAAAAATCCATCTTTCTTGGTTAAAAATTCAACTACTTGGTTGGAAGTTGAACTACTTTGTTGAAAATTCATTTTTTTTTCAAATTGAACTCTTCGGTCGAAAATTTAACTATTTGGTTGAAAGTACTTTTTTATTTGGTAGAAAATTAATTTTTCATCTGAAAATTCAACTGTTCCATTTTTAGTTGGAAATTTATCCTTTATAAATTAAAAATTCAACTTTTTGGAACAAACTTTATATCTGTTGTTGAAAATTCGTCTTTTTGGATAGATAATTATCTTGTTTATTGAAAATTCATCTTTTTGGTGAGGATTCAACTATTTTGTTTAAAAAATCGTCTTTTTTGCTTGAATTCAACTGGTAGATAATTCGTTTTTTTTTTATTGAAAATTAATTTTAAAACTGAAAATTTAACGATTCCATTTTTGGTTGAACACTTATCTTTGTTAGTTGAAAATTCAACTATTTGGTAGACTGTTCATCTTTTTTGTATGAAAATTGACTTTCTTGTTGAAATTCATCTTTTCCGACTTAAAAGTCAATTGTTTTCTAAAATATTCGTCTCTTTAGCTCGAAAACTTACACTCTTCTGTTGAAAATTTGTCTTTTTAGGTAAAAAATTTAACTTCTTTATTAAAAATTCATCTATTTGGTTAAGGATTGAATTATTTTGTCAAAAATCGCTCCTTTTTTCGTTGAATTCAGTTGGTTGAAAATTCGTTTCTTTTATTGTTGAAATATAATTTTTTACACCAAAAGTTTAATTATTGCATTTTCGGTTGAAAACATATGTTTTTTAGAAGAAAATTCATGTATTTTGTTGAACATTTGTCTTATGGTACAAAATTAATCTTCTTGGTAGAAAATTCATCTTTCTTGATTGAAAATGAACTTTTTTGTTGAATATTCAACTGTTTTGGTAAAAATACGTCCTTTTGGTTTAAAAATTCATCTTTCACGGTAGAAATGTCATCTTTCTTGGTTGAAAATTGAACTGTTCGGTTAAAAGTCTAACTATTTTGTTGAAAATTCATCTTTCTTGTGAACTTTTTTGTTGAAAATTCAACTGTCCTTAAAAAAAATTGTCTTTTTGTCTTGAAAATACAACTGTTTGGTTAAAAGTTTTACTATTTTGACGAAAATTCGTCTCTTTTGTTGAAAATTCAACTGTTTTCGACAAAAAAATTTCTTACTGGCTTGAAAATTGAACTGTTTGGTTCAAGTTTTAACTATTTTGTTGAAAATGAAATATATTGGCAACTAAACTCACTAGAAACCGCGAAGAAACGCAGAATAAACGTGAAATCCGTGTTTATTAGCCAACGGCTAAGTTACTTTCGTGGGCGGGGGGGGGGGGGGTGTAAAAATATCAAAAAATGGTAAAGTAGTTTATGGAGGGCCCCTAAGCAGATTAGAATTTTTCTAGTAAATTTGTTGAGTTTCATCTTGAACGCTGGAGCCACGTGCGATATCATTATTAATTGGCATCGAATGAGCGGAAGCCGAAGATTTTTCTCTTGTCGAGAATCTTGCAACTGCCAACGAACTTTGCCCGCAGTTTGCTCAGATAACATGCTGAAACGGGTCAAAGGCGTGACCTCCCTTGCCTTCCGTTATTAGTCGAATTCCTGGCTCCTCTTTCGCACCTAGCGATATTTTTTCTCGACATTTTATATGAGTAAAATTGGCAAAAAGAGAGCAATAAAGAAAAAAGAAAAAAAAGAGAAAAATGCTCTCAAAACGAAATGCACTGGTGGCGAAGGATATGAAGGAAAGATAAACCCCTTGGGCGGAACAGTCACAGAAGCGAAAAATGTAGCACACTTCAAAGAAAAAAAAATTAGAATTGACTTTTCAATGCGGGACGAATTTCCTATTTCTAAGTAGAAGCGATTTTTATCTGAATATTTTTTGCTTCGAAGGCTATATCAGGATTCGAAGTGCCCTATGGAACTAAAAAAAGTATTAAAAAAATATCTTTCTGAAGAAAAAAGTATACTCAAAAATAAAATAAAAAGTATTCTTAAATCTCATAAAATTTCTACTGAGATTCCATTGGACGGCTATTAATTTGGCAAAACATTATTTGCCAATCGCGACCCGTTTTCGAAAAAATCGACTTCGTTTCCAATTTTTTTTATGGATTGAAATGTTTATTTATTGAATTCTCATGAAAAATTATGTGAATATAATATTTTTTTACCAGAAAAGACGAATTCTCAAGATTACATGAATTTTCAATCCAATAGTTGAATTTTAATCTCAAAAAGATAAATTTTCAACCAAAGAGATGAATTTTTAACAAAGGAGTTCAAGTTTTAACCAAGTAGTTGAATTTTCAACCAAAAAGATCAATTTTCAACCACGAGCATTAATTTACTACTAGAGAAGACAAATTTTCAACAAAATACATGAATTTGCAACCAAATAGTTCAATTTTCAATTAAAAAAAGATCAATTTTCGACCAAAAAATGAATTTTTTTTAAAGTAGTTCAACTTTCAACCAAGTAGTAGAATTTTCGACGAAAAAATATGTTAATTTTAAATAAAAAATGGTTGAATTCAGCCAAAAAAGACGAATTTTCAACAAAACAGTAGAATCCTCTGGTAAAACAGACCAATTTTCAACCAAACACTTAAATTTATAACTGAAAAAGATGATTAGAAGAAATTTCTACTAACAGAGATGAAGTTTCAAACCAAAAATGGCAAAATTTAACAGAAGAGTTGAATTTTCAACCCAGAAAGATTTTTTAGTCAGGAAAGAATAACATTTTCAGCCCGTGTTTTCAACCAAATTGTTGAAGTTTCAAGCCAAAAATACAATTTTTTCAGAAAGCAGTTGAACTTTAAACCCGAAAATATTATATTCTCAACAACAAAGTTAATGTGGAAACAAATAGTTTAATTTTCTACCAAAATAGTTGAATTTTCAACCTAAAAATATGAATTTTCAACAAAAAAGTATATTTCCAACCAAATAGTTCAATCTTCTACCAAGATAGTAGAGTTTTTAAGTCGAAAAGACGAATTTTCAACAAAATAGGTGAATCCCCAACCGCTTTGCGGGCACATTTGATTTCAAGTCAAATTAAGTCATTAAGTCAAATTAACTTTTAAGTCAAATTTTATTTGATTTAAAAGCACAAATTCTACTCTTCTGACTTTCTTCTTATCCTGCGTCGTTTGGCTCAAGAATTAAAATTAAAATATGCCAATATCATTTTCCATACTTAAAATACAAACTATTCCTCTTACCAAAAAATGTTCACGAGAAAGCTTATGCGTCTTCGTAAAAACAACAATTTTGATA
>JAUMHM010000005.1:31034009-31051254 GCA_032362435.1 Melikaiella ostensackeni | reverse complement strand
CCCCCCCCCCCCCCCCCCCCCCCAAAAATGGGTATAGTCCGAAATTAGAAACATTTTAGGCCCTGTTTTAAAAAAAATTAGCAACTAAATCGTTTAGGAAATATTTGAAATTGGTATCATCGAAAAGAATCTCTTTCAAAGCGTCTTCTTTTCTAATTTCTTGAATTTCAGTTTATGATTCTTGAAAAATGAATCGAAACTTTGTGAAAAAGGGGAAAATTGTGTCAAAATTCTCGACTTGAAGTGTTTTAGGGGATTTTTCAAATATAAGGGGAAAAAGGGAATTAGGTAAAAAGGGGACGGACTGCGATCCCTGAAATTTATTTAATTTAATGAAAAGTTGGCTACACACGAGTTCGTTCCCGGGTCTCTTAATTCCTTAACGAGCTCCGGCAGGGGGTCCCAGTTTGCGTCATAACCCTTCTCCTTTCCTGGATTTTGGTTGTTGAGGAGCAAGGGGTACGAAGGAAAGGGGTACCGAAAATTCTTTGAGGTTCCGTGAAATCTTTTGAATTCCTTAAAATCGCTTGAAATCTTCAAAGTCTCATAAGAATCCCTTATAATCCTCTAAAATCCGTGGAAATAGTTCTTACATGTTTTTTTTTAAAGCGCATTTTTTTATTTTTTCAGGGATTAATTACGAAAAAGGCTTGGAAAATTAGAAAGCTACTTTAAAAATATTAAGTTTTTAATGCTTTTACGGATTTTTTCAAATGTGCACGATTTCAATTTAAAGTTATCATATAGTGAAATAGTTAAATTTTAAACAAGCATCATTTTAAATGTTTGATTCCATTTTCAATTTTGTATAGTGCCGCAAACTTTAAACGTAATTTCAGTTTTGTAGATTTGAAATTGAACTTTTCAATTTTGAATATGTCTAATTAAAAAATATTCATCCCTAACCGTCTAACCGACTTCGGTCTTGCAACTTTGATTTTTGAATTTTTGATTACTCGACTCAACTCGAGTGCCTACCTCGGGGTGGTGGGGATAGAAGACCAGAGAAGGGACGGAGGGGCCTTGGATAAGCGCCGGAACCAACTGGAGTGCCTACCGGTGGTCATTTTTGACCGCGGAACGAACTCATGTGCACCGGAAAAGTTATGAAATTAAGTGAAAGTTAATTAAATTAAATCATAGTAAATCTGAAGGTATCCTTTTTGCTGCAGTGGTATTCAATTGATACGAAAATCTGCATAAATATAAAGAAAGAAAAGACTGTTATATTCTTGGATCATTTTGTTACAGATCAAATTGATACCTTCAGATTCAGTGTGATGCAATGCAATGAAATGAAATAAAAATAGAAAATATTTATAATGAATATAAGTCTTACCGCAATACAATAGATAAGCAATGTGTTTAATCTACTAATACACTTCTTCCGTGATGTCCTCTAAATCAAAATCTTATCTCTGGTTTAAGCTATATAAAAGAATAATAGAATACTGCCGGGTGATAAAATCCAGGTAGGAACCCTAATTATGAAACTTAATGACAATAATAATGTTAGTCAATAAGATGGTCCTTTTCACTCGTCATTAAAGGTCATAAACTAACAACAAAAGCATGTAAAATCAGTACCACTAAGCCGACCTAATCCTCTTATACACCTGCCATTTTCTGCCCGTTGGTAGTGGCACGAAGTTCAACCGGTCTTTGCAGGTCAATACCTTTTACAATACTCGGAGAATAAGTCCCCCTAGAAATGATCACGATAAAATCAAACAATTATTTTCTAAGCTACATATATTATTCTGATTTTTTGAAAAGCGAAACTCCCCTCAGAACCTGCACAGAAAAAAAACTAGGCTTACTTTGGCTGCGTCTTTTTTTTCAGGTCTCCCCATGTAGAAATCACCCCATTTGTCCCTATTTTAACTAGGGCAGTGGTCAGAATCTCACTAGAATAACTGGACGGGTCAATTCTAATCAGGGCCCTTTATAGACTCGTTAATATTTTCCATTCTTTGTGACTAGAAAAACTATGTACGTCTAGTTAGGCCCCAATCTTGTATTTCAGCCAGGCTTTAGTTGAGTCCTGATTCGAATAAAAGGACGTGGCAACAAACTAACATTTATTTTCATCCGAAGCATCTGAGTGTTTAATAGACATAAACACGTGCTTTTGATGAAAATAACACAACCGAAACTTTTATTAAATGTAAGTGATAGTTTTGTTAAGTTCTACTTAAAATATTATAACCAACAAATATTCAAAAATTTATTTCGTCACCTCTCACAATAACGTTATTTTGTTTAAAATGAAGAAAAAATCGTTTTTAATATATGAAATACAAGGGAAACTGTTAAATTTGTACTCTGTAAGTAAAAGCCAGTGGAAAATAATTGAAATAATGAATTGTCATAGTTGAGTGCAAATGTTCAACAATCACATGTTGAAAATAAAAATGTTTTTTTTTTTGGTTGAAATATCAATGATTACATTTTTCATTTAAAATTCGTCTTTTTTGGTTGAAATTCGTATTTTTCGCTTGAAAAATCAACAATTTATTTGGTTTAACATTTTTTTTCCTTTCTTGACTAAAAAATGTTTCTTGGTTGAAAGTTCAAATCTTTTTTGGAAAATTCGTCTTTTTGGTTTGAAAAATGATTTTTTTTTATTAAAAATGCTATTGTTTTAGAGAGAATTTGTCTTTTTGGGTTGAAAACTAAATAATTTGGTTGGCAAATTTTTTATTCTTGACTGAAAAACCATTCCTGGTTGAACATTCAAATTTTTTGTTAAAATTCGTCTTTTCGGTTTGAAAATTCATCTCTTTAGGTAGAAATTTCAATTTTTTGGTTGGTAAAAACGCAACTATTTTGCTAAAAACTCGTCTTTTTTAGTATAATTCAACTACTCTTTATATAAAATAAAAATTTTATTGGTTGAAATATTGATTATAACATTTTTCATCAAGAATTCGTCTTTCTGGTTGAAAATTCAACAATTTGGTTGAAAATTCATCTACATATATGGTTTAAAATTGAAAATTCGTCTTTTTGGTTTGAAAAATTATATCTTTTGGTTAAAAAGGCAACGGTTTTGTAGACAATTTATCTTTTCTGGATGCAAATTTAATTATTTGATTGAAAATTCAATTATTTTGTTGAAAATTCAACTACTCTGGTAAAAAATTGTAACTGCGTTAAATTTTAAATTTAAAACATATAAACACGTGATTTTAATGAAAATAAAACGACCGCAATTTTTATTAAATAAAGTGTAAGTGAAAGTTTTGTTAAGTTCTATTTAAAATATTATAACCAACAAATTTTTACAAATTTATTTTTTCACCTCTCACGATAACGTTGTTTGTTTAAAATAAAGAAAAAATCGTTTTTAATAAATGAAATACAAGGGAAACTGTTACATTTGTACTGTGTATCTGGGTGATTCTCATCAAAAGCAGCAATTTCGTGCCTGGATTATTAAAATATTAAAAGTGATAAAAATTGTGTTTTTTTTTTGCTCAGATATATGTATGGTGGTGTACCATACATGTACGTAACGTGGTCACGCAGGATCACTATATTTGTTTAAAAAAAATGAAGTTGCAAAATTATTGGTATTATTCAACCAGCTTCTATGATAAAATATATATATGGCTTATTACATAGTACATGAAATGCATATAAACTATAAATGTCAAAATTGACAAAAAAGTAGGTTGAAATCTTATTTTATGGCGAAAATATGTCCGGGAACGGTACATGCCAGAGGAGATAACACTTACAATAATATTAATTTTTAAAAATATATAATATAAATCCCTTATTTTATTTGTTTATATGAATCAACATTCATGCATAAGTAGGAGAAATGACTATATTCTCTACTATCTGTTTTCAAAGTTGTTAGAAACTTCAAATTACTCTAAAACATGCCAGGGGAGATTACATGCCATATTTTTCTTAATTTGAAGAAAAAATAAATTAAATTTTCAAAATCTACAAGGGATTTTGTTTGAAAGTTACTACGATACAAATGTTGTGCTACAACTTATTTAGAATATGTTGTTTTTCTTAGAAATACAATGTGCCAGAGGAATTACAGTAAAAAAGGTACGCGCCTGATTTTCGCGGAAAATGTCTTATATTTTGCTTATTAGACATTTTAGCATTGATGCAAAAGTTACAATTTATGGAGCACATCTTCACATTTATTCCCTATGAAGCCAAAAAACATATTTTCGCAAAACAATTTTTCTGCAGAGTCGGAACTGCAAAGGTTCATCCGCAAACCAAAAAGTGGTTACAAAGTTGAATATGCTCTGAAGGCTAAGATAAAAAATATAAAAACGTGTCTTCAATATCATTACATTAGACTATATGCAAAATTAATTTAAGCTAAATTTGAATAATCAAAGTTGATAATTGCATCTTCAGTTACATGTGAAACCGTCCGACTCATAGGTGGTTACAGCCAGGGAAGATTACATTTCGCACTTTCGCGAATTTTTAGGTATAGACAAATTTCTTTTTTAAGTTTTACAAATGCCCCTAATGAAAGCTAACATACTGCATTGAAAACACATAGACTCATTATATTAGCGTCTTTAATTAATAAAATATTTAGCGGTTACACAAATGTGCATATTTAATGAGAATCACCCATGTAAAAGCCAGTGAAAAATAATAAAAATAATGAATTGTCATAGCTGAGTGCAAATGTTTAACAATCACATGTTGAAAATTAAAATATTTTTTTTTGTGTTGAAATATCAACTATTACATTTTTAATTCGAAGCTCGTCTTTTTTGGTTGAAAATTCAACAATTTATTTGGTTTAACATTTTTTCTCCTTTCTTAACTAAAAAATTTTTCTTGGTTGAAAATTCAACTCTTTTTTTTGAAAATTCGTCTTTTTGGTTTGAAAAATTAATCTTTTTATTAGAAATGCAACTGTTTTGGAAAGAATTTGTCTTTTTGGGTTGAAAACTAAACAATTTGGTTGGCACTTTTTTTATTCTTGACTGAAAAATCATTCCTGATTGAAAATTCAACTCTTTTGTTGAAAATTCGTCTTTTTGGTTTGCAAATTCATCTCTTCTAGTAAAAATTTCATTTTTTTGTTTGTTAAAAACGCAACTATTTTGTTGTTGCCGGAACAACTTCATGTAATTTTCTTCTGTTTAACAACTCAATTTAAGTCCTTCTTAACTAAAAAAATGCTTCTCAATTTTGGAACAATGTCCGACTCAAAATAAACCTAGCTTTTTTCTGTATGGAGTACCTTCAATTGTTCATTATTTACCCGATATAGATGGCCATTTTTTGTAGCAGACACATATATTAATAGGATTGTCAACTATATGCATAATTGTATACATATGCACGTGAAACCGATTGCAAGTACTCGAGTACGCAGCGACAACAATAATTATAACGCCTCTTTTTATTCACAATGGCAAACCAAGAGCGGATGCGAACATTTGCATGATATGAAACTTTACGGTGCATTAATTACTTTTATGTCTCTCTTAAAAAAAATAATTCAGGGAATAAAAAGTTTTGTTTACTATCACTTATTAACTAAATAATATTAAGTTGGGAAATTGCAGCCATTGTTTATAAGTAAGGACGATATTTTCTGACGTTGAAAATGTCTGAAATATGCGCTGAAAACTGATTATTATACGAAATTATGCGACGAAAAAACGAAATATGCGTTGTAGAAATAAAATTTTTTCAAGGGATGGGATTCACTTTTGAACTCCAGAAATAATCCTCGAAATAATCAATATTTAAAATGAGAAGAATGTAAGTACATACACGTTAGTGTATTAAAATGCATAAATCAATCGAATCATTTGAGCCGAACACAAAAAAAGTTGTGGTTTGGCACCCGAAAGAAGAAAGAAAATTGTTGATGCCTTCTGTTTGGTTTTTGTATTTAAAAATTCATCAAATTTTACCTTTGGGCTAAAAAATTATAGTGAATTATTTTTGGCTACAATTTTCAGTACTGAGCACCAATAAAAAATGAAAGATTGAAAAAAATTATTGCATACGATACAATTCTTCGAATACGTAAAAAACCACGTTTTCTAATTTAGTTAATTGCACATTTTTATATAAAAGTTGTGCATGTAGAATTTGAAATTTCTTCAGTTTGAAGCAAAGAAACACGTATTTTGTTAGAATAACAAAATGTTTCTTTTTAAAGCGTTTCCAAATCGTGAATTTTGTTCAAAAAACTTTGTTTTTAATTTTTTGTAGTTGTTCATCATCAAAGAACATTACTTACAAAAAATTCGCCACAATTTATTTTTGCCCATAGGGAAATATATTTTCAAATTCAAAAACCGATTTCAACCATTTTTGTTGTACTTCTTCCGAATGCCATAGCACAACTTTCTTTTCTCGACTCAAATGATTCAATTAATCGGACGTATTTTAAATTCTGGCACACTGAATAAGTATTTCTTAAAAAATCAACGTAAAACTTAAATGGAAAAACTTCGCGAATGTTTAAAATGTTATATTTTATATTTAGTGACGAATTTCAACATTTAAATATTAAAAAATACATTTTTTGCAACTTTTTGAAAATACATTTCGCAAAAAATATTAAATTATGCTCTATTATGCGAAAATTTCAAAATTATGCGACGAAAATAAAATTATACGTTTTGATGCGACGTTTAATTAATTATATTTGGCATGGAAATTCATATAATATGAAAGTTCTGAGTTATACTTGATTTTGAGACATTATACGATTATGCGCTTTGCATAAACTAGAGGTCCTTATTTATAAGAATAAACATCTTTTTCTTTACTGACTAATGCTGTAATTATAAAACGCGTTTATCGCATGTACCATAATATTTTATATAAATTTATTTAGAAAACATAGTAAATTATAATTTATTTATTAACATAAATCCTCTACTTTAGAAACGAAATATTAGATGTGAGAATCAAGAGATGTACAGCATTTCAGAATGAAGAAAAAATTAATGCGCGTCAATTCATGTCAGCCCATGTGCTGATACAAAAACATTCTCCCAGTGCATCATCCGTACAGGATTTTCATGTCAGACTCATGAGACCCATTCGTATCACGATTTGAGTTTTTGACTTTACCTTATGATTCTTTTAACTTCTTTATACAGGATAGAAATAACAAAGTTTTAAAAAACGAAATCGAGTTGAAAGTTTTTAACACTGAATTGGAACAATACTGGCTGGAAAATACACGTCGAATTTTCGATTATTCCACATAAGATGTGAGTGATGTGATTAACAATAAAACCACAAAATATGTTATTATGTCCGTTGTGTAATTGTACGAAAGTCGAATTATTGGCATCATAAGAATCAAACAGAAAGGAAAACATTTTTGTTTCTTCATCAAATACATAAATTGCAGATGGTACATCTGCTAAATTCTAAACTTCTGAAAAACTATGACACATTGATACGCTCACTGAAGAATCATTAAAAAAAAAATTTTAACCGAAATAATCGTACAGCGCGACATTGTGGCCGCAGTACACAAAATAGCATGAAAGCTTATAGTGTTGAAAGTACAAACATTGCAAAATGATAGTAGGATATTGTACTTTAGAATACAGGAAAATAAGGATGTTGGAACAACATATTGGGTAATGTTTTCAGCAGTTATTTACATATATTTTTATAAATATTTATTCCTATATATCTTTCTTTATATAGTCTTATTCAATAATTTTTACATCTAGAATAAAGGTTCATTGACTGAAACAATTTTATTTTTATGATTCGTATAATTCTGCGTATACTTGTAGTGTAAGTATATGAAAAACCATATCTCAGATTGTGTAGAAGGTTTAATTATCTAAAATTAAAAATGTCTTTCTTTTTTATTGTTTTATTACAACGCAATTAGTTTAATCTCCTATTTTCATTTTAGGCCGTTAATAAAGAAATTAAAAGAGAGTTTAAATTAACAACATGTTTGAACATTTTAATAGCAGTGAAAAATTATAGGCCCGCCGAATTTCCCTTGGTCCTTTTTAGTTTGTGCTTCTAATTTTTTTATTATTACATTACTATTAAATTTGAAGTTGTACATTTTTTCAGTTTTTCTAACAATTAGGTATGGAGTGGAATATCATATTTTATAATGTTTCAATTTTAATTAAATCCAATTAAAAATTGAGTAGTAAAGGCGTAAATTTAAAATTATCTACTGAACGTTTTAAATTAAAAATGGTTTAGTCGTGAATATTTCAAATTGCTGACTTTTGAATATAAGCTTTAAGTCTTTGATTGAAAAGCTTATCAGAGTTTGAATTTGATCAAATTCGTTCATAAGTTATTTGAAATTTTTAACAATTTTAATGCAAATGAAATGTTAAATTTTTTATTCCTTAAATTTGATCAATTCTCCACTTTAGACTTCAAAGGGTCAGATTTCAAATTATTAATTTTTAAAGCTTTTAATTTGTAACTTTTGAATTCGGAAAGTTTCAAATTTGAAAATTTTCATTTTTAAGGCTTCTAATTTTTAATAGTTGATTTAAAATTCTGAAACTTGAAATTGTACTATTATGAATGGTTAACTGTTTTATTTAAGGCCGAGTCTGAACGTCCGAACAGTCCGTACAGACCAAGATCGAGTCTAAACGTACGGACCTGGCAGGTGGAGGGGGAAGTTGGAAATGGTAGGGGGCGTGGCTTATGTCCGGACGTATGGGCACTACCTTTATTTAAACGTCTTGAAATTTAAAACTGTTCAATTTGTAGATTTATAATTTTTATGACTTCCGATTAGAGCGGTGAATTTTAAACGCTTTAATTAATATTTTTATTTTAATGTTTGACGCGCTTAGATGAGTTTCAAATTGTTCAATTTCGATTTCATCAAAACAACAATTTTTTATTTTAACAGATTTAAGATTTGAATCACAAAGACTTGAATTTAAATTATTAAACTACATCAAAGGATTCAAATCAGGATTTAAAAAAGTTCAATCTTTAATTCACCCTGTTTAAAATTGTACAATATCGACCGTTTGAAATTAAAACTATACAATTTGATTATTTTGATTTCAAAATTGTTACCTTGAACAATGATATTTTTAATTATTCAATTGTATAAACTTCAATTTGAAGTTGTTCAATTTAAAATGCTTAATTTTTAATAAATTGTCTTTTGTTATTGATATAGTCTAAATTCGTCCAATTTGGAAGTCTCAAATTAAGATTGTATAATATTAAAGGTTCCAATACTTTTAAAATTAGAAACGGTTTAATTATAAAGAAGTTTTGTATGCTTTAAATTGAAATTTGTTTAGTTTTAAATGCTTAAACTTTAAAGCTTAAACGTGAAGAAATTGTAAGTTTTGAAACCTTTATTTCGTAAATTACGAGGTAAATGATCAAATTTGGAAAATTAATAATTATGTACTTTAAATTGAAAAATGCTCAACAATGGAAAGTGTATTAATTTTTCTAAGATTTTTGGCGGATAGTAACAACCTCTTAACTAAAATTAAAAAAAAAAATTCAAAATAAATCACAATTTGAATTCTTCTTTAACAATTAAAGATGTTATCGTGTTTTCCTCTACTCGGGCTGAAATTTTTTTCTGATATCAATATTTAAATAATTATATTTAAATATTGATTTTATACGTTGCGAAAAACCCCGATAACATCTTTAATTATTGAATTCATCTGGCCAAAACTCATACAATCAATTATATTTTTCTTTAACGTCCAACATTTAAATTCAACCACGAATTCTTGGAAATTAAAAAAAAAATCTAAGGACCATTTGGACAGCACACTCTTAAATTTCTTCATACAAATTAAAAAAAAATTTAAAAAGAGGAAAGAAAAAGAAGGCAACCTCCAAATCCCCTTCCTTCTTTTTTTCTCTTGTCTTTTTTATTTTATTTTTTTTTAAACGCAATGAAAAAACATTCACAAAAATGTACCAACACTTCGGCGTTGCCTTCTTTTTCTTCCCTCTTTTTTAATTTTAGTTTTTTTAAAAATTTGAATGGAGACATTCCAAATTTGGTCGTTGGATTCTTGTTTTTGTTAATTTTCAGGAATTTCGTAGTTCTTGAATGGTTTTTAAAAAATAATCGAAATTTCCCTACCATCCGAAATTTACATATAATCATCCCGATAGTTAAATTAAAAATAGATCAACGAATTTTGCGCAAAAATTGTAATATTTTCGCAACTCACTTCACTTAAATAATTTTATTTAATTCAGTTTTTATTTTATTATGTATTTCAAATTATTTTTAAAAATAAGCACAGTAGAAAAGAATACTTAAAAATGTTACACCTTAAATTCATAAATGTACCTAAATTCAGAGATGAACTTAAATTCAATAAAAATGTATCTGGATTCAAGTAAAGTGATCTGAATGTAAGAAAACGCATGAATAAATTGTAATATTGAAATATTAATATTCTTAAATTCAGATAATTTTTCACTGAATTCAAGTTCATCTCTAAATTTAAGTATAAATTTCTAAATTTAAGGTGTAACATTTTCAAGAATTCTTTTTTACTGTGAGGTACTATAGGAACCAAGAAAAAAATACAGGAGAAATAGAAACCAGAATAGCCCAACCAGGCTATCATGATTGTGATTATCATGATTCAAATTATTACGAACAATTTAATTTCCTTTTTAATTACTCCATCTATTATATTAATTACTATTATTATTACTAATATCACTTTTTTATCGATACCGGTATAACAAAATGAATTTCCAAATCAGAAATTTACTATTGGCACTCTACTGTCTACTCCTACTGCGCCAGACTATTTCCTTTACTGTCTCAAACAAGGTTTCATTTCGGAACATGCATACTGAAAGGTTCTAACTCAAAGTGAAAATAAAAAGGTTCTATAAAGGTGAGGGCGCTAGTGTTACCAACACAATTTATAAAAGATTTTGAAGCTTCAGAAGTTCGTCACCCGAGATAGAACCTTTAAGTTTGCACTCTCCAAGATAGAACCTTTCATCATGCATCTTCCGAGATAGAACCTTGTCATCTGGACACGTCAATTATACATTTTTTTTTGTTCAAATTTTAAGGTAGCGGGAGGGGTTCAAAACAAAGTCCCTGATGTTTTCAGGGTTTCAGGATATTTCCCTAATATTTGAGTAAAACCAAAATTAGAAAAAGCACGCACCTCTGAACGCGTTCCGTACGAAAGTCATGCTCATATTCACGTGCGCGGGCTATGATTCCACGCTGGCAGCCTCGCGCCTCCAGCGACCAAACCAACGTCGTTCTCGTAGCTGGCGGCGTTCAGCGGATATCCTAGGGCATATCTGAATATCCTTCGTCGTGGAGCACGACGACGGTGCCGTTCTCACAGCAGCCCTTGTCTCTTGCACCTTAACAACGAGAGTCGAGCGCGTGGTGTTAACGCGTCGACGCTTTGCGATCTCGATAGCGCCTCCTCGCGCGTTTTCTCGTCGCGCGACACAACGGAAAACTTATCAGCGGCGACGGGGTCGACGGTAACAGCACCCGCACCAAACCCGAACATTAAGCACAACTCCTTCCAAGGTGCACTTAAAATCCACGACTTATCAATCACTATCCTCCCCCAACATCGAAGAACCTCAGTTTCCAAATCGAGGATCTTCGCAGTCCGAATCAAAATATTCAAAATTGGAAATATGAGCTTGGAAGGAAACTGGAGGCGCTGTATACGCTTGAGAATTTAAGGATGTACGTGGAGGGAAGAGAAATGATTCACTATCACCGACGGCGGGCGTCCATCCGTGCGGAAGTTGGAATAAGACCTACTCTCTTTTTTTCCACTTTTGTTTTTTGCGAAAGACAAGGAGAATGAGGAAAAACTAGGAAGAGCCAAGGTAAAAATTACGGTGATGAGAGGAGACTGGGAGACGAGAGAGTAAACCGCGAAGCACGTCCGCACGATGACAATGAACCCGCACTAATTCCAGAACGCACTAAGTAGGCTAGAAACTGAGCTGCGCCTGGACAATCGTCCGATTCAAAATTCTGTGATAATCGTCACAGATCCAGTTAAGAAATATCCTCTGTCCACTGCACTCGCGTGTCCACTTGGTAAACTTGGTAACGTTGTCAATTACTTTTTCTTATCACGAAGTGGCTGAGGGGAGGAATTTCGGAAAAGTGGAATTTGGGGGTGAAGTAGAATATACAATATAAAAAAGGAAGAGAGAAGAATAAGGAACGAAGGGAAGAAAACCGGTGTTAGGGCATGGCAAGGCAGGCAGAAATGTCGGTGTACTACCAGCTAGGAGTAGCACCGGTACGTTCCTAACTAACACACACAGAGAGACGGATTGGGACTGCTGGGTTTACTATAGGATGGGATGGATGGCGATGGCGGCGAGAGCAGCAGCCACAGCCCCCATGCTTCTCTCTCTTCACCTCCCCCGCACACAACCCCACTCTTTTGGGATGTCATCCCACTCTTTTGCTGAGCCCCCCCACCAGGCAATCAGAATCCCTTCTCCTGGAGTCTGACAGTCTGACGGGGCTCCCCTCTTTGGTGCAGTGGCGTAGCCGAAATTTTCGTTACTTTAAAAAGCTCTGTATAATGAACCCAGGTACAGAGTAAATAGCAGTGATGGGTAAGTTACTTTTAAAAAGGAATTAGTTACCGTTTCCGTTACATCACGAAAAAAGTAACGAGTTATCGTTATCGTTACCGATTCAAAATGTAACTTTTTCTGCTTGCATTTCCCAAAAAGAGTAACTATCGTTACTTTTTCAGTTACTTTTGCATTTTAGAAATATATATCCAAAGTTAATTTTTACAAAACTTTATACATAATTTTCGAGTGATAGTTGTTACACTTTTTAATTAAAGTCGTAGTTTAGTCATGATCCACATAATATTTCTAAAACAAGGAATGTTTTAGAAAATTTTGAATTTCAGTGTGAAAGAAAAATTGCAGCTTTCCTATTTTAGGCTACAAATCTCTTTAGCGCTGAAAATTGTTTATTTCTTTCTAAAAGTGTTTCACTAGATTTATCTAGTTACGACTCCACTTCTAGAAGATTTACAATATTTTAAGACCAACAGAAAATTTTTTAGAAGACGTTGAATAAATTGACAAAATACATAGATTTTTAACTAAAAAGGATAAATTTTCAACCAAAACAGACATATTTTCAACAAAATACACGAATTTTCAAATAAAAAAGAGAAATATCCAACCAAATAGTTGAATCTTTAACTAAGCAATATAAATTTTAAACCGAACATGGAATGGTTAAATTTTCATTTAAAAAAATGAATGTTTAACAAAAAAAAATACTAAAAAAATATTTAATTTTTCAACGAAAGAGATGAATTTTCAACTAAAATTATGAATCTTCAAAAAAAAAAAAAAACATTTTTAGAAAAGTAATTCAACTTTCAACCAAAAAAGATGAATCCTAAATGAAAAAGGTAACAAAATACATGAATTTTTTTCAATTGAAGAAAAATAATTTTGAACGAAAAAAATGAATTCTTAACAAAAAATGTAATACTTGATATTTCAACCAAGAAATATTTTCATTTTAAATCAAAAACAGTTGCATTCTACTAAAAAACTATTTTTCAACAAAATAGTTGAATTTGCAGTCAAGACAGAAAAAAAATCAACCAAATTGTTGAAATTTCAAGCCAAAAAGGCGAATTTTCAACAAAAAAGTTGATTTTCAACCAAGTAATAAAATTTGTATCCAAAAAAATTCAATTCTCGAAGAAAAATGTACTATTTTAAATTTCAACCAAAAAGACGAATTTTCAACAAAATATTTAAATTTGAAATCAAAGAGATGAATTTTTAACCAAGAACATAATTTTTTACCAAAAAAAACGAATTTTAAACAAAATACATGTACTCGTATTTTCAACTAAAAAAGATTAATTTTCAACTAAAAATGGGATAGTTGAATTTTTAATTGAAAAAATTAATTATAAAAAAGGAAAAGGATGAATCCTTAACGAAAAATGTTAATAGTTGATATTTCAACCAAAAAACAGTTTAATTTAAAATCAGAAACAGTTATATTCACACCAAAAAAATGTTTCATCAAAATAATTGAATGTTCAGTCAAGAGAGAAGTAAAATCAACCAGGTTTTTAAAATTTCAAGCCAAAAAGGCGAGTTTTCATAAAAAAGTTGATTTTTAACCAAATAATAAAATTTTTATCCAAAAAGATGAATTCTCAATGAAAAATGTAACAGATGAAGTTTCCACCAAAAAAGATAATTTTTCAACCAAGAAGATTAATTTTTTACCAAAAAGACGAATGTTAAACAAAATATATAAATTTTCAACTAAAAAAGATCAATTTTCAAGCAAAAATATCATATTTAAATTTTCAGTTGAAAAGATTAATTTTCAACGAAAAAAGATGAATCCCCAACTAAATGTGTAATAGTTCATATATTTTAACCAATAAAAAATTAATTTCAAATAAAAAACAGTTTAATTCAACCAAAAAACTAATTTTCAACAAAACAGTTGAATTTTTAATCGAATGAAATGATTTTCTTTCAAAATCTTTCAATTTCAAACAAAATAATAAAATTTTTAACCAAGAAAGATGAATTTTCAACTGAAATAATAAGTAAAATGACTGGAATAGTTAAATTTCCGGTTTAAAAAAATTGATTATCAACCAAAGAGAAATGAATATTCAACTCTGAAATTATTTTTCTATTTCTTTCTAAGGGATTAAATTTTTTATGTTTTGATATTTCTATTAAAGGATAAGTGGCGCATGCATGCGCCACCATACTATATACCTTTTTTCCCAGGAAAAAAGAATCGACTGAATGGAAATTTATGTGAATCGGAGAATTTAAGAATGCCGATTCACATCATTTCAATCGGCCACCATACAGCCTACACCGATTCAAGCAAATCTCATTGAATTATTCTTCATTTTTTTTTAATCGGGCGACGAGTTCTTCGTATTACAGGCACTCAGCCGGTAAATGCCGTTCCGATTCAAATAACTGACCAGATTTGCCTCAAGACACTTCCCGAAATAAATTTTCCCAAAATATAAATTCCTTCCTGAAGAACTTGTTTTCCCCGGGCATCACTTTGCAAATGTGAATACATATATAATGCCTTCTCAGGAAATCCTTTTTCAAAAACGAAAATTAGAGTCTAATTTTCAAAGCAAAACTGGGACATCCCTTCCCAAATGACAAGTCTTATCAGCAAGCCCTTCCCAAAAAAAATCTAATTTTCTTAGCCACCACTGGTTGAGTCTTTCTGTGACAGATTTTCTCAGGGAGTACCTTATACCAGATTGAAAAAAATATTTTTCTAGGTTTCACAGCTTTTAAATGATTTTAAAACATTTCAAGAGTTTGAAGAAATTATAATTTCTTTAAAATATTAGGTACCTATACCTAGAACGTACAATTGAGAGAATATCTCAATGTTTCACGAATTTTTAAGGATTTCAGGAAATTTTAATGGGATTTCGATGGTTTGAAGGGATTTAAGAAGTTTTCAAAAGTTTTTCAAAGATTTCGAAAGATTTTAACAGATTTTAAGAAACTTAAAGGGTGTTCGATGATATGATGGGATTTCAAAGGATCTTAATAGATTTCATACGATTCCAAAGTATAACCACAGATTTTAGAGGATTTTGTATAATTTCAAAAGATTTAACGGAATTTTAAAGGATTTTAGCCGACTTTTAGATATTTCAAGGGATTTACACAGTTTTGAAAGGATTTCAAGGGATTTCCAGAGAGCTCAATCGATTTAAAGGAATTTCAAGAGATTATACCTAATGTGCGATATATCCATGAAATTCAAAAAATTTTCAAAGGAATTTTCACAAAGGAATTCAAAGGGATTTTCACATCATTTAAAAAATTTTCAGGAATCGGGCCACTCCTAGGGTATAAATAGGTCATAAATAGGGCTCGAAAGAGCGTATGGCAGTATGGTACTTATAGGATATTTTACAGTTTTTTTCAAGAGTTGGAACAGGTTTTATATGACAATAGGCTGATTTTTATTTGGATAAAGAATTGGACCACTTCTAGGGTATAAACAGGTATCAAATGTTTTTTTTTTCAAGTTGGAAAGGGATTCCTTGAAAAAACCTGTCACGGGAAGATCCTTCCAAGTGGTGCCTTGAAGTATTAAGTTAGTTCTTCTAGAGAAAGGAATTTTTATTTTGGAAAAATAATAAAATCATCCTTTAATTTTGAATTTATTTTTAATTGAATAGTTAAAAAAAATTGTGGGTGTGGTGATATGTAATTATCAAATGTTATAATAATTAGTGCAATTGTTCAGTGACGTGATTTTCCGTAATATTTATTGGCCTACTGAGGTGGCAAAGAGTGGTGGAGAAAAGAAGAAGTGGGAGAAAGATGATAAGTCTTACTTTTTGTGGGTTGATTTAGAACCAATCTATTCAGATTATTCCATTTTTCCAAAAGAAAAAGGTAATAATCCAAATCAATAATACATATCTAAAAATTACTAACGTTCTCAAAATTAAAAAAAAAATTAGGTAAAATAGATATCTTTTGGTAAATTGAGTTAATCATTAACAACGTCAATTAAAAGAAATCTTAAGTATTCATAGGCAACCCTGCAGATTGGAACCAATCTTTGCTTTTCTTATATCTGCTCTATTCTTGACTTCATTAAATATTTTGTAAATATAATCGTAATGTCATATTGGTACTTATAAAAACTAAATAAATTTGTCAGAAGTTTTTTAGCATAGTTTTTGTGTGAACTTTTTCCTATCATATAAAAAAAGTCAAAAAATAGCAATAAACTTAGACAAAAGTGTTTGTTTTCGTGTTTTTTCAACATTGACAAATATAAAGAGTGAGGGTAACAGGGCTATTAAATTGAAAAGAAATCTTGCTAGATACAACAGAGTTTGGGATGGAATCATTGATTGGATATTGTGGCTTTAGTTTTGTGGCATAGTTTGGAAATTGCAGGAATTAATTTCCAATAAAAAAATTAAGGGATATGAATTTGGAATTCATTCAGAATTATTCGCCTGTATTAGAATTTTCAGTTTTCAAGTAATGTATGAAATATGTACCAAAAAAACTAAAATTACTATCAATCATATATGTTTCATTTTAAGGTAAAAACAATATTTTTCTAATGTATCAATTTTATACCTGTTGTTTTCCCTATAAATTACCCCTGATGAGGAAGTCTAAATTGGCTTCGAAACATGTTGGGTCCCCAGTAGTATAAAAAAGACGG
>JAUMHM010000005.1:30997393-31013471 GCA_032362435.1 Melikaiella ostensackeni | reverse complement strand
ACATCTCCTGTGTTTTTGGCCATTTTCCCGGTTTCAATGTTTAAGGGATATTAAAACATCCCCTAAAATTATTTCAAAGACATATGCTTGCTATGCACGCTTCCAGTACTTATTTGAAAGTGTTTTCATACCGTAGAAGTTGAATAGAAAATCTCTAGTGATTTTAGTTACGAAAAAATGATGATTTCCATACGTAGAAGTTTAAGGTACAAAAACACCCCCAAAACATGCTGTATACCCAAATAATCGTTAATCTTTCTAATCCGTGGGTATGAACCTCTTTTTCAGTATGTCTGATTGTCAAAATGTAAAAGTTTTAACCAAATCTATCAAAGAGTTTTTGAGAAGAAAAAACATTTCACTAAAATAAGCATTTTACCATTCAAATACACGTAAAAATTGAAAATTGGACATGTGATTATCTAAAAACTGTCCTCTTTTCTTACTTTTTCCTTTCGAATTTTTAATCTGCAGCTTCGAAGATACAAAAAAAAATTATATTTGAATATTTTAACAAAAGGCCAATTTCTGTACATTTGGTGCGGGGTCCTTTTTGTAATTAACAGAGTTATATGCTTCTCACAAGGAACCGGTGTAGTTCCGAATAGCCCTCAGCTCCGATTTCTTAAAACTCCGTATGAAATTTGACGCGCTGATTACGAAAATTATAGTGAAAATTGGTGCAAATTTGATTTTTGGGGTGAAAATCATAAAAACCCCATAAAAATCATGGTTTTTCACATTTATCTCGGGAACGATTGAAAATTTTTCAAAATAATGTTCACAAAAGTTATAGACTTAGTCAAAATACACATTTAATGTGCTATCCATTTTTTTATACGAGTAAAATTTTTCGAGATATTTGATGATAAAGATGAAAATTTCATGCCTAGCCCCTGCCGAAAACGTATGTATTTTTTTTCCTTCGATTTTTTTAAAGCTTCGCATACGCGCGTATTTTGACGCGGTGATTACGAGAATGGTAATGCAAATTGGTGCAAATTTGATTTTCATGGCGAAAATTATGGAAGACCCATGAAAGTCATGGTTTTTCGAATTCATCTCGGTAAATACAGAAAATTTCGGAAAAGTTTTTAGACAAAAGTTATAGATCCATTTAAAATATACATTTTTTATTCCGAATAGTTTTCCTTCATGAGTAATAGTTTCTGAGAAAATTGCTATTGGAATTTAGTACGTGTAACAGGCTTAAGTCCAGTAAGTGATAGGCCTTTCTTCACCGTCCGTGCTGACGGTACATAAGGGGCAGTTGGTTACGTGCTCTTATTATTTTCAGGTCGACTGAACTGAAGCGATTATATAATGCAAAAGGTGAGTGCAGAGGTTTCATTCTGAATTTTTTTCCTTAGTTTTTCGTTTTTTTGGAGGTTCTAAACCTGCTATCAGGATGTCTCAGCGACACAACATTTCTAGTTTTAGTCTCATTTTTCAAGATCGAGATAAGAAACTTCAGTGGTTACGGGATATTGAATTGATTGCAACGGAACGATCCTGTTGTAAGCATAAGAAGAAAATGGATTTCAGCGAATCAAAATTAACCTGCGCTGAATTTTTCTGTCAGAAAAAGGGAAAACATTTTCACTGTCATACTGTTACGGGAAATACATGGTTCGAAAACTGTCATATTTCTGCAGCCTCATGTACGTTAATTACATACAGCTTCAAAGTGAATTTCAGTTCTAAGCAAACCATCAGAGAAAGCAGCCTTATGAAAGGTCAGCAAGTTTCGAGAGTGCGGATCCTTTTACGCAATAAGTTGCTGACATTAAAATTTGCTATCCCGGTCACAAAAATTAAGTATATTTTTATGGGGAGTTTAGCTCTTTTGTTTTTCTTCCGTTTTCTTCGCCTCTTGAGGCACTTTAGGCCCTTTTTCTCCGATTTGTAAGAGGCGAGGAGACTCACAATATGAAGCACCCCGATTTGTGAGAGGCGAGGGGACTCACGATAATAAAGCACCCCGGTTTGTGAGAGGCGAGGGGACTCACAGTAATAAAGCACCCTGGAGAAAGGAGTTTAAAATCGTACTGCAACCTCCTCGTGGTGAACCCCGGAAACCATCATTTGGATAGGCTAACTTCAGACGTTTTTGAAGGAAATATTACTTAGGATGTATTTGATTACATCACTTACATCAATTACAATGCAGAAAGGCACCCCTTTGTCTGGCCACGGAAATAATGTTGGTTAAACCCCTTTCCAGCTTTTCGTGGGGGGCGGAACGGCATCCCTTTGTCCATCCACAGAAATAATGCTGGTGAAACCCCTTCCCCTTTTCAACTTCTCGTGGGGGGTGGGAAGGCACCCCTTTATCTGGCCACAGAAATAATGTTGGTCAAACCCCTACCCCTTTCTAAAGTCTCGTGGGGAGACGTAAATTAAATTAAGTAAAAAAATATATAACTGCAGTGATTGGTCACAGGAATACTTACGTTTTCGGCAGGAGCTAGGTATGAAATTTTCATCTTTATTATCAAATATCTCGAAAACTTTCACTCGTACGAAAAAATTGGATGAGAAATAAAATGTGTATTTTGATCAGGTCTACAGTTTTTGTCAAAATTATTATTTTTTAAATTTTCTATGGTTCTCGAAATAAATGTGAGAACCCATGATTTTTATGGGGGTTTTATGATTTTTACCATTCAAATCAAATTTGCACATTGATAATTGCTATACTAACTTTAAAGAACAAGGAATATGCTTTAATTTAAAACCTTTTTGAAGGTTTTAGCAACTCGGGTTGTTCTCTTACGATCTTTTAAAATGGAAAAAAGCCATTTTAAGTGTTTTAACTCCATTTTACATAAAATCCTGATGCGATGGGATATTTTTGATGCCAGATTCAAATTCAGCGCGTGAAAAACTGCGGGAAATGACCCGTCATTGAAAAGAAATGAGAAAAAAGTACAAAAATGTAGCCTTGTGTTTTGTACACTTTTGATTGTGACTGCATCTCGAAATTTATTTCAAATACGCACAAAAATACGTGAATAGAATGCCAGGACATCTTTCTAGTGTTAATTAACATTTTACGGAACTTTTTGTAATCATTAGATTTTTATTAAAATTACACTTGCCGAATTCTGTTGTATACCATTGCAATTTATTAAATTTGACGAAATTCCATCGAATTTTATTGAATTATATTCGATGTGATTAAATTCCATCAAATTCTATTGAATTAGACTGAATTCAATGATATTTCATTGGATTCAATAGGATTTAGTTATTCGCCGAGATCTTGAATGTCGAGCACGGCTGCGCTCGAGAGTTTTGGTCTTCTGTAGTTTTCCACTCCTCTGACGAAATGTTCAGGCGAATGCGAACTCTTCTGATAAAAATCCGTCAGGCATTACCTGAAGGCTTTTCGAGAGTGGGGAATTCCGGGTAATTGGAGAAAGTGGGGTTTAGCTGAAGGGTTAATGTCTGCCGATCTCCTGTGAAAGAGGAGGATTTAAAAATGTATAAACCTACAAAGATATGTATATGAAAAAAAAAAAAAAAATGAAATGTAGAGTAAAATTAACAATTAATTTTTTTATACCATTACAATTTCTTGTGACTTGAAAACGCACATGATAAAGGCCTCGGACTTTTGATTGTTCATCTTCATTAATTGAAACGCACGTACTTCATTTGCTTATTTATCTTCACCTTATTAGGTTTAGGCATTACAAAATTTGGCTAATAAAAAGACATTTTAGCCTTTTGAATTAATGTCTTCTATCCATCATTAAAAATTGAAGGACAGATGACTTCGAATAATAAATCGTTTCACATTGTCCTAAGAATAGGTACATAATCTAGCAATAAGGTGTCACTTTTTAATCCAAACGGGTATCAAAGCAGTTCCATAATGGAGAGACAATTGACAACTACATAATTATACTAAATTGAAAATTACAACTACGTTCATATCTTTTTACGATGAGGTCAATTATTTTTCTATTGTGCAAAACCTTAGTGTTATAGGACATGTGTATATGTAAAATCTTTGGTAAATAATGAGATATGGACGCATAGACACTGCGAATTATATAAGCTATCTTTCTTCCAAAAATTTGAAAGTTTCAATGAAAATATTGATAAAAAAAGTCAGTTTCTTATACCACTTACATTATATTTAAAGTATTTTTACAAAAACTTTCGTGCATATTGAATTTTATAACTGTGTCATATTCGTACACAATACAATTACAGGAATTCATGCACGTGTATATAAAAATTGATGTAAAATACTTTGAGTTTAATGTACGTGAATCGAACAAAATTCCAATGCGTACATTAAAAATGGTTAAATTTTCAAGTCTTTTCTAAGAGCGTAGCATGGGAAAGTTTCATTTTGTGTCCTTTGTAACACGTGTAAAATTTGAAATAAAGATATCAACATTCTGAAGTTGCGCGGGGCCAAAATAAGTTCATTATTCTCGAAATATCGGAAAAATCGTCAATTTTGTTGTCATATAAAAATATACCAATTTTTTGGAATCCTTAAGGATTTTTAATTTGAGTTTATTTAGAAGAAATACTCGTTTTTACGGACCTCAACAAAATAAAATACATTTTTAAGGCTATGTAAATTATCCTAAAATTTTGTTAAGCCTCTGAAAATTTTCTAACATTCAAAATTGGACATATTATGTAGATTACGGAAAAAAATTAACATCAACGTTTTTTTTCCAAAATTCTGAGAATGAATAATTTTCAACTTATTTTGGTACCGCGAAACCTCAAGATAAATTGATCAATACATGTATTTAAAATTTTACACAGGTTATAAGGATTTTAAAATGAATTATTTCTGTACTATGCATGCTGTTTTTGATTTCTAAAATTATTTTCATTCGATCCCAATTTAGTCATGAATATTAGTTGATAAATCAATTTTTGGTGACTATTTGATGTGTATTTTAAAATTCACTGATGAAAAAAATTACTATTTCTATCAGGAGGTTTCAAACGATGTTGTACATGGGCGTTTAGGTTCCTAAACCGTTTTGGATTCTTGAGTAATTATAACAAATATTGATTTGTGGAATGGAATTTCTTCAAAGATTAAAATAAGAAATTCGTCGCTTGCGTTTATTTGTTATCAAATGCAATTTCAGAACATAAAAGTCCAAAACATATACATATACATGTAATTTGAAAAAAAGCTTTGTGCGAAGGTGTAATCGTATATGCGGAGCATGTCTGACGTTGCAACTGGTAAAAAATGAACTCACGCGACGAATCTCAATATATCACAAATTCATAATTTTGTATTGCCACCTTTCAGACTACTATGAATTCGACGTGGGTTACTAATTTCCAAGTCGTCATTCTTCTCTTCCAATGGTTTATCATTCTATAAATAATAATAATAAACCCACTCAAACGGTTCAAAAAGGTGCATAGCGTCTATATGCAGCATTAAGACTTTAAAAAAGATAGGGTGCACGTTCTTAAGAATATATTTTGCAGAACGTGCACCTGGATCATTTCTGGACGTGTTAGAAAATCTGTACAACTGGGACATTTAAGAATATCGAGACAGTTCAACAAAAGCCACGAAAATGCCAATAAAAAACAATAATAAATAATTCTTCATATCTGACTCAATCATTATGCAGCGTATTACTAAAAATATATTAATAAATCTTCTGATTAATGAAAACATCATAAGTTGCAATTTGTTATTATAGCCTTACTGGAAAAAAGAAAGTTGATACATATTCTGAAAAAGAAATTGTCAGGAATGGACAGAAAAGGAAAAAAGATAAATATTGGTAATAGGCGAAAGGCGAGTTTCTTTCTCAGAAGTTCTCCAATTTGACTTTCAAACTTTTTGAATCAATTTTGGTCAAAATGTATTAATCGATTCTCGTCCTGTAAATAAAATATTTATTTTGCGTGCTCTAAAGAGTATAATGATGCTAATAGTGAACCACCCTTGTAGTGATTCATGTCGATTATTTCCAGACAAAATCGAAATTTTCTCGAAGCAAAAGTAAAGTTTCGTCTTGTTGTGATAATAGTAACGTGTTCGAAGCTTTAATTTCATCTGGCGAAGTTTCGAAAAAATTTCGAAATGCTCGACATGCATCACTACACCCTTCAGATAGTCAAAGCCTCCCCTTTCAATTTTCGCTTGAGAATATTAAATAAGAAATTAAACATTAAAGTTGTATCTTACATGAAGCTCGTTGATCTATAATCTTAAATATGCCATCGAAAAATAGCGGCTAATAGTAAAAATTGTCTGGTTTACTTCTGATGTCTTTGCATGTTTGCTATCAGTATAGTTTTATTTATTTTTGCAACGCTTACAATAAACTTTAAATAGATGAATAAGAATTTCTAAAATTCCCAGAATGCAGGTAAATTTACCCTCCTTTGCGTAATCAACCTTTATATCACATTGATGAATAAAAATCAATAATTCACGACTCTGCGTAATTTTCTGTGATCATTGAAATTTAATTTAATTATATTAAATTCCATTAAATTCTGTCACATTAAAGCCCAAGGAGTAGTTGTCAACTGTTCTTCCCACTGCAACGAACTGATCCATTTTTGGATCAAAATTTGACGCCTTGGTATCCAGTGTTGTTGAATTCCATTGAAAATTATTGAATTCGAGAAAATTCAATGGAAATCCAGTGCAATTTGATGAAATCTGATGAAATTCAAATGAATTACATGGAACTTGATAAAATTTCATTAAATTCATCTAAGTTTCATCTGCTTTCATGGAATTTCGTTGTATTTTATTAGATGAGATTTAGTTCAATTTTGTAAGAGTTCTAGTTTCGATTTTAAATTTCAGTAAATAAAATTTAAGGATTAATGACCCAGGACATGTATGTACAGATTGGATCAGACAATTTTAATTAACAATTTTCTAATTTAATTTCACTTCAGGTTTTTACAACGACGAGGTCCAGTAACATAATTTATACTCAATATAATACTTACCTGTATATAGCTACCAGCCCGTCGTGGCTATCTATCAGCTCTCTACCTATATCCTGCCATAGCTGGAAATCGCAACCGTTACAACTTTAATTTCATTGAATTTCATTGAATTCCATTTGAATTCCATTTCATTCTCTTAATTTCCCTTTGGATCTTCTTAAATTACATTGTATTTAACTTCTACAATACATGTAAAGTACCTTCTTTATGGGACGCTTGAACTCATCTACTCCTTACGGATGGGAATTAAATTCCCCTACCCAAGCAGAATTCGAGTTCGGACCTTGCCGCGGTGTGGAGGCCTAAGACTCTCGCGGATAGGGACGACCTGGACACCGGAGGAATGAAACCCATATAGGGGATCCAGTTCTTGGTTAGTAAGGTAAACAACACCTATGGTAGATTGTCTAAGCACCGATCGTCGAGTGGCTCTCGACGTCCCACTTAGCCCTTAATCCAAGGTGTTAACTACCGTGGTGAAGGATGAATAGTACCAAGGTGTGGTATTCAAGACGGTATCCTGGGATACCAAGCAGCCTCCCAGTGTAAAAATGCCTTACCACTACAAGCGGGGCAATGTAGTGGCAGACGTTCATTTCCTTAGCTACTCGTGGGATCAAAAACGGATCAAAAATCAAATAAAACAAATAAAGAAAGGTAGTCTTCATTGACCCTCTCGAGCATGACGCCCTCAGTTGAGAGGAAGGATACATCTGAACGAGCTCAATTGCATACTTCAGAACAGCAAAGTGGAAAGGAAGTCCCGGGTGGATTTTCCGGCGTGGCGGGGAGCAAGGACTTGAATGAACTTGCTTTTCAAAGCCTTCTGAAAATGGCCGTCGTCGTTGAGGGATTCCCTGAAGTCAAACTCAGTGACGACCAGGTTAAAGCACTTGAGGCGGCAGTGGAGAAAAGAATATATGGAATCCGACCAGGAGAGGTTTTTCCAAGATTTGAAGATTGCCGCTTCGAAAACAACGCTTTCATCGTGGTATGCTCGGATGGTGTCTCCAGTACATGGCTCATTGAAGCTTCAAAGAAGCTGAATCCGTGAGAGGAAGCCGGGGTAAGGACCATAGATAGTAAGGACCTCCCTAAACCGGTCAAAGTAACGACCTGGATAGTCGGGACCTCTGTGGAGCCGGTGGCCGGCTTAAAGAGATTGACAGTCCTAATGCAACCTTAAAGATGGAGGAATGGAAGGTGATCGACGTTAAGGCGAAGAAGAATGTGACATATTTAATATTCTGCGTCGACGACGCTGTGGTCGAGGCTCTCACGAAAGTCGAGTGCAGGCCATGCTCTGGCTTGAAGAGGATCCATTTTAAAATCCTCACCAAAGGAAAGCCGAACGAAAAACCTCCGAAAATGTCCTCGGAAGAAAAAGCAGGAGAATAAAATGGGTAGTTGGAATCGCTACTACGCTAAGGCAGCGTCTGCAATCTTAAGCAGACGTTTGAAAGTGGAACAATCAGCTTTTGCCCTTATTCAAGAACCTTGGTGCTACAAGGCAGACGTTAAAAGCATAAGTCAGGGGAGCGGTTCTGTTATATACTGTAAGAACGGTGAGACACCTAGGGCAGCGATATTCGTCAGAGGTAATATTGAATTTATCAGTCTACCAAGATTTTTCTTCAGAGATCTAGTAGCAATAAAAATTGAACACTGAGTACGAAGTTCACTTCAGCCCTTGGTGATATGTTCAGCGTATTTACCCTTTGACGCTCCAGACCAACCACCATCTAAGGAATGGAGACAACTGGTCTCCATGCGATGCCAATATGCATCACTCACTATAGGGCAGTAAGGACATCAACAACAGATGTGAGTCTTTATTAGATTATCTTATGACAACCGACTTAACCTTATTGAATCGAGGTGATTCTCCTACCTTTGTGATTGTAAGATGTCAAGAGGTATTTGACTTAACTTTATGCTCAATGCGTTTGAGTGATCAATTTGAGGGATGGCATGTATCGCATCAGACGTCTTCATTTGATCACAGGCATATATGTTTCTCCCTAAAAGCAGATAGATGCGATCCTGAGAGGTACAGGAACCCAAGAGTAACGAACTGGGTTAGTTACAGAGGTAACATCAGTTGACCTCTTGAAGCTGTACCGAGGAGGATCGGGTCTATCGAGCAAATAGAATTTGCGGTAGACATTGTCCTTAGGACTATGCGTAAAGCCTATGAGAACAATTGTCCATACAGCGTAAAGGGGCATGTCTGTGTAGGTATGCCCCCTGATGGAATAGTAGGCTTGAGACCCTTAGAAAGGATACTAGAAGATCTTTCTATAGGACTAAAAAGACTAAAATACAGGACTTGTATAAGATTGCTATTACGAGGTCTAACGACGAGATATAGACTGCAAAGAGGAACTTGTGGAGGGGAATTGTCAAGGTATAGAAAGTATACCTGACACCGCATGACTCCAGAGAACCTTAAGAGGTAACTCGTCATGTCTACTGAGGGCATTAATGTTACCATCGCGTGACATGACTGAGACAGCCGATTCAATATAGAAGCACCTGATGGAATTCCATTTTCCGGGGTCGATTTAGTCCAAACGCCGAAGGGGGAAACCATTGATCTATACTTCACAGTATAAAATAATGTTTAAAATGATACGGGAATCAATATCATTTTGATATGCAACAAAAATGATACCGAAATCCAGAGCTTTTTGATCGGCCGTAATTGATGATCGATTTTTGAGGTCAAAATGATTTGATTCATGTTCATGTATGATCAAGTCAAACCATGATGGCCGACGTTCTTGGAGTACTTTAGCTCATATGCGACCTTTTTATGATTTCTGATCGTGCAGTGTACTTAAAAATTTAAAAAATAATGAAAATTGATAAGAGAATATATCTTCTGTTAAGTTTAGTTGTCACTTGCACGTGTTTAGACAAAATATCTAGGTTATTACATCCGTACGAAAAACTGGGGGTCATTTTGCTTGTGTTGACAAATGACCCTGAAAACAGATCAAAATAATCCGATTGAACAGATCATTTTGATCTCGAGAGTCAAATGATCGCTGGAGCAAAATGCTCTGCAACAAAAATGATCCTTTTTTTACTGTGTTCTCAGGCGAGGCAACTAACAGAACCGGGGATGAACACTGGCAGGTTGCTAGACCAATAGTCAGGTACTTGAAAATCAGGTGGGTTGTTAATCAATTTGACCCATTCAAGGCTGCAGGAATGACGATCCACCTTCACGCATTGAACAATTCAAAGCTGCTGACTATCAAGCAGCACATTCTTGAGAAAATACGGGTGCTATTTGACACAAGAAGGAGAATAAAGAAGAGGGAGGGATGGATCAGGGAGAATCAATAGTTTCTCGTTGACCTAACGCGCCCCTTCAGCGATCTCCCTGTTCTTGTCAAAAATCCGCATAAGTCAGGAAAGGTACTGTTTGGAGGGAGATTTACAAAGCTCGACACCCATTGAATGAGGACATTGAGAACATCATGCGTTTCAAGGAGCTGTGCGGTAACCTCATAACGTCCGAGGTGAAAGAAGTTTACTTCTACACACCAACACCTGGCTCGGATCTTCACCTTATTTTCAAAATCGGAGACGCTCATTTCGCAGTGGCTGATGTAAAGGTGCACTCTAAGGGCCGAATTGAATCTGCAGAGATTCTTCGTTCCCGCGTGAGTGGGACACCCCGATAGCATGTGCCATAGGTGCTCAGAATGTGCATGACACGCTCTGTATCTCAATTTTTTAAGGGGTTTTGAAGGATTTCAAAGAACTTCAAGGGGTTTAATCAGATTTTTATAGAATTTACGGGATTTCAAGGCATACCGAGAGATTTTGAAGGATTTTTAGAGACTTTAAAGGATTTTAAGGAATCAAGAACGATTTGCGAGGATTACAAATTTTACTCCTGGGAAACCTAAATTTTTCAATAATTTGCAGAGTTTGATAAATATTCTTTACGTTTAGTGGGCATTTCTCTTATCGACAACACAATTCACGATGAGTATTTCATTTTCAGTATTTTATCTCCTGTAAAACATGAACTTTTCAAAGGTCTTAGTTTTGGAAGAGAATAGGTTTTCCAAATTTACGCTAAAAATTTTAAAAGGCTTCGTCGATTAGCCCTGTAAGTCTCAATTTTCATCACAAGAGTTCTCTTGTAAGTATTCGGTAACGTACCGTGGCGCAAAACAGATTGATTTTTCTGAAAAATGAATTAAAAAATTTTGTCAGCTTCTTCCACGCGCTTATTTTCCAATATTTTCCAGTGTTTTTAAAATATTCTTTACGTATAGTAAGCATTTTTCTTATTGAAAAAAAGGTAACGGAAATGTATGATTTTTGATAAATTACCGAAAATTTATTGAAAGTTTTGAAAACTTGCGGATACTTTCGGAAATTTATGAAAACTTACGGGAGCTTTTGGGAATTTATGGATAGTTTCGAAAATTTGTGGAGGCTTCTTGAAAATTCATAGAAACTTTTCGAATGTATGGAAAGTCTTGGAAATTTGTGAGAGTTTTTTGAAAAATGGAATAAATTTCTCGCATCAAGCTGTAGTTGGGTGTATACTTTTGACAATGAATAATACAAATGATAATTTAGCCTCGGATAGGATTGACACTTCACTTGACGAAAGGTATGTCCTCGGAAAAGTTTAAGGCGATAAATGGCGATTGGGTGTTTGGAATGCTACAGGTGTAAATGTTCTTAAGGAAAAGAAATCGCGTGACACAGTGCGTGTAAGGAAGCAAGATATTTTATGTGTACAGGAAACAAAAAAGAAGAGATATGAGGTAAGATAGATAGAGAACGGACACAAGCTTTGGTCTGGAGTAGATAATGGATTATATGGTAGCCAAGAAGTCGATCTGATTATTAATGAGAAAGCAAAACAACATGACAAAAAGTATGAAAGTGTATCTCCTGTATTACTATAAAATGAAAGTGGGAATGAGAAGGCTATTCATTATAGCGTGCTATGCTCCAGTTGATGGTGACAAGAGGGATGTAAAAGATACCTTTTGGGATTCGTTAAATGATATATTAGGTACTTGCGGTCCTGGCGAAAGAATAATTTCACTCAGAGATATGAATGACTGGGTTCGTGTGCAACTCGAAAAAGCAAGGATAAAATCAAAGTGGAAGAAGATAAAAATTGCAAAATGATTTTGAAGGAAATAAGAAATCATTTTGGAAGTGGGTTAAGAAGATTAGGAAAGGAAGTACTAGCACTGAGGTAGTCAGAATTGAGAATGCTGATGGTGAAATGATAGGGGATTCGGACAAAGTGAAAGATTGGATGAGAGATTTTTTCAAGAAATTGTATGGAGGTCAAGCTATGAAGCATAACAGCCTTGACATTGAAGAAGCTCCGTTAGACATTTCTGTTGCAGGCAGCGGAAGAAGAACCGATATCCACGACATTTTATCCGTGATGAAGAAACTGAAGAATAGCAAGACTGCTGGTGTGGATGGTATCACCGCAGAAATGCTCAAGAGCGGTGGCGGATATTTGTTTGTGTGGCTGAGCGAATTTATGAATATGTATGCTGTAAATGGTGAAGTTCCAAATGATTGAAGAAAAACGATTATCGTTCCAATATACAAGGGAAAGGGTGATAAAGGCGACTGTACTAATTATAGAGCGATTAGCCTACTAAGTACTGTGGGCGAAATATTTATCAAAATACTTATAGGGATGGTCATGGAAATAACTAAGGAAAAGATCTGAGAAGTCCAATGTGGATTTATGCCAAGGGGATCATGTGCGGAACAGATATTTAGCTTCAGACAGAACATAGAAAAAAGTTTGAGAATAAATGAAAGCGTTTTCTGTGCATTTGTTGATCTGGAAAAAGCTTTCGATGAGGTAAATAGATCTAAACTGTTGGAAGTACTGAAAGAGTATGGAGTGAATGGCTGGCTTCTAAGAACAATAAAAGCAATAAATAATGGTAGTAAAGCGAGTGTAAGAGTGAATGGACAACTGAGGGATTGGTTTGATTTTAAGCAGGACGTTAGGCAAGCCTGCGTTATGTCATCCTGAATGTTCAATATATACAGGTACAGGTACATGGAGAAATGTTTAAAATTGGCTATCTTGGATGAAGAAGGTTTTGATTTCGGGACAGTGAAAGTATGTTAACTGGTGTTTGCAGATGAAAAGATTGTTACGGCAGAATCAGTCGACGATTCGCAGAGAATGGTGAGCAGGCTGGATACCAGCATGAGGAGTATGGGTTTTAAGATTAAAGCAAATAAAACAAAAGTTATAATCGTGTTTGAAAGAAGGGGCGAGAAAACAGTATGCAACATTACCTTAAACCAAGAAAGGATAGAGCGAGTTGATGAGTTCGTGTATCTTGGAAGTTCATTTACTGCTGACGAAATGATAGATGCAGAGATATCCAGACGTACGAGTATAAACGAGGGTAGAGAGATTATCGACAGTGTACAAGCTATTACAAGAAGTATGAATGTAAGGAATGAAGCTAAAATTGCAATATATAACTCTAGGCTTGCACCCACTGTGATGGATGGTAGTGAGACCTGGATGCATTAAGAAAAGGATAGGAGTGAAATGAACGTGGTTGGTATGCAGTTCCTGCGGAATATGTGAGGTAAAACGCTAATGGACAAAGTCAGTAATGAGTGGGTTCTCAAAGAATGTGGTGTAGAAGAAACATTGTTTGACAAGTGTGAAAGAAATTTACTGAGATGTTTTGGTCATGTAGAGAGAATGAGTGCAGAAAACTTAACGAATCAAGTGTATTCAGTTAAAGTGAATGAGAGCGTGCCCAGAGGTAGACCGAAGAAGGACTGGTTGGAATGTGTGAATGAAGCTCTGAAGCAAAAGATTCTGGATACTAAAGTGTCCGTGTGAAGAGATTTTCTTAGTGGAATAGTATAATGGCTTCCCGAAGCTCTTCACCTGGGGTGATTGCTAGAGAGATTGATCAGGAACCCGTGTCGGAGCTGTGTTCTGGGACGAGTGTGTCGTTTGAATGAACAACACGCTACTTATAGATTGATCTAAAACCTATTCCTTCTCCTAGACATCCCTTACTTACCCTTACCATATAAAGTCCTTAATCTCCGGCAGTATAACGAGGCTAGAACCGAAAGAGTTACGCTTACCCCGAAAGAGATTTGGCTTCATGATATTATAATAATAATAACAAAGGATTTTGAGGGATTTGAAGGGACTCTAAGAGATTTAGAAATATTTCAAAAGAAGTCACGGGATTTCAAAGGATTTTGAAGGATTTTGAAGATTTGAAGAGATTTAAAGGAATCTCATAAGATTTCAAAAGATCTCGCGTTATTTCAAAAGATTTCAAAAGATTTCAATGGAATTCAAGAGATTAAGAGCAGTTTCGACGATTTCACGGGATTTCAAAGAATTTCAAGAGATTTCAAAAGATTCTAAAGCGTATTCACTGATTTTAAAGGATTTCTTAAGATTTCAAAAGATTTAGCGGAATTTCAAAGGATTTTCGAATATTATAAAGGATTTTAAGGGATTTCTAGGATTTTTTATTGCTTTTAAAAGATTTTAATCTATTTTGAAATATTTTAAGAGATTTCAAGAGATTCGGAAATATTCTTACGGATTTAAAAGAATTCAATCAATTTCAAAGGAATTTCAAACATTTCAAAGGATCTCGCAATATTTCGAAATATATTTCACAGAATTTCAAGGATTTCAACCGATTTTCAGAGAATTTAATGAATTTCCACAGATTTTGAAGGATTATAAGGGACTTTAAAGATTTCGAACTATTTCAGGGATTTCACGGAATCTCAATGAAGTTTATGGGATTTCCACAGTTTTCAAAGGATTTTAAGAAATTTCCATGGAGCTTAATCATTATAAAGGGATTTCAGGAGATTATGTACGATATGCATGGAATTCAAAGGATTTGAAGGAGATTCCACTTGATTAAAAAAATGTTAAGAGAGTTACAAAATTTCGAAAAGAATTCACTGGATTTTAAAGGATTGCAAAAATTTCCAGGGATTCCACGAGATTTCATAAAAGGTGTACACCAGATTTCAAGAATGGATAACCCTTCAACTCTATGTTTATTGGACGTATGTAATATGTTGTATTACGTGATAAAAAGGAAATGAAACAAACAATGATGTAATGTGTAGAATAGTATAAAATAGTATATTATCCTACAAGTGCGGAAAGTAGGCAGGTCCACACGAGTGTGAAGTTTGCTGTACGAGCCAGAGGCGCATCGAAGGGGAGTTGTAAACAAGTCGAAGGCCAGTTGGAGGAGAACCGTAAACTAGCCGAAGACGAGTCGGAAACGACACGAAGATGAGCCGATGGCCAGTACTGTAAACTTCACAAGAGTTGCAAGTTTCTACTTTCAGCACTTGTTGCACACGATATTGTTTGTAAGAAATGCAAGAAGTTTTCGATTTGAGGAAAAATAAAAACAAATTTTCCGGAAATTTTGGAAATTTATGGTAAAATATCAATAATTTATGGTAATTTTTCAGTTATTTATGGTAACTTATCACTTCCAGTTAGTCCAATCACTATTCATTACACAAAATCAGTCTGTCAAGTGTCAACTCATAATGAAGTGATTTTATGATTGCGGCAGTCCTGGAAAGTAATTTTGAATCGAAATGCGCATGCGCAACTGCTAGAAAAAGTAGTCTTGCTTAAAGTGCGCAAGCGCAGCAGCTAGAAAAAGTCTTTTTATAACTGCTTTTTACCACGGTTTCGGAATTGGTCACTTCCCGCATGCTATACATGTTTCGAAAATCGAACATTCCGTGCATGTGTTACAAAAAGTAGTTTCAACAGCGAAGACTGGTTTCAATCAGCATATAAAAAAAATAATAAGAAAGAGGAAACTTACCTGTACGTAAGAAATGCCTTGGATTCCTCCCCCCCCCAACTTATTTATAAATTATATAATATAGTATGAGAGATTTTTTCAAGAGATTATATGGAGGTCAAGCTATGGAGCATAACAACCTTCCCATTGAGAAGAATACGTTAGACAATTCCGTTGTAGGTAGCGGAAGAAGAATCAATATCGACGACGTTATACCCGTGATTAAGAAA
>JAUMHM010000005.1:30967808-30989616 GCA_032362435.1 Melikaiella ostensackeni | reverse complement strand
AGACATTATCTTTTGAAGATCTAATAAAAGAATTCGCAAACGCAAAAGCGCGAAAAAATTTGTTTTTTACTTAGATGTATATATAATATGTGCAATAATAAATATCATTTTTCAAATTTGAAAAAAAAACGAAAGATTTATTTAATTATTTTCATGAACCTAATTTTTTCACCATTTATTGTATTGTATGTCTTTTATCATCAGAGATTTTCTCAGGGGGCCCCAAAACTGTACAGCCCTGGGCCTCGAGCAGCCTTAATCCGGCACTGGGCAGATTCCTCGATTCTACAAATGAAAACGTAAATTCAGAATATCGTTCTAACTGTTAATCAGGTCTACGGTTGTAAATGATAAGTATTGGGTTTTAAGTAGGAATTTAAAGAAAAAAATTAATAAATTTACCTTCATTTACTTTAACAGTTACTGCTTCCAACTGAGAAATCGCCTGATTTAGGTTGCTGAGTGTGTCTTCCAACATTTTTTCTTTTCTCGATAATTCTTCTCGAAGCAAGATGTTTTCTTTCCTCAACATTTCCAGTTTCCAGCTTGAGTCATCACTTAGAAGAGGTTTTTCTGGACGCGGAGTTAAATTATTTTTTAACGCATTCTCCTCAGATGGATTTTCAATCATGTGTGGTGTTGAGTCCAGTGCGGTGTTGTGCGAGGTTTTATTATTCAATCGCTCCAAAGCAACGATGGGATGCCGTTGTTTTTTAAGCTTAACTTTCTTCTCTAAGAACCCATCTACTTCTTTCAATTTTTGCTCCAGACTTACTATCGGTGTAGACTGTAAAAGAAATTCATTAGTGAACGGGGGAAAAAAGTTTATTGAGAGAAGACACCTTGCTTTAGAGTTGCAACATCGAATAAAAGACATCGATATTTTGATATTTAAAAAAAAATTACTCACCACTAGATTTTTCGTCTCAGGTAGAGAAACTGGAGTTTCATTTTTGCTGTTGCAAGATTCGGTATCATCAGACTGCTGTAGATACTTTAAGGGTAAAACTCGAGTTCTTTTACTTGTACCTTTTGCTCTTACTAACTTTGCCTTGCTTTCTAAAAATATAGAATCACAAAATATTAGTAAATGTAACCTAATCATTGAATGCCATGCTATTAAAGGTAAAATGTAGGGTGATTTACAAACAAATTTTTTTTTTCGGCAGCAGTATCACGAAAGTTTGTTTCTCTAGATGAGAAAATACTCCCCTAATTTTTTCAGATAAAAAAAAAGTTGGATGTTGCGAGCATTAAGATATGATGATCACGCTGAACTTCGGCGCAAACCAAAACATTAGCTGCTAAGTTCAAGAAATCCCCGATTTTTTGAATTGTGGCAACGCTGTGGTGCGTTCTATCTCTTTTTGTCCGAGAGAAAGTTTCGATTTGAGTCTCTAGGAAATATTCCTAGAAACCTAACCTAATTCAGTCAAAGTCAGTGTTAGTATGTCCGCTCGCGATCCCGTAATGCACGCAGTGCGCACACATCGAGTTACTAGAATTTACATCGTTGCCATGTGTGCGCATTTGGTAGAACAACACTTTTGTTAATCAATTTTTTATAATTACTGTGCTGTAAAATTTTGTGTTCAAAAATGCTACTCACTAATTGACGCTTATTCTACAGGTGAAAAAAATTTCATGTAGATCTAGAGAGTGGAAGTTGTGCAATTAAATAAAAACCACTCCATACCATATACTCAATGTAAACTTGACGATTTTTTTTAGAAAAAACTGTGCAGTAAAGAAAAATTTTTGTTTGAGCAAATATTCTTCGTTTGCTTTCTAGAATTCATATGATTTTCTTCATAAAAATCTATAGAAAAATGCGCACCTTGACCATAATACCTTAAGTGTGTCAAGAACGGCTACAATTTTTTTACATCTCTTACTAATTCAACATGGAACAATACAATTTTAAATATTTTAAATTATAAATTATATAAATTATCACGATTTAAAAATCATTCAGTTCTCATACAGTTAAAAAAAAATAATGGCTCAAATCAATGAAAAAACATTTTTCAAACGAAAAATTTTATAAATAAATAACTATGTTTGATAATAATTTACTCATTAATAAAAATTGAACATTACTTTTGTATTAAAAAGCAGAAGAACTGTGCATTTTTTTCTAATTTGAAGCTTTCAAATTCATAACTCGAAAATTTGGACACCCCTTACATAAATCTAAATTTTTATTTGAGTTCGAAACGTTGATTGAAAGATGAAAAGAATTCAAAAATGAATTTGAAGTTGGAAGCGGAACATTTTGGACGATTGTATATTACAATTTAGAGGATGTCTGATTGCGAATGGTGAATTTCATGTAACTGCTTTCTGTTGAAATTGTTGAAATTATATTTTCCTGTAATTCAAAATTTGATAAAATTCGATTTGTCGGAATTGTTGAAATTATATTTTCTTGGGATTGAAAATTTGAAAAAATTTGATTCGAAAACTTTCCTATAAAACGGAACATTTTAGACGATTGTATATTACAATTTAAAGAAACTCTGATTGCAAATGGAGAACTTGATGTTAATGCTTTGCCTTGTTGGAAATGTTTAAATTATATTTTCTTATGATTAAAAATTTGAAAAAATTTGATTTGAAAATTTTCCTGTGAAGCGGAACATTTTAGACGATTGTACATTAGGATTTGAAGAACCTTTGATTGCAAATGATGAATTTGACGCGACTGCTTTTTGTCGGAATCGCTGAAATAATATTTTCTTGTGATTGAAAATTTGAAAAAAATTGATTTGAAAATTTTCCTATAAAACGGAACATTTTAGATGATTGTATATTACGATTTAAAGAATCTCCGATTGCAAATGGTGAATTGACGTGACTGCATGGGCTTGTTCGAACTGTTGAAATTATACTCTCTTATGAGTGAAAATTTGAAAAAATTTAATTTGAAAATTTTCCTGCGAAACGAAACATTTTAGACGGTTGTACATTACGACTTAAGAATCTTTGATTGCAAAAGGTGAATTGGATGTAACTGTTTTTTGTTTGAATTGTTGAAATTATATTTTCCAGTGAGTCAAAATTTGAAAACATTTGATTTGAAAATTTGCCTGTGAAACGGAACATTTTATACGATTGTATATCACGAGGTATGTATTTACAATTTGAAGAATCTCTGATTGCAAGTGACGAATTTGACGTAACTGCTTTTCGTTGGAATGGTTGAAATTATATTTTCATGTGATTGAAAACATTTAATTTGAAATTTTCCTGGGAAACGAAACATTTTAGATGATTGTATATTATGATTTTAAGAATCTCTGATTGCAAATGGTGAATTTGATGTAACTGCTTTAGCTTGTTGGAATTGTTGAAATTATACACTTCTGTGATTCAAAATTTGATATTGAAAATTTTCCTGTGAAACGGAACATTTTAGACGAGTGTATATTTCGATTCAAAGAATCCCTGATTCTAAATGGTGAATTTGATGTAAATGCTTTTTGGTAGAATTGTTGAAATTATATTCTTCTGTGATTGAAAATTTGAAACAATCTGATTAGAAAATTTTCCTGCGAAACGGAACATTCTACACGATTGTACATTAGGATTTAAAGTATCTCTGATTGAAAAAGGTGAACTTGATGCAACTGCTTTTTTCTGGAATTGTTGAAATTTTGTTTTCTTGTGATTGAAAATTTGGAAAAAATTTTTCTATAAAACGAAACATTTCAGACGATTGTATATTACGATTTGAAGAATCTCCGATTGCAAATGGTGAATTTAATGTTACTGCTTTCTATTGGAATTGTCGAAATTATACTTTTCTGTGATTTAAAATTTGATAAAATATTATTTGAAAGTTTTCCTGCAAAACGGAACATTTTAGACGAGTGTATATTACGATGTTAAGAATCTTTGATTGTAAAAGGTGAATTTGATGCAACTGCTTTTTTCTGGAATTGTTGAAATTTTGTTTTCTTGTGATTGAAAATTTGGAAAAAATTTGACTTGAAAATTTTCTTATAAGACGAATTAATTTAGACGAGTGTATATTACGATGTTAATAATCCCTGTTTGCAAGTGGTGAATTTGACGTAATTTCTTTTTGTTGGAATGGTTAAAATTATATATTCTTGTGATTTAAAATTTGAAAAAATTTGTTTTGTAAATTTTCCTGTGAAACGGAACATTTTAGATGATTGTACATTACGATTTAAAGAATCTCTGATTGCAAGAGGTGAATTTGATGTAACTGTCTTGGCTTGCTGGAATTTTTGAAATTATATTTTCTTGTGATTGGAAATTTAAAAAAAAATTGATTTGGAAATTTTCCTGTGAAACGGAACATTTTATACGATTGTATATTGCAAGGTATCTATATTACAATTCCAAAAATCTCTGATTGCATGTGAAGAATTGGATGTAACTGCTTTTTGTTGAAATGGTGGAAATTATATTTTCTTGTGATTGAAAATTTGAAAAAATTTAATTTGAAAATTTTCCTACGAAACGGAACACTTTAGACGATTGTACATGACGATTTTAAGAATTGCTGATTGCAAATGGTAAATCTGATGTAACTGCTTTTTGTTGTAAATTATATTTTCCTGCGATTTGCTTTGCATGTAGGAAAAAATGTTACAAAATGTGAAGTCTTCCGATGATTAAAAAAAACAGCGGGAGGTCCAAGGCTTCCTCACCTTGCCACATATGCGATAAACATTTACTCGAGTGGTTGCTCGATTACTCGAGCTTTTGCAGTTGCTGAAATGTGAGAAGCAAGGGGAGCCGAGAGGCGAGCAGATGAGTGAAAGAAAGATATACAGTGAAAGGAACATTTGGGGTGATAAACCAACATCAAGTCAAACCTTAGCAGTAGAAAGGAATTTAATATGAGAGAAAAAAGGAAATAATTCATCCTTCAGACGCTTTAATTCCTTTAATTTAATTTTTTATTGAGCGGTTAAATTGCTTAAAAAGAAAATAAAAGGTATTTCAATTTCGAATTAAACGTTGAACGATTCAATAATCTTTCTCGTGTTCAATCACTAATATTTGTTACTCAACAAATTAAATTATCAATTAGAAAAATTAGATTTTTACTCCATGTAGATCCTTTTCGCATTTTTACATATTTCACATCCCCCCTCCCACAGGAGATCGTCAGACATTAAACACTTGGCTCACATCCCTTCCCAAAATTCCCAATTACCCCAACTCTCATCTCAACTCAATCTTGTGGGTTTCTTCAATCTCTAAAATCCCCTACCGCCTGCAACCGGATTTTTATTATAAGCGTTCGCATTCGCCTGAACATTTCGTCGGAGGAGTGGAAAATTGCAGAAAACCAAAGCTGCCGAGCGCATCCGGTTACTCACAGACGAATTTTGATGGAGACTTTCGATAGCATCGAGTGCTTACATCCATCCTCGGTGTCAAACCTCCCGCTCGACAGTAGTTAAACGCAGTGAAAACGCAACTAAGCGAGAATGCCGAACGGTTACCCATCCGAGCGCTAACCGCGCCCGTCCGTGCTTAACATTTGAGATCTCGACGAGTTGAGAATCACCACCCAGCTACTGCCGTCGGATTATCAATTAGAGCACAAATAATTTAGAAAAAATGTATGGATGTTTTTGGTTTATTTTCAATGGAGCATTTGTATTGATTTCCTTAAAGCCTAAATTATGGCTATTAGGTGGAAAAGCCGAAATCTCAGCGTTAGCAGAAGTCCAAATAGTTGAGGTTCGGTCAGATAATCTTATTTTCACAGGCACTCTTATCTCCAAATTCACCTACAAATAATGTGGAGTCCATTCCTTTGCAGTAGCAAAGTACAAATAATGAAAAATTAAAGCACACGGAGATAATGGAAGTTAAGAGGAGATTTAGATAAGGGTAGGAACAAGTTTCTACAGGCTCTTTTGTATGATAAGTCTTTATAAATAAAGTATGTAAACTAAAAGAGAATCATGATGAGAGAAAAATGGAAATCAATTTTATAATTTCTATTAAAAAAATCGATCAAAAGGATCTTATTTGCTGAGACCGTTTTCCTGTTTTTTAAAACCTGACTTGTATATTTTTTATTATTCTGCATTTCTGAAAAACGTTACCAAATCAAGATCCTTTAGTTTAATTTGAAATTGTACAAAATATGTTCAAGTTTGAAATCGCACTTGACCGAACTTTGGCTGTGCAGGGTGTCTACTCAAATCCTGGAAAAAATTCCCTGTAAATAACACAAATTTATTATCCACTTGTGAATCGTTGTTTTAAGTAATTAACATAAAAAATCGGAATACATATACAATTTTGCGATTTTGCTATGAATAATGTTTTTTTTCAGTTTTTGCAAATGTCTAGATGGGTAAAATAATTAAACTTTTTTGTTGAAAATTCATATTTTCGGGTTAAAAATTCCAATGTTTTAGTACAAAATTCGTATTTTTGGCTTGAAGTTTCAACAGTTTCGCAGAAAATTCAACTATTTAGATGAAAATTCAACTATTTGGTTGCAAACTAACAGTGCAGTTGGGAAGTTCTTTTCCAAGAGATACATTTTAAACTCGTCTTCTTCAACTCCGCTTGCCGTTTACTCAAAACGGTGGGACTTTTATAGGGTATGCTTCGGAGTTGATTTTAACTCCACTTTTTTAACAGTTTAACTTTCCTGTTATAAATTCATATTTTTGGGTTGAAAACTCAACTCTTTTGTTAAAAATTAATGTTTTTGTTTTTAAAATGCATCTCTTTTGGTAGAAATCTTATATTTTTTTATTAAAAATGCAACTCTTACTGTTTGATTGCAAATTAATCTGTTTTGGTTGAGAATTCAACTATTTGATAGCAAACTAACTTTTCTTTTATAAATTCATATTTTTTGGTGGAAAATTCAACTCTTTTGTTGAAAATTAGTCTTTTTGGTTTAAAAATGTATCTCTTTTGGTAGAAATTTCATCGTTTTTTGTTAGAAATGCAAGTGTTTGGTAGAAAATTAATCTTTATTGGTTGAGGATTCAACTATTCAGTTGAAAATACAATTATTTAGTTGCGAATTAATTTTTCTGTTATAAATTTATATTTTCAGGTCAATTATTGTTTTGCAAATTCGTCTTTTTGTTTTAAAAATGTATTTCTTTTGGTAGAAATTTAATCTTTTTTGGTTGATAATGCAACTGATTGTTAGAAAATTAAACTGTTTTGGCTGAGGATTCAACTTTTTTGATGAAAATTGATCTCTTTGGTTGGAAATGAAGTGTTTAGTCGAAAATTAACTTTTTCGTTGAAATTTCATATTTTTTGGTTGAAAATTCAACTCGTTTGTTGAAAATTCGTCTGTTGGTTTAAAACTGTATCTTTTATGGTGAAAACTTCATTTTTGTGGTTAAAAATGCAACTTTTACTGTTTGGTTGAAAATTAATCTGTTTCGGTTGGGGATTCAGCTATTTTGTTGAAAATTTAAGTGTTTGGTTTAAAATTAACTTCTTTGTTGAAGTTTTATATTTTCAGGATGAAAATTAAACTCTTTTGTTGAAAATTCTTCTTTTTGGTTTAAAATTCATCTCTTTTGGCAGAAATATCGGCAGAAATTTCATTTTTTTTGATAAAAATGCAACTGTTTGATTGAAAATTAATCTATTTTGGTTTAGGACTCAACCATTTTGTTGACAGCTTAAGTGTTTGCTTTAAAATGAACTTTTTTGTTAATATTTCATATTTTTGAGTTAAAAATATAACTGTTTTGGAGGAAATTCGTCTTTTTGACTTGAAAATTCAACAATTTGGTTAATTTTTTTTCTTTCTTGACCGAAAAATCATTCTTGGTTGAAGCTTCAATTATTGTGTTAAAAATTCGTTTTTTTGCTTTAAAAATTCATCTCTTTTGGTAGAAATTTCAAATTTTTTCGTTGAAAATGCAAGTGTTTGGTAGAAAATTAATCTGTTTGGTGGAAAAATTAAGCATTTAGTGGAAAGTTATTTTTTTGTTGTTGAAATTTTATTTTTTCGGGAAGAAAATTCAACTCTATTTTGAAAATTCGTCTTTTTGGTTGAAAAATTCATCTCTTTTGATAGAAACTTTACCTTTTTTGGTTCAAAATGTAACTGTTACTGTTTGGTAAAAAATTAATCTGTTTTGGTTCAGAATTCAACTATTTTGTTGAAAATATAAGTGTTTGGTTTAAAATTAACTCTTTTGTTGAAATTTCATATTTTCGGGTTAAGAACAAACTGTTTTGGAGAAAATTCGTCTTTTTGGTTTGAAAATCCAACAATTGGTTGAATTTTTCTTCTTTCTTGACCGAAAAATCTTTCTTGGTTGAAGCTACAATAACTGTGTTGAACATTTGTCATTTTGGTTTAAAAATTCATCTCTTTTGGTAGAAATTTCATGTTTTTCGGTTAAAAATGCAACTGGTTGGTAGAAAATTAATCTGTTTTGTAAGAGGATTCAACTATTTTGTTGAAAATTAGTCTCTTTTGGTTGAATTTAACTGTTTTTTATTCAAAATTTGAATCTTTTTTTGTTTGAAATATTGACTATTACATTTTTCGTTGAGAATTCGTAGCTTTTTGGATAAAATGCAACTGTTTGTTTGAAAATGATAGAAAGAAGTTTGCTTTAAATCAGCATAAGATTACTACTATAAAAGTTACTTTTACAACTAAAAAATCATTGTTCTTTATTTTTATATTACAATTTTTTTTTAAATTTAACACACTCGAAAAAATTCTCTGACAATTCCATGTTTTCCATGTGAGTAGACACCCTGCTGAAAGGCCTAATGAGCGAGGTCCTTTATAAAACATAAATTGTCACTATTAAAATTGATGAAATTTAACTTTTAAAATTGTTTAATTTAGTACGCTTTAAAATCTATACTCTTCATTTTCGAACATTTAATGTTGCTTCTACAAATTCTTATTAAATTCTTTTCTTTAGTTTCAGAATTCTACGGGTTGGTTCCTTAAGTATGTTTTTCAAAGAACCTACTGATAAATTTTGTCTTCTGATGAAATGGTTCAACTAGCTAGGGTCTCATCGGAATGTGTGAATAACGAAACGAGCTACAAAACGATTTTTCAGAAGATATGGCTAGGTAGCACGAAAACTTAGCCGGATCCGTAAAACCGAAAGCCGTGGACAAAAACCTGACCTCTCGAACAACTGTGCACCATGTGTGCGCCACTTGCGCTCTCTGTTTCTATCTCTCTCACTCTGTCCAGGTCTCCTGCCCTTGTGATCCTCCCCTCTCTCCCTCTCTCACTTTGTTTCTGTTTCTCTCATTTTCTCAGTTTCCAACTCCTCCCTCCCATTTTATCTACAGATTCTACATGCCCTTCTCCTTCTCTCCCCCGCCCCAACATCTTCCCACATCCGAAACCATAACTAGATCCTCAGCATCCATACCAACACCTATGGAAGATCAGACTCTGGCCTAAAAATCCACCGGCGTCCCTCGAATCAGAGTCTTTTTTTAGCTTCTGGCTATCGAGGTGAGATGGAGGATATGGGTAAGACTACGGAATTCAAGAGTCTGATAAAAAACTTGTAGCGTTTACGAAACCAGCTCTAAATTCAGTTTTAGTCTTCAAAGAATCATGGTGAAATTTTAATGATAATTGAAAAATTTGTCTGAATTTAAGACAAACCAATTTTAAGGTGTAACAATTAAGCCATTTAAATTATTTGGTTTTTAGTGTGTTATCTGAGAACATTAGGGGTTCGTTCCAAAACCTTACTCGCACACAGTAAATCTGAACGTATCGTTTTTGATGCAACGGTATTCAATTGATACGAAAATCTGTATCAATATAAAGAAACAAAAGACTGTTACATTCTTGGATCATTCTGTTGCAGATCAAACTGATACCTTCAGATTATTGTGCAGAGCTGGAGTCAAGATAAAAATTAACCTATCAAAAGTCATCAATTCTTTTGTAGCGAAACAAATTGAGAATAAAAGTCTCTTCTTTGTTTGGTTCAAAAAAATTATCAGGGTCTATCAGAACATTATCTCTTGCCAAACCTCCTATCAAACGTCGTTTGGTGAGAGTAAAAGACATGCATATTTGACAGCTCTATAATCCTACTGAATTTGTTTAACCAATCAAACAAGAGACTTTCTTTAATTTGTTTCGCTACAAACGAAATGGTAACTTTTTATAGGCTAATTTTTATCTCGACTACAACTCTGAGAGTAAGTTTTTGGGACGAACAGTTGAAATATCTTTAAAAATGATCCAAAAGTCACTGCCATCCTTTTGCCTATACAACCAACATTCATTAAATGCAATTTTAGGAAAAAGAATACACATAGTTGTTTTTCTCTTCTCTACCTGAATTCTATGTTTCTATAATGTTTTGAAATGACATTCACGCATTAGACGAAATTCTAAAAATAACTATATGTATTACTTCTACACAACATCACGAAACGATCATTTTCTGTTGAATTTTCATTGACCTTTATTGGACTTGACTCGGGACTTGAGAACATTGCTCGTAAGATAAGGATAAGTCAATCGAGAACAAGGAAAGTTCTGCTGAGACTTCACGAATCCAAAACGAGCCTGCACTCATTGTAAAAATCCTTTAATATATCTTTATACTTTGTAGTTTATAGATTATTCTCTACTACCATCGATCTTTTTAAATTGTCGTCCTTTTAATTTGAGTGCCACAAACTGGAAGACCTCTACAATTTTTGGTGCGTCAAAAACGATCCTGGCAACGAGTCATAGATTGCCAGGATCTTCTTGACCTGTCTAAACAGGAAAAAATCTTTAGCACGTAGAAAATGATGGAAACATTTCTTATGACTTGTGGGTTGAATAATATAAACTTCTAAATGTTCAGTTTTAAGTCAAAGTTTCATTTGAACGAAAAGCAAGCTTACGCCTTTATCGAGGACTTTATAAAGTTCAAAAGATTTGAATGATTTCAAACGGGTTTTAAAGATTTCAAGAGATTCCTAAACATTTCAAATTTCTAATTTGAAATTTGAATTTGAAATTTCTAATTTGAAATTTCTAATTTGAAATTTCTAATTTGAAATTTCTAATTTGAAACAGGGAATTTTAGAAAAGAATTATAATTCTGAGTTAGAACATCAGATAATTTTTGGTGATAAAAATTGCAATTCTGACTTGGAACAGAGAATTTTGTAGAAGAAGTATTACTTTAAATTTAAACTGGGATTTTTGTTTAATTCCCTTCTAAATCAGAATTAAAATTATTTTCCAAAATTCTCGTTCCATGTCGAAAATTCTCTGTTCCAAGTCAAATAATAATTCTTTACGGAAATTCCCTGTTCGAAAGTGAAAATTATAATTCTTTATGGAAATTCCCTGTTCCAAAGTCTAAATTATAATTCTTTACGGAAATTCCCTGTTCCAAGTCACAGTTACATTTATTTCCACAAAGTCTCTGTTCCAAGCCAGAATTATATTTGAGCTATGGAAATCTAAAACCGCCCAATTCCATTTTCAGAAGTCACTTGTCATTCATTATGCTACGTGACAAACAAATGAAATCTGAAAATGGATTTAGGCGGTTTTAGCTTTTCATATACTGGCAAATTTTTATTTTCAAAAAAGAAATCTTTAGATTCAAACAAATTCTGATTTGTAACAAGGAATTTTCAAAATCTGACGAATTTTGACTTGAAACAAGATTTTTTTTCATAAATCCTCTCTTTATAAAACAGAATTAAAATTATTTTTCAAAATTTCGCGTTCCATGTCAAAAATTATTTGTTCCAAGACAAAATTATAATCTTTTCCAAAATTCCCTGTTCCAATTCAGAATTATATTTATTTACAAAATTTTCTATTATAATTTATGAATATAGAAACTCCCTTTTTCCAAAACCAGGAAGAGAGAAGTTTCAAATTGAGACGAAATTATCACTTGCAACAGGGATTTTTTAATTCTCTTCTTCTAAATTAGAATAAAAATTCTTTTCAAAAATTTCCTGTTCCAAGTCAAATTATAATTCTTCAAGGAAACTGCCTGTCCTAAAGTTCTAAAGTGAACCTAAAATGAAAATTATTTATGGGAATTCTCTGTCCCAATTTTCAATATTATATTTCTTTACTGAAATTAGAATTGTTCTTCTTTTCGAAAATTCCTCGTTCCAAATCACGCTAACTGTAATACTTTACATGAATTTTTTATATATTTCTTTTATTTATTCCCTGTGCTAAATCAAGAATTATAAATCTTTTAGGAAATTCCCTGTCTCAAGTTATTCGAGAGAAAAATCCCATTCACTGAATCAAATTCCCGGTCATTTCCCGGTCAGGTAGACACCTTGTTAACTTTTTGTAAATTAAAGTTTAGACACGTCTTAAGAACTTCACTTAAGAACTTTTTATTTTGACCCCCCTAAACCAATTGTATTGTGCCCAGAAAATATCCCAAAAAACGAAAATAGCAGTTTTATGTAAAATTCGAAGACGACTTATTTCAAACTTTTTTGTCACAAATGGTTATTATTCGGTAAAACACAACGTTTCAAGTATTTTAAAACTAACTTTTTAATTTCTTAAACAATTATTTTTGTTTAAACTTCGAAAACTTTGTTTCCATGGAAATCATAAAATATTTAAATAATTTGTGTAAATTTTGATTTTATAAGTTGTGAAAACCTCACAAAATGGGGGGATCGTGCACCAAAAATCGAAATTTCATTTTTTGGACCACCCTTTACTATTTTACTTTACTGTTCGCCCACTCTTCTAAAATATTTAAATGTTCAAACCGCAGCCTTTTTATACAAAATGATACTTTGTAACTGTAACAATTCATCCAGGTACAAAAGATTCTTAAATAGGGTGGACAGATTGAAACACAGACTGGGGGGTGAGTGTGGCCCAGGGGGTTGAAAAGCAGAGTCCGAATTCGAAAAGAGGGTGAGGGAGCATATGATGAAAAAGAGAGGGGGGAGGTGTACTCGACAGGAGAGTACTGAACATATCGGGAGCAAAGTGTGTGCTTACCTATGGTCCCGAGGCTATGGTCGCCATATGGGCAGCCCGAGGATTGCAAACGTGCACCTTCGATTTCGACCCCGCATGCGGGCCAGATTTTATTGCCTCGCTCACGCACACCCTCGCCCGGAACAAAATAGAAATCTTATATGTACACGCATGCCTCGAAAAACACATGTGAATTGCACCTATACTTGCAGACGCCAAATAGGTAGTAGAATTGGGTATCCCCATGAGAATCTCGCTGAACAAAATCTCTCATCTTGTTCTGAACCTGCAATTGGCTTTAAGCCACGGGTCAACATGAAGCCGTCTTCTGAAGACTGAACAAATAAAGCGTCGGCGACGTCGAGTCCTTTAGAAAAAGGGTAAAAGTTGCGGAGCAGCGTCCTGTTTTTCGGCAACTTCCGGGAGAGATTAAAGATTAAAGGGTTAGGGAACTTGTAGGATTTCGTTTTCTGGTGTTGGAATATTGTTTAAATGTCGAACAATCACTTCTCCGAGTTAACCCCAAGAAAAATTTTCCTTGTCAGTCCAAGAAGAAGGAAATTAATAGACATCAAGATATTGTCAATGTGTTTCAATATTTCGAGCGTTTGCATGGCATTGTAGTCCTTGTTGAGTGACATTTTTACTGTTTTTTTAAAAGATGTCGTTTTTAATTGACCCAAGTATTAAAACTGTTTTTAGACGCTTTTTGTAGTGGCATTAGGGTCTTATGAGTACGTAACATCACATGCAGTGAATTGTATAAAATATGAATTTGGCAAACGTTTCGGCCACTGATAGGGGCCGTCTTCAGTGCCAGATATGTACTTAATAAATTAAGAAATAGAATTAAATATTTGGTATACTAAAAAACACACAGAGAGGGAGTTATAGAGAGAGGGAAACCGCAGGTCGGAAAAACATACGTAAGTCATTAAGTCGATGCATGCATTTTTAATTGAAGCGTGTTCTACAATAGTGCAATATGCGCCACTTGTCATAAGGGTTATCTAAGATGTGAATATAGATACAAAATGATCCTTCTGGCAAGTGGCGTATAATGCACTGTTGTAGAGCACGCTTCAATTTTAGAAGTTGTATACCAAAGATTTAATTCTATTTCTTAATTTATTAAGTACATATCTGGCACTGAAGAGGGCCCCTATCCGCGGCTGAAACGGTTGTGAAATTCATATTTTATACAATTTACTGCAAATTATGTAATGTTACATATTTATAAGACCCTAATGCCAATACAAAAAGTTTCTAAAATCAATTGTAGTCCTTGTTTTCATCTCACCTCCTTTTCTTATAGGCATCTGTCTTTCATACTTCTTACTCCAGATTTCAATGTTTAGACCCGCAAGCACATAATTTTCTTCAACGTCTTCACCAGGAGTTTACTCTTTCCATATAGGAGTATATTTCCATCCATATTTCCACGAAGCTTCTTCTGGTTTCAATCAACAGGCACGATTTATCGCGAGTCTACCTCGAAGCTCGACGACGTGGTCGAGAAGTCCCAGATAACGAACCGTTGACTTATTTATGCGTTACACTCTCCTGGTGATGTACAAAGGTATTCTACATACCGTGATCAGAAATTGGTGCGTGCCAAGTTGATGGAGTGGAAGCAACTTCCTGTTTAGCCTTCACGGATGTAGACGCATAGTATATATACGAATTGGATAAGTGTTTCATTGAAAGAGCAGTCAAATATTTTTCATGGACATTCTTGAGATTGTCAAGGTTTTAAAGATCAACTTATATTTTGAAAATAAATCATTGCATATTGAACTCTACACGAAACTCTTTTAGAGTTTATCAATTATTTCATTCCAGAGAAACCAAATGAGAACAACAAGAAGGATATTGTAGATGATGGTAATAAGCCCAACTGGTAACCAGTAATCACCAGTTGTTCTTATTACCATTATCTATAATTCATATTACCCTGGTGAACACTTTTACATCTTGTTGAAAACAAGAAGGATAGTTGTTAACTATTTACAGATTAATATTTTTTCGGATCAAATATATCTTCACGTGATGAAATTTTCCGTTCTTTTCTTATCTGACCTAGCCACTTCATTTCCTATCAGGTTTTCTAATCACTGTAAATCGCAGATCCTCAAAAGTACGACAAAGTCGGTGTAGTTTTGAGTTGCAACATTTTTGAGACACGAAAACAAATGAAGGCACAATTAAAATTTTTATTGTTCGAAATCAGATGCAACAAATTTCACAGCAATGGTTTTCTGTGATATACCAACCCAGGTGGAAAAATTATGTATAATCTATCGATAGTTTACGTATAGACTGAAAATTATGTACAAACCATCGAAAAATATGTTTTCTCAATAAGATTGTGCGTTAAATAAATACACAGATTATACACGATTTTTACTTTATTCCGCTCAGCGGAATAACGCAGTTCCCTCTGACTGTTTACACTTTACATCGTAGAAATTCTTGGAACGGAGTCACGGTCATCGAGGCAATGCCCGAAACTCAAACTAAACCGAGGTTCCAGTGTATTTTTTCCACCTGGGGATGCATCATATTTCTAATACTTCTTTGTTGTTTACTTTATCTATAATAGTTTATTATCCAGAAGAAAATGTAATTAAATCAATTATTTTGTAAGGTATGCGTTCTAAAATGTGAAAGATCTAATATTAGCATAGTGTTTTTTTTAGTCGGCAGGAACATGTGTTTCGAAAAATAAGAAGAGTGAATTTAAAGGTCTATAAGGTTTAAGGGATCCACTATACAGATTTATCGATTGCTTCTCTTCTCGAATAGTCGACTCGTTTCGGTAGGAACAATCCCGGGGGATCAACGAGGCACACATGGCTCTCCGGTAAATTGCACTTTCGTGAGTGTGACACGTATTTACCATGCGTAGAATATTTGTTTTTGAAAACGTTTATAAAGATTTTGAAATAGGTGCATATTAGAGATTATTAGCTAAAAACATACGTTTCTCGACAATAGTAAGGCATTAGGCAGTTTTGAAAAATAAAAAACTGTCTAATTTAAGTTTGTATTTTTAAATTTGGAATTCAACAAAATTTGTAAGCATTGCAATATAAAATAAGGAAATAATTGTTTAGTGTTTGAAGCGAAAACGAATAAAATTAAACAACTTTGCATTGCAAATGCTGAAAATTCCAACTTTTAAATTAACTTTTCCATTTGCATTCTTTCAAAATCAGTCGTTTCCACAATTTCAAATTTAAAAAGTGAGGACTGGGAAATTTTAAATTTTAGCGTCCATAAATTAAATTTTTAACAATCAGAAACTTGAACCAATCAGGATTGAAGAATTCAAATCTCTTAACGCTTGGAATTGCCCACTTTTAAACATTTCTATTTGCAAATTTAGACTAATTATTTCAAATTAAAGCTTTTGAATCGAGTACATTGAATGCGTATACAACTGGAACATTTTCAAGTTCGCGTAAAAACTCATAACAAATTTTGAATAGAAAATCGTAAACTGAACAATTACAAATGTAAATATTGGCTCTCAGTCAAAGAAAAATTTCTTTGATTTAAATAAATATCTTAGTTGCCTTTCTTTGTTTGTTTTAAAGAAATTTGTTTTGTTCCAACAAGAATTTTTCTTTAATTTCTTCGAGTCGAAAGTATATTTCTTTAAAATAAACAAAGTGAATCCCAAAGCGTCAAATTTTGATCCAAAAGTGGATCAATTCGTTGCATCAAACAAATTTTGGTAGATTCTACAACATATTTAATCACTGTAAAAAATAGAGATCTCTTTCTTCACGGCATAATTTTTTTCGTGTCCTATTTTTGAATAGGATAACTTCATGCCTCGCTTCATGCTGTTATTTTCAACATAAAACAAATGACTTTGAGTTCCCGTCAGTGATCTCATTTTAGTACTACCCGAGACTGTTTTTTTCTGAGTCTTATTTGAATACCTGAAATGAGCCCTGAAATAATACCTTGTTTTTACAGTGATTGACCCAAACAAATTTTTTGATTAAACTAATCAAATACTCCATCTACCAAAAGATTTGATTAAAACAACCAAAAAGTTTGGTATTTTTCTGGATGTCAGATTATGATATCCCTCTACACCAAATGCTTAAAGCTGCTACACCATAATATTCGTTTGGATTAAATTTTAAAGCTGATAATGCAGGTCATTAGAGATCTGAGTTGATTTTATTAAAAATCATATTTTCTCATTTTCTATGAAGAGACCTCACACTAAATCCGAAGGTATCGTTTTTGCTGCAACGGTATTTAATGGATACGAAAATCTGTATCAATATGAATAATCAAAAGTCTATTACATTCTTGGATCAGTATGTTGCAGATCATATTGATACACGGAGAAAAATGGATGTTAACATGTAGATATTAAAGGATTATATAGTACCGCCTAACATACAGATATTAAAGCTCACCTTGCTGAGTTATTCAGCGTTAACAAAAATATATATTTTGTCTTACTACCTGAGATGTTAAACTGAAACATCCAGATATTTAACTCAATGTTAGAGCGCATGCGCAGTTCGCGCTGAGCAGAAAAATGCTGTCGACCACTTGGAGAAGCTTACAGTCAATATCGTTTGGTGTCATATCGTGACCCTACAACCATAAGGTTCTATCTTGAATTTTTAATGTCACTTGATTTTCACATGTTCTGTATTCAAGATAGGACCTCATGGTTCTGTAGTGTCGCGATTTGTCAACTTGGGGGAAAATGATTATTGATGTTTTGTCCACAATTATTAATAAGAAATGGTGTAAATTGATTGTGCAAACGAAAATACTTGAAGAAAATTTTTTTTCTCCAGAAAACCCTATTCGACGTGCCGAATATTCTGTTTCATGGTTAGGTGTATGATTTTTAATATATACAGATTATAACCCCTAACATCCTAGATGACCTAGATGGCTGTTCTATAGTTAAATATAAAATATGTTAACCCTTAACATCTAGATGTTACAGGTAACCATCCATTTTTCTCCGTGTACATTTAGATTTACTGAGTTCTCATACAATGAATCCCCTCTTTGAAAAAACACCAAGTAATTAGCATTTGGTGTCCTTAAAAAGCACAACTACCATAATACTCTTTAATCTTTAATCTTTATTATTCTCTGTTTTAATTCAAAAGCAGGTCGACGTCAGAAATCAGGTTGGTTGGCAAGCAAAGGCATACTGGTGGGTCTTTAACCCAATATAATGACGCGAGATTTAAAGGGATCGGGCGGTTACACGTTTTGGGAAGGTGTGCACTGCAAAATGCTGCAATGGATATTGGATGGGTATATATGCGAATAGGCAGGGGTGGTCCAATCGTTTGGGGGAGCAAAGCTAAGCCAGTAATGCAATAACTTGAATAGAAGTGCACGCAGCCGGAAAGAACATAGCGTTCCAACTACCTTACCCCTCTGGCTCGAATCGGTAAATGCGAATGTGCATAAACGTGCAACGTGGTGAGATGAACATGATGGGGTGACGGGGTTCCTCCCGCAGGAAGGTACCCAGTACCCAACTACCCACCAAGTACGAAATTACGAAACCCAAAGGCGCAGAATTAACCTTTCAAAACTAGAGTCCAACTTTCCAATCCACATTGCACCTAATTTCTAATTACGATTCGTTTCTCTCTCCTCTACACCAAATTATGAGAAAAATGAAAGTTTCCTGCATATATGGTTTGCATCTTCTTTTTTACTGAAAGTATAAAATCAATGGTCTTAGCGTTTGATCATACATAAATCAAGAATTAAGTATGACGAATAGGTGAACAATACCCAGAAACGCATTCTATAGGTGAAAATTTCATACATGAGAAATTGTTATTAGGTTGAGTATGTAATTTATTAAATTTTCTATAATGATTTGCCCACTAACAAAGATTCTTGTTACAATCAGCATATTAAGCAAATGGTATTTCACGAGTTTTTCATTCAGGTTACTTCAGTAGCAATTCATAAAATGTTTACACTATATTTAAAGAAAAATATATCTGAAAATGACAATACTTTTATTGTAATTTAAAAATAAATTTATTGCAATTTTACTATACAATATGGTATACGGTGCTTGCAACTATTTTCACTGTAAACGAGATTTCAAATGATTTCCAGTGATTTTAAAGGATTTCAACATATTTCAAGGGATTTTAAGGTATTTTAAAGGATTAAAAAGTATTTCAAAGAACTAAAACATTTTCAGGGCATTTAACGAGTTTTCCGAAGATTTTTAGGAATTTCAACGGATTACAAATGATTCCAAAGGATTACAAAAGTTTTAGGGCGTTTCAAACGATTTCAAGTAGTTAAATCAGATTTCAAGAGATTTTACGCGGGATTTCGAGAGATACCAAAGTATTTTCACGAATTTTGAAGGATGTCAGGGGATTTTAATTGGATTTCGAAGATTTGAAAAGATTTGAAGGAGTTTCTTTGGATTTCAAAAGATTCCAAAGTATATCCACGGATTTTAGAGAATTTTGTAAGATTTCAAAAATTAAACGGAATTTCAAAGGATTTCCGAATATTATGAAGGAATTTAAAGAATTTGTGGCTTTTAAAAGATTTTAATAGGTTTAAAAATATTTTAAGGGATTTCAAAAGGTTTTTTGTGGAATTTTGAAAATTTTAAGCGATTTCAAGGATTTTAAAAGTTTCACGGAATCTCAGAGAATATTTGAAGGATTTCCAGTTTTCAAAGGATTTCCAATGACTTCATAGAGCTCAATCGTTTTAAAGAGATTTCAAGAGATTATGTACGATATACATGGAATTCAAAGGATTTCAAGGGGTTTTAATAGATTTCGAAATATTTCAGAGGAAGTCACGGGACTTTAGAGAATCTTAAAGGATTTCAGGGAATCCAAAGTGTTTTCACGAATTTTGAAGAATTTCAGAGGATTTTGATTGGATTTCGAAGATTTGGAGGGATTTGAAGGAATTCCATAAGATTTGCAAAGATTTCAAAGGATTTAATGAGATTTAAAGCGGCTTCGATTATTTCAAAGGATTTTAAGAGATTTCCAAAGATTCCAAAGTATATCCACGAATTTTAGAGGATTTCGTAAGATTTCAAAAGATTAAACGGAATTTTAAGGGATTTCCGAAAATTAAATAGATTTTTAAGGTATTTTGAGGAATTTTAATGTCTTTTAAAAGATTTTAATGGATTTTCAAGGGATTTTAAGTGATTTTAAAAGATTCTCACGGATTTCAAAGATTTCAAGGGATCTCGTAATATTTCGAAATACTTCACGGAATTTCAAGTAGAGATTTGAAGGGATTTCCACAGTTTTTAAAGGACTTCAGAGGACACACTGTATTTACGAATTTTGAAGGATGTCAGGGGATTTTAATTGGATTTTAAAGATTTGGAGAGATTTAAAGGAATTTCATCAGATTTGCGAAGATATCAGAGGATTTTAAGGGATTTTAAGAGATTTAAAGCAGTTTCGATGGTTTCATGGGATTTCAAAGGATTTCAAGAGATTCAGACAGATTCCCACGGATTTAAAAGATTTCAATACATTTTAAAGGGATTTCGAGGGACATTTAAGGCTCTTTAAAGATTTTTATGTGTTTGGAAATATTTTAAGGGATTTCAAGAGATTCGACAAATTCCAACGGATTTAAAAGATTTCAATAAATTTTAAAGGGATTTCGAGCGATTTGTAAGGCTTTTAAAAGATTTTAATGTATTTGAAAATATTTTAAGGGATTTCAAGAGATTGGGACAGATTCCCACGGATTGAAAAGATTCCAATAAATTTTAAAAGGATTTCAAAGATTTCAAGGGATCTCGAAATATTTCGATATATTTCACAGAATTCAAAGGATCTTAACCGATTTTTAGAGATTTTAAGGGATTTCCAGGAAGCTCAATCGTTTTAAAGGGATTTCAAGAGATTATATAAGATATCCATGGAATTCAAAGGATTTCAAGGAATTTTCATATGACTTAAAAAATTTTAAGGGATCTACACAATTTTCAAAAGAATTCACTGGATTTCAAAGGATTACAAAGATTTCCAGGGATTCCACGAGATTTCAGGAAAGGTGCACCTTGTGACTGTACAAAATTTCCTTGTGTATATTTTATTTTATAAATTTTACCTATTTAGAGAGTGTTTTTTTAGAATAAGATTAAAATTACGCGAAGAGATTGCATTAAACTACCTTCTGGTCTCATTAACTTATTTCTGTCAACACCCTATGGCCTATGGTTCTCGAATCTACGGCCACGAATTGTCTCTAACGAACCGGTCATATTGATGTTTGGAAACATAATTTTCTCGTTTCAACACAGAAAAAACAAGGAATAACAAGTGATTCAGGTAAAAATGCTGGGGTTAATCTTGCAATGCAAAAAATGAAGATCGGCAAGGGTAAAATGAAATATCGCTAATTTTTCATTTTACTCTTACCGATCTTCATTTTTTGCATTGCAAGATTACCCCCAGCATTTTTACCTGAATCACTTGTTAACCTTTGTTTTTTCTGTGAAGACTTTTTGCGCAATTCTGTTACACGAGATGACAGGACGCGCAAAAAATAATACCGTAAAAAAGAAATAACTAGTTTTTACAGTGTTTTTAAAAATTTAAGAGTAGGAAAAAGCATTTTTTATTGAAGAGGTCACCCGCGCACTTATACTATAGATGCTCAGTTGACGGAGCTGTATATCACTGAGAAGAATGTTTGGTTCGGACAACAAAACGATTTGGTTGCTATAAAAGCAGCAAAATTTCCAACAAAAGGTTTTTGTTTTTTATTATCATACCATTAAGCCAAATCCCTTTCGAGGTAAGCGTAACTCGT
>JAUMHM010000005.1:30954846-30965961 GCA_032362435.1 Melikaiella ostensackeni | reverse complement strand
GGGTTTCCAAAATTCTAAATAATGAAGGATAATTTATATCTTTTGTGAGTACATACTTTCTGGATTCCTATTAAATTTCCGCAATTTCGTATGCTAAATTCAAAGGATTTAGAGCATTTGTGATTATTCGAAAAAATTTGTCGCCATTATTTAGTATTTCTGTTCAATATTTTGAATTTTCAAGGATTTTTATAATTTAGAGATTTTTGGTTAAATTAGTTAATTCCCAAAATTTTAATAAATTCTTGAAATTTCCAAGTTTTTAATAACGAACTTTTAATGTTTTGAAGTATGAATTTTCCATTTTTTCAATTTTTAAATATTTCAATGTTCAGTTTTGAAATTCTTGAAATTTTTAAATTTTAGCGTTCATTGATATTACGGCTCATATTATGGGTTCTAAAAAATGCACTTCCGGCTCTCAACATCAGAAGAAAATATATTTATTATTTTTTTGTTGGTTTATAACCTTTGTGACAGTTTTTAAAAACCATGAAGTTGTGTGCGGCCTAGCTGGGCACATCGGTGACACGTTTATTTATGTATGTGGCGAATGTAGCACCTCAGCGACAGTGCTTTGAGCTATTTGCCCGAAACTGTGTCCCGTTGAAATACATTGCAGCTTCGGGGCCTGGGTCAACTACAGCAAACTTTTTCAGTTTTAAAGGTATTATGAACTCTTTCAGAGAAATTGTTCAAAAGAGCGTTCAGGGGAAAGAGTACATCATGAAATTGGAGCATTAGGTGTGATGGATGATTAGATGATAGATTAAATGAGATGGAACTGTAAGACTTTCATTTTACATCACTATTTTAGACTTAGAGAGTAATGTTTCATTTGATAATGGAAAATGTTGACATATTTATCCATATGAGTGCTGTTATAATTAAGAACGACTTATGAATTAGAAAAATCAGCTTGAATGCAATACGAGAAAGGAGCTGCGTAATGAATAATGCTTCTTTCTTGCTTCGCGAATGTGAAGGGATGAATATATATGTAAAAGAGGATGGCATGGTAGCAGTAATATCTAGGATAGGAAGAAAAAGACTATAAGGGTTAGGTGGACGCTCTGCAGGAGGGATGGAATTGGTTTGCCAGCCACGAGATGTATGCGTGGGGTGAAGTCGGTGCCACGTGCCCGCGGGCTCTCGGGGTGCCCGAGAAAACCCCATCGCTGTGTGCCGCAAGTTCGTAGCCGTAGCTCGACCGTGGCCATTGCAAGTTACCTTTACCGCGTTTACTATTCTCTATTGTACATGACTGCGCGATACGGGAACGTGGGGAAGCTGCGAGATTGTATATGAGTCATCCGAGTCGAGTCTAGTCAGTGGCGTAGCATTTGCACTGCCTTAACTACTGTAATATACCTCTTCTTGAGGAAAAATATTTTTTTTTCTCTCAAAAGCGTTGACGAATGAAATTAAATCTTAGAAATGTTTTATTTCTTGTTTGTTATTACACATTGAATATATCAGTTTATTTTATCTCTTCTGGAATAAAAAGATAGGGAGTTCTATCAATGTTGACCTATTTTATCGCGAGATAAAGAGAGTTTTTTCTCTTTGTATCGCAGGAATAAGGGACATTCTGTTTATGAGGGAGGTTCAATATACGCCGAGATTTCGGGATAAAGTTTTTATGTGCAATGATTTTCTTTGGTTAATTGTAATTTTTCATTTTGGACCATTTTCTTTTACATTGAAATGAAGAGGATAAAGTTATCTTATCACTCAAAGAATAATCTAAATTCCCTCACAAAAAAATGATATCTTTGGCATATCCCTAGGATATTCCGGCAGGACATGAGATATCCATAAAAATGTCCCGAAAATCTCCCGGGATATCCTCGTAGGATATCCATAAATATCCTGTGCAGTATATATAAAAATTTGGGAATAGAATCCAATATTTCTGGAATGCATATTGAAATATGTGCGGAATGCCTAAAACATAAAGATTTACAGAAATTCGTTTGAAAAAAATCCGCTTTATACAAATCTCGAATATTCGTTTTTGTTCGAATTCTATTTTAATACACTTATCAAAAAATTATCACAGCAATTTATTTTCATTAACAATAACGGCCTACTTGAAATGAAAAACAAGTAACTTTCTGAAAATTCAGGTTGGCTGTTATTGCATCAAACGTCTAAATTGCACAGTTTAGAGATCGCACTCTTCACAATGAGTATAACGCAAAAATCAGTTTTACGGCAAAAAAACAATCAATTTGTCGTGCACCCTGTTGTTTTACATAATATAAATAAGAACAGATTACACTCAGCTCTCCATTTAACGGGATATCTTGGGAACATCCTTAACATATAAAATTAGGACATTAATGGGATATCCTCAGGATATTCTGAGATATATCCTCGGGATATTCCAAGGATATCGAGATTTCTGCCCTGTAGGATATCATTCGCGATATCCCTATAGGATATCCTGGGCTGTGTCAGGGATATCTCGCCAAAATCTCTTGCTGTGAGGGCTAATACCTCCGAAAAGTACCAGATATAATAAAAGAAACTCAAATTTCTTGTAGAATCGACCATGAACCGAACTTTAAAGAACGGAAACAAAGTCTATATGGCTTAATGTCTCTCAAATTTTTATTCGCATATCCTGTTCTGTATATTTTTTTCATAAATACTATACATAGATTTTTGTTGTTGAAATTCTTCCTTTTTCTCATCTTCCTTCAAGCGGTGGTCCCAATTTCTATCATTGTTCCAGGTTAAAAACTCCCTACAACATACATATTATCTTTAGAGATTAAACTTTAACCCAAAACGGGGATAATTTCACGTGTCTCCTCTTCATTCCGCACTGAAAAAAATGGTTGGTTGGGACAACTAATAATGTGTAGTATGGCCAACTGCTTTAGTTTGTAATATATGCCGCTGCCATTTGAGTGGTTGTGATTACTACTTTTACTTTTAAGACTGGTAGTAGTTGTCCTTACTAGTTTACTTGTTGTAACAACTTGCGATGGTAGTTACTATTTTCGGGTAGTTGTACTTATTACTTCAAGTATTAAATCTTACCAATAAATTAGTAAGCCTTACAATCAAATCAGTAGTTCCAATCACTTAAAGTAGTAATCCCAACTATTGAAATTAGTATAGTTTCTACTCTTGAAAGAAAAAATACATCAATCATCAAGAACAAATTTTCCCTCAAGCAGAGTATAAAAAGTTGGAGAATTCCTATTAAATCAAGAAACTCAAACGTAGGTAAAAAATAGTTGATCGCGCAACATGTGAAACATTCAAGATTTTACCTAAGTAACTTATAATCTGGTTCTATCAATGCAGTATGTAAATTCACATGGAGATCCGCGAGAAAACATTGTTGCAAAATGATTCGAGAATTCATAGTGAATTTCTACTCTGATTCCGCGTGGATGTAATGTGATTTTTCCTCATTATTTTTACCTGAATAACTCATCGGCATAACGAGGTTATATTACTTACATGAAATCCTAAAAGCTCCATCATGTTTAACAAATTAACTATTTTTTACTTGTCTGGGAATTTTTCGAAGTAATCTTCTGATCTCCAAGTTTCCAGCAGATTCTGAACTTGCAGTATGTTTTAATAATTAATCCATGTCATTGATGTGATCGACTTTCCCAAAACCTCCGAAATACTAAACATGGCGAGGATCGTGAACATCGTGAACTTGACGCGATATTTCGGCGCGAATGTTGGTAGCACTGCTCAGACTTCAGTTCTGCCAATGTCGCCAAGGAACAATCTAAATTAACCCACAAAACTTGTAACCTTTACTATTTTTATTTGTTGGACAATACGTTAGTGGTAAATGTGATTACTTTTATTTTTTGGGCTTACAATTACTGTCGATACTAATATGAACTACGTAGGAGTATTGGCGGCGACTTGTTGCCGCAGAAAACTAGTTAGTTAGTTTTACCACCGAAGCAGTTGTCACAACTAATACCATCTCTACTGATAAGAAGCTTGTTGTCCCAACCAACCATATTTTCAGAGCGATAATCTCCCATTCTTGGGTAAAATAACAAAATTATCTTAAATATAAGTAAATTTAATCCCTTCAAAAATGCATCTGCAGCGTAAGGGTTGAAATCCCTAAAGATCGCATTTTTAGTAATTCTTTAACATTCCTCACTTATCTTACTTAATAATCTGAAACTTGCAGAAAGATATTTAAACCAAATGAAAAAATTTGTTTTAATTAAGAAGATTTTTTTAGCGCAATTTCAACCGTTGGACATTCTACAACAATACCATCTGAATATAATTTTAATTGCTCAAATATTTGAAGAATACAGTGGATGTTATATTCTCACTACTTGTGAACTCTGAAGCGAGCAATATATTCATTTACGACAAACAAAGTACTTTAAACTGGCTGGTATGTGAACTGCAGATACCAATTTAGTATGAAGCGCCTCCGGTGAGGATCTCAATTAAACAATTACACTTAAATTGAGCGAACGCTCACCGTGGTGCCCGCATGATCGTTAAGATTCCCTCTCGTGTTCACCTACTGCCTTTAAGGTGTCCTTCGACGTTAATAAGCTTTACAGCCTTTAATAAGTTCAATGGTTACGAAGCCCCCATGTAGGTAGTTTATAGTTAGGTATCGTTCTATACGTGACTCATGACAGGTAATTCAGCCTTCTTTTTGACTTCGAGCCGACACAATCTAACCAATTGTTAGACCCAGTCTAGACGTTTTACCTCGAAACGGTGATGCGATGAATTGATATAACTTTGCGAGAGGTCGAAGGTATTAAGTTTTGTGGCTAGTTCACAGAATTTTCTTTATCATTTCTTGAAAAGTGCTTTTAATTGATATCAATTAAGGTTGAATTTCACAAACCATGTTAGAATTTTTGAGCATAGGGAATTGGATGTAACTAGGTTGATCAAAAAGTTTCAACTTAAAGATTTGTATCCATTTGTTTTCGGAAATATGTTGTAGCTTAGTGTGAGCTTCTATGATTGCGAGTTGCGACATATATGTTAGCCTGGAGATGTTTACAGTTTAACATTGTTCATAATAGAAGGCTTCACTGTATGAGCGATGTGCTGATACAAGACAGATCTGCTCACGCTACTCTAGACTCTCTAGAGCAATCTTTCAAATTGTCCGTGGGGTCAATCAGCACCGATATCAAAGTGCGACCGTCATACATTCCTCGTGAGAAGAGTCTGGTCATCAACTACAAGAACGAGAACGCTGTACTTTAATCACGTCGTACACGTTCAAGCAACGCACTAATGTTTATTCTCATATATATCCGAGCGACGCGGACTTTGCTTCGATTAAAACCTCGTCGAATGAGTCTTGTCTTGTTGTTTCTACTAGAAAATCCATCGCTAAAGTCACGTGTGAATATATTTGCTTTTTGATTAAACTACTGCTTTAGCAGTTGAGTTATGATATGGGGTCCTTTTGCTTTTTGGAAAAATTGTAATCAGACGATTATCAACGATTTCAAGAGATTTTGGGAAATTAGATGTTACGGAAAATTCGAGGTAGTTGAAAATATTACGATTGCTATTAGATACTCAAAGACTGAGACAAAAATTCTAGGTAACTAGCCAGTTTAAAAAAAAATCTCGGTCATTTAAATGTTGTGCGAAATCGAAGCTTTCAAACTTAGACAATCACCAAATGAAAAACATTTAAAATTCTGTTAAGTAGAAGCCATCAAAATTGAACAATTCTCATTTCGAGGTCTTTAAACCAAAAACTAATTTAAATTGAACATTTTCAAACCTAATTTAATGGCAAACTTCTTAGAAATTCAAAAATTTTAAACTCCAATCAAAATCTGAGAGATTGACAAAGAAGTACTGAAAATTGTTTAACTATTGAAATTTTCTCTATGAAATTATATCTACAAGGTAGAGCGATTAAAATTATCTACTTTATAAATTTTCAATCAATTATCCAGTTTAGAACGTTTTCAATTGTATTATTTAACTATTAAGGCCTTTATTTGCAAATTATCCAACTTTGAACAATTTAGATTTTAAAGCAGACTGTTATCAATACTTCAATTAAAAATTGAACAACTTGAAGCGCTTTTAATTTGAAATTTTCTTATTCTCAAAATTGCAATCTTAGTCTATTTGACTTTGTTGAATGTACAAGTATTGAAACGCTATAATTTTTTAATTGTTCAATTTTGATCAATTGAATTCGAATAAAAAAAGTTAAATTCAATCTAAAAATTGTTTTAATTTACTGGACGCTATTTAAAATTGATTTGAATTGGAAATTGTACAATAACTTTTAAATTCCCATTTGTTCAGTTTCAAGCACTCTGTAATTTAAAGTTGCCAAATTTGAAAAAATCTAATCTGAAATTATTCGATTTTGTTCCTTCTGAAATAATAATAATAATATTATTATTATTATTATTAAAAAGTAATAATTAAAATATTTAAAGGCTTTCATTTCTAACTCTGCAACTTTAAACGATTTCAATATAAAAGCGGAGTCCAAACAATTTTAAATGTTTGTATGCACTTTATATCTACAATTATTCAACACTTTAAATTCAAAGTTGTTCTGTCTCAGACGAATTTGTCTAATTATTCAATATTGAAGACTTCCAACTTGAAACTGCGCAGCTATTAAGGCTTTTAATTTGAAATATAGATTTGCAGAATTTTAAAGGTTTCAATTTCAAAGTATTAAAAAGTCAATTTTTCTTCAATTCTTAAGGCTTAAACATAAAATTGCCCAACTAGGTATATGAAGGTTTCAGTTTTGAAGTGTCCAATTTTTAGTAAATGAAATTGAAATGAAGGAATTTGTAAGGAATTATTTATACAAATTTCAACTACATATTAATGCCTTTAATTTGAAAAGTGGTTAAATCTAGAGGGATTAAAATAACAATGGTTCCATTTCAAATACTATAGATTTAAAATATTATCTAATTTATTAAATTTTGACCTAAAATTAGCCAAGTTTGAACTTAATGAATTATAAATTATTCAACTGTTAAGGCCTTGATTTCTTAATAATACAATTTTGTAAGATTTAAATTTTAAACCAAACAATTTTGAAGATTTTAGTTTAAAAGTATTGAATTTTCAATTCTTCTAAAAGTGAAAAATGACTCGCTAGATGGTGTATGGAGTAAGCATATTTAAAATGGTAAATTTTTAAATTATGAACGTTCTGAATTAAACAATTAAAAATTTAAAAGCAAAAATTAAAATATTTAAATTTAAGCCTTGAAAATTCAATGATGTTGCAAATAGTCTTTAAAATTCAACAAACTCAACATATGAATGCTTCAAACTAAATAAAACAAATTATAACCGTACCCTAAACAATAGGTTAAACAATTTCCAAATGGAATCGTTCAATCTTACATTATTTCATATGATATAAAAATACATTAAATTTAAAGTGGTCGAATAAGTTTTTCTACTATAAAACTAAACATTAAAAAAAATTTCGGTCAAAAAATGTATTCACTGTAATTTGTTCCCGGCCTCAGAAGATGTTCTTCAACAAAATTGCTCGTTCGACTACATTTGGTTGATTTAAAAAAAAGTTTGCTTAATTTAAGAAAATTTCTGTAGAGTTGACCCAACTCCTTTGCTTCTATCAACCAAAGTTCATGGTTAATTAGATTTTTTTATTTCACCAATTATTTTGTCGATTTAATCAAATGTTTTGGTTGAATCCACCCTTATCAATAAACCTAGCTCACAAAGATTTGGCTTCTAAACTTTAAACCAAAAAATAAGTTTTCATTCCTTCACAGATTTTCAAAGCTCATAATGTTTGATAGTAAAACTGCCAACCCCCAAGAATCACCTGTGAAAATTGAACTCTACCTAGAAACCGCTCTCCAGGTTCATTTTTCACGCATTGTATTGCTATTTCAGCAACACATCGACCTCCTCTCTCCTCTCCTCAACATTATACACTATTCTCTTTCCGACTAGAAAGTATGGAATGAAAAAAGTGACAGAGAGGAAGTTAGAGAAAGGGAGAGAATATCCATATATGTAATAATACATATGTGTGAGAAGGTGGATAAAGGTGCATATATATGAGGTATGAGCACACGTTTGCACGATAGTATTTAAACAAGGGGTACGGGAGGGGGGAGTCAAGTAAGGGCGAGACATGAGGGTAAAATCGGGTCCCCATTGTGCTCAGGTGTGAGGCGTGTGCAGGGGTGGCTCTCGGGGGAAGATTTGCACACGCGGCACGAGCCGCGCCAACAAAGGGATGGAACAGATTGGAAGCCATTCATTCATTCCTCTCGTCCTGTCTTTTTCTCTGTATTTGACTGGGAGCATCAGCCACCCACCTCACCCCACATCACCCTTACCTCACATTACCTTCACCGACACGCGCACCGGCTCATTTGCACGTGTGTGCACGTTCCTCATGCAGCCTATGTCACATTAATAACAATGATAACTCTTCACGATTTAGGAACACGTACGACACATGCGCGTCCCCTCTGGGAATCCATGAACGGCGGTTATTATTAATATTAATGATGATTTTGCCTAAAAAGCGTTCAAGTAACAAAATTCCAATTCCCTAAGGGATTGGGATGATGCGCATTGGAAGGTAGCTTATATAGTAATAATTTTAATATGAAAGTGTGCTGAGAAAACTTGTAATGAATCAACATCAGTGCTCTAGCACTGATGTAGTCGGAATCAAGAATTCTGATGGAATTGGAATTCTGCTGAAATGCTTAAGAGCGGTGGCGGATATTTGTTTGTGTGGCTGAGCGAATTTATAAATATGTGTGCTATGCATGGTGAAGTTCCAAATGATTGGAAAAAGGCAATTATCGTTCCACTCTACGAGGGAAAGAGTGATAAAGGCGAATGCATTAATTATAGAACAATTAGCCTACTAAGCACCGTGGGAAAAACATTTACCAAAATGCTTATTGGTAAGGTCATGGGAACAACTAAAGCAAGGATCTGGGAAGTCCAATGTGGACTCATGCCTAGATCCAAAAAAAAAAGTTTGAGAGCAAACAAAAAATTTTTCTGTGCGTTTGTTGATCTGGAAAAAGCTTTCGATAAGGTGGACAGAACTAGACTTTGGGAAGTCCTGAAGGAGTATGGAGTGAACATTGGCTTCTCAAAGCATTAAAGGCAATACATAATGGTAGTAAGGCGTGTGTGAGAGTAAATGAACAATTGAATGATTGATTTGATATGAAGCAGGGCGTTAGGCAAGGCTTCCTTATGTGCACCTCGATGCTCAAAATGTACATAAAGAAATGTCTAAGGATGGCTCTTTTAGACGAAGAAGGTGTTGATCTCGGGACAATGAAAGTGCGCGGACTGGCGTTTGCAGGTGATAAGATTGTTACGGCAGAATCAGTCAATGATTTTCAGATTTTGATGATTTTCACAGCAGTCTGAATACGAGCATGAAGAGTATAGGTTCTAAGATTAACTGACTAAAATAAATAATTATGTTTGAAAGAAGGGGTGAGAAAACAGTATGCAACATTGTCTTAAGCGAAGAGAGGACAAAACAAGTTGACGATTTCGCGTATCTTGGAAGTTTATTTACTGCTGACAAAAAGACAGATTTAAAGATATCCGGACGTATAAGCGAGGGTAAACAGATTATCTGCAGTGTACGAGTGATTACTTGAAGTAAAAGTGTGAAGAATAAAGTTAAAATTGCAATATATAATTCCGTGTTTGTACCCACTGTGCTGTATGGTAGCGAGATCTGGACGTATCAAGAAAAGAATAGGATTAAAGTGAACGAGTTAGGCACGCGATTCCTGTGGAATATTTGCGTTAAAACGCTAATGAACAAAATCATGAGTGGGTTCTCAAAGAATGTGGCGTAGAAGAAACATTGATTGCCAAGAGTGAATGAAATTTCCTCATATGGTTTGGTCATGTTGAGAGAATGAATGAAAGACGTTCAACAAAGCAAGTGTTTTAAGTAAGGTAAATGGTAGCGTACCCAGAGGTGGACCGAAGAAAGAATTGTTGAAATGTGTGAATGAATTTCTAAAGCGAAGAAATATAAAGAGCCGTAGAAACACAAGAGCTTGAATGGTAAGGTGTATGGATGTAATGGAACCAAAAAATGTATGCAAAGATAGGGATGTATGGAAGACAATTGTTTATAGAGAAGCAGAGTCACACCTGAAACAAATGATTTTGGATACTCATGGGCCCTCGTAATGAGCTTTGCATAGTGGATGTGGTTGTGATAAGAAGTACAGATATTCCTATGGGTTTATCAGTCAGTTTGAGAGTTTATGTGTGAATCGTGATGTATGATTGCTCTTTGAAGCTCTTCAGCTTGGGTGATTGCTAAAGAGATTGATCAGCGACCCATGACGGATCGGTGTTGTGGAAAGAGTAAGTCGTTTGATTGAGCAGAATGCGACTTCTAGAGCGATCTAAAACCTATCCCTTCTCCTACACATCCCTTGCTTACCCTTACCATATAAATTACTTGATCCCCGGTAGTGCAACGCGGCTGGAACCGAATGAGGTACGCTTATAATGAAAGGAATTTGGCTTAATGGTATAACAAAAATATATATAATCTCGAGAACACTTAGGACTATCGGAAATTCAAGGTGGTCGTTGGATTCAGCTTAAAAAATCGCGTCGAAATCATGTCAGTGCAAAAGAGTACTTCAGAAATGATGTGTTTCATTTCACAGATACATATAATACATTTTATTCACCAATGTATAGAAGTGAAGAAACAGAAAAGTTGTTAAATCCTTCAAGAATTAATGTCTGGGTATGTAATAGTTACATAAATGAAGACTAAAGTCAGTGACAACTTCCAGACTATAATGTATCATTTTTTTTATTATTGCTTCTAAAAGATGCTCATCAAACAGAATATTGCAATACGTGAAGTTTCGGAAATTGACTATTTCCCTCATCCGAATAGGCTTCCGGTCCATGATTATGGAAAATTCATTTTAGAAACATGATGTACAGGGTTTGATTGAAAAGTAATGAGCCTTCCCGCGCGGAGCGTCTGCCCAGCGATCAACCGAATCGGCTGGTGGGGGAAAATGATTGGTGGACCTTCCCCTTCCACTAGAAACCGGTCTCAGTTCG
>JAUMHM010000005.1:30943558-30954746 GCA_032362435.1 Melikaiella ostensackeni | reverse complement strand
ATAGCAATAAATTATTTAGAATCTTCATGATTTACCCAAACCGCATCAAATTCCAAAAAATTGCTTGATTAGTTCATCAATTTTTCTGTTATTTTGATATTTTTCAGTTATTTCTACGAAATCTTGAGTGTACAAAATTCTGTTCGATTTTACTCCTTTACTCCTTTTACTCCTGTAACTCAAATGATAAAATATCGTTTTTTCCCTTCAAAAAATCATACACTGACATTAGCCAATCGAAAGAGTGAAAAAATAAAAAAACTTAAATTTTGCCGTTTGCTGAAAAACCGGGACATTTTTAAAAAACAGGGACACCGGGACAAACAGTGAAAAAACGGGACATGTCCCGGAGAACCGGGACGTCTGGTCACCCTATTTGTGTGTGTGGCGACATAATATATTTCAGAATTAAATTAAGTTATGTAAATATTGTACTTCCTGAAAAAAATCTCAAGTCATTTTTCCATTTATTTCTATGAGATCCATACACGAGATCAATGTTCCATAACCTCGAAACGAACATGAAGCTCAGGTTCTTTAGAACTACATCACTGTAATTCTAAAGAACGTTCTCGTCTCAACAGCTGGGAAACTATGAGAAACTGGGAAAATAAAAATCATCACGTTTCTTTCGTTTCCGCACGCGGTGTTAACGAAAACATGCGAACTGCGTGAGTGTCCGTCTGCACTTAGCCAAGATCACGTGATCAAGGTATCTATCTATCTTGATTTCACTAACTGAATAGTGAAAAAGAAAAAGAAAACACTATTCCATCAGTGAATCATTCAATCACTAACTTAATTAGTGAAATTTTCACTATTTCAAATTTAGAGAGCACGTTCTTTGTAAATCTTTTGTAAAACTTATTGTTACTCCATAACAGTGTCATTCAGTAGGTTACAGTTGAATTACTTCCATTATTATTACGATTTAGCATCAATGATTTTCCAAACCAGGATTACGATTTGGCTTCTAATATGCTCAATAACACGACTGCAACTTCATCCGAATTATTAATAAAAAATAATCACTCACCATAACAGTGAACTCTCCGTTGTAGATTCAAAGCACCAAGACATCAAAACTGGAAAAATTGCACTTATGGAATGTATAGAAACTTAACCCTGAAACAAAAAACGAATTTTGAGTTAATGGGAGTATATCTGAAGAAAAATAAAGAAAAAAGATTTCTCAAATACAAGTGACTCATAACTCTTCTTGCGGAGCAATGTTGAACATTTATAATAATAAAGAATGCTTCTTTTTATAGTAGGTACACAGTATAGTGCACAAGTACATATACCTGCGCATTTTTTTTACGTAATCAACGTTGAGTTTCGAGAATTGCTTAAAGCACCTCTTGTACTCGAACTCATAAGTGAATAAACGGCATTTCATTAATAGTTATTGCAGTCTTCAAGGAAAAAGATTCATCCGGGATGCGTCGTAAAATAATAGAGATACCAGATGAATCAGTTTAAGTGAAAACGACTCTTTGGAGAGATATTTAAAAAATTATATGTATGATATAATTCCTACAAGCCGAACCAATGTTACAGCAATCGTTAGACCTATACTAATCTTCCTAACTTGCAGTCAATCAGCGAAAAGATGAAATCTACGATAACTATACTACTTCCGATAACTCCTATTATGATATAGCTGAAGGTGGATCAAAACATTCGAAACAATTGACGCCTCAGAATTTAGTGTCTTATTTATCATAAGAACCAGTGGGGTGAATTTCATTACCATGCTAAATTAAAAAGCCCTACCCTCAAACGAGAAATCCAAGAATTGGCCCAACATAATCTCCTATGAAAATATGACACAGTCCTTCAATTCTTGAACTAATTCCCTTTACTTGAGGTAACTCGGTGATTCGTTCCAAGAATCACTCATCCGTAGAGAGTTCTACACGCCTATAAATCACAACTTTTTCTCGAGTTGTATTGTGCTTGAGTAACTTTTTGCGAGCTTGTCTCGTGACTCGTCCTTGACTCGAAATCCTCCACCCCCTGCAGGATCTGTAAGTCTGCGTCCCTGAGAGAAAGGAGGGTGGCTACGTCACTGTATTCGGTCAATGCATCAATCCGGGCTGCATCTGTATGTATTTACGGTGGACCCTTATATGACATCATCCCCCTGTCGTACGCCTGGTTCGTTTCGCTGGGTGACTTCTGTCGCCTAACTCCAAGCACCCCTGCCGGAGCTGCCACCTCCCTTTACCTTTAATCTTTATCAATCCATCCAGCAGGCAGGCAAGCCGAATGCCCGACCGACTGAACCAACGGCGGACGCCACCGCGCATTATTTACGCCCGATAGCGTCCCTTCTCCTACGCTCAAGGCTTATAGCTTTTATAGTTACATATATACTGTTTATAGATATATAGCCTATAGCGATCGTTTCCTTTGCTTCCTGACCTGTCTAAGTCTACTGTACTCCATACTATTCCTGGTGACGAGTCTCCGCAGACAGTGTGATCTCATTCGCGAGTGTCTAGTTTTGATCCGCTAGACCGCTGACCCATCAACGCCCACGCTTTCCGTGATACAATCAGTAGCAGGGTGGAGAAGGATGGGGATGGCGAACTGGCAATTACCAAACTTCTTCTTCTTCTATACTGGGAGACTGAAATATACCAGGATTGTAGAAGCTCTTTGGTCTTTGGCTAATCATGGAATATATCCCGCTGGTCTATTGATTGGATTCGGTACTAATGGACAAGTTCGACGTGTCCAAATGACGAGGTACTTTCTAGGAAGATGCATATTGAAATAAAAGGTTCTAACTTGGAAGGTGAAAATTAAAATATTCTATAAAGTTGAGGGAGCTGGTGTTCCTAATACAATTTATACGGGATTCTGAAGCTTTTATAGAGTTCACCCGAGATAGAACCTTTCAGTTTGCACTATCGGAGATAGAGCCTTTCTATAGGCACGCTCCGAGATAGAACCTTATCTTTTGGACAGTTCGAGTTATAAAATCAGGTGTGCTAAATCAAGAAACAGAACTAGAGTAAAAACTTGACGCGACTCAAGTTACTGAACTTTGCGATTGTGACTAAAAGTAAAAGCACAATGACAATCTATGTAACGCAGTTTCAAGGGGAGATCAATTCTGGAGTCAACTTTCCGAGTCCGAATGCCTGTTCTTGATTTCTGAATCAGGAGCAATCATGAAGAAATTGACAAATCTCAATAAGAGTCAAGCAAAAAATTCAATTTTTTTTCTTTCCTAGGTACAATCTATTTTTCTCAATGCGGTAATTTTAATTTTTAAATTAAAAATTACAAAACTGAACAATTTTAATTTAAAATTATTTCTAGTTCAACTTAATTTTTTAAAGAATTCAAAGTGGGATAATTCTAAATTTTACGCCTTTAAAATTTAAAATTAAAGATTCACAATTGAACTATGTTAGATTCAATAGTTCAATTGTGTTTAATTGTCAATTTGAAGACCCGCGTCGTATTAGGCCGCATTTCTGGTTAGTTTAACCCAAAAAAAAGTATCGGCTGACTCTGATTATCTTAACCAGAATTTTTTTTGAGTGACCTTCAAAATGAGACTGTATTTTTAAATAACACATTAAAAATTGTATACAGATAATTTACAATATTAGCTCTCCAAAAATAGGCAATATTGAAACATATACATTCTCTGTAATAAGCATTCAAAACTGAATGATTTTGAATCTGAAGTTTTTAGAAATGTACAATATTAAATTTAAATTATGCAATATTTTATAATTTTAAATTGAAGGCTAGGAAACATTAAGAAACAATTTCTATTGAAGCCTTGAAAATTTATAAACTTTAATCTTTGGGCTTTGTAAATTGCTCATCAATTTAGAACTTTTCATTTGAAATTGTATTTGAAATTGTACAATTTTAATAGGCTCTTTTTGAAATTCTTTTTGGTTTCCAATTTAAAGTTGTTCAACTATTAAGGCTTCCAATTTTTAATTTGGAACAATTTGAAGAACTCAGTTCAAAATTTTCAGTTTTAATATTAGATAATTTAAAACTGTCTACTTTAAAATTTACATAAGAAATTATATAGGAAATTATTCAATTTTGAACATAATATATAATTTTAAATATTTTTCACTATTAAGGCTTTCAATTTGACATCGCACAAGTTTGAAAACTTAAAAATTGAAATTGTTTAATTTTGGATATTGAAAACGTAAAATTTTGTAGTTTTCATCTTTTAAAGATTAAATTTTAAAATGGATAATTTCGAAGGGTCTTACCGTGGAAAATTTCTCATTAGAAATTTTAAAGTTATAAATGCTTGATTCCGAAATTGTTCCATTTTGACATCTTTAAGATTAAAATTGCACAATATTGAGCATGTCAATGTCAAATTATTCAATTTAATTGAAGAGTTCAATTAAAAATTGTTCAAATGCAAACGGAATTAAACATCAATCATTTAATTTATAAAATTCCATTCAGAAATTATTCAATTTTATTAATGAATTTATTCTTGACTAACACGTATTTACATTTTAAAACATATTTTAAATAACGTTTAAATATAAAATTATTCAATTCTAAACAAATTGTAAGCACATTATTTAATGTTAAACATTTTTAACCTACATACAATTGTCCAAATGTTTAATAAGTATTTAAAATATATAAGGCTTACACTTTAACTTGAAAAATTTCAAATTATTTGCCCTTGTAAAAATGTAATAAAACGGAAAGGGGAAAATATGCAAAGAAAACTGAATAAAATTATTTAAAAAGCGGAAAAAATTACAAAAAGTGACTCACTAGCAGGAGTAAAATACACGTTTACATCTGTACCTCGTGTAGAAACTGTCCTAATAATCCCTAACAATTTTGGGGCGTTTCTATGGGCCCTGATAATTTTCCCTTATCAGGGTGGCCCTCATCAGGGTAGCCCTCATCAGGGCCTACAGTGGTCCGAATTTGGCAACCCTTTTCATTAAAATGACTTCCATAATAAGCCCCCTATTGTCGCCCAGGACAGGATCGCTTTAGGCCCTGGGTAAGTTACATGATCAAAAACATTTTTTTGCATTGTGGAAAAAATAATTTAAAAATATGACATGCTGAATTTGCGCTTGGACAAATTTTAGGCGTGAAATACTCGATTAAAGCCAGTTTGATATGGCGTGAGAAATTTTTTGAACCTCTAAAATATCTTCTTGAATATATTTTGAGAACATATCAAAAGCTTCTGTTCAGAAACAAAATTTGCCCTTCAAATTATAAATGCTTAAAGTTGTTTCAAAATGATTTCGGAATTCGAGTTAACTCTAGGACACGCATTGTTTGTTACCACTTATTATAATTATAAATTTTTGCGAAATCATTGAACAAATTTTTAGCATTCACAACTTAAGAAAAACAATTTTTTGAATGGAAACTTTTTATATGTTCTCAAAATATACTCTAGATTCTCTAGAAGATGTTTTAATTTTTTGAAAGAGTTCTCACGCTACACCGGACTTATTTTGTCAATGCACAAAGCAAGAACAGCATTTACTCGAGCATTTACTTGAAAAATGGCCCTATTGGGGCCCCAGCGAGGGCCCCTGACATTAATTGAAAATTAAAAAGGGTCTTTGTTAGAGGCCTCATCAAATTTACTTTGACGGCCCCAACAATTTTACGTAACCAAACTGGTAGGGCCCATAAAAATATGCCTAATGCGGACACTAACAACAATAGGGAAAACCCATCTGGTCCCCAACAATACCCTATCAATATTTCTACACAGAAAATTAAAAAATATGCAGCTTTCTGAATCAGGCAATACAAAAATTCTGGCTTTTTTAAACAAATTATCGGGAACGAAAATTCTGAGTTATTACCAGAACTTTTTTCTTGAGTGAATAACTGAGAGAGTTAAAAATTACAATTTTCAAATTTCAAAACGAACTCATCAACTCATCCCAAATTGTATAATTTCATGCTCGATTTCATGTGACGTCAAAAGTGACATTTAAAGTGAATGCCGAATTTTAGTGAGAATAAACCAATGTTTTAAATCCAGTTGATTCTATATTTGGTATATGGTTCAAGACATACTAAAAAAAAGCAAGTATAGTTTCGTCTCTGTATATAAGAATTGGCATCACCCCCAGGACATGTAAAAATACCCACGGGAATGTCCTGTGAGTTATTCGGGAAATTGAACTCTTGGGTATTCCCCAACAAATTTATAAAAAATATTCACTGCGTATCTAAATAATAAATCCAGCCCCCCCCTCCCAAAAAAAAGATTAAAAAGATCAGATGTTTTGAAAAGTGCACTTTTTTGAGTTTTCAGAAAACCGGCATTCATTTCATGAAAGTATTTGTTACTTTGAACATAGAAATTTATCAGACCAAGGTTGTCAGCTTGAATTTATGAAACAGGTCCACAGAAGTGCCCCATAAATGCTTCAAGGGATTTAACTCTAAATTATAATTTGCGTAAAAGAAGCAAAATTTTAATTTTCAAACTAATTTATTTAGAATTGGATCAAACAATTTGAATCTTCATTTCCAATTGAACTTCTCGCGATCAAAAGGGGATACGCGTGGATTCAGCCTGAGAAGTATTGTCCTGAAAGTCAATTTTAAAAATCGTTCGAATTTTCATTTTTTAGGCTGATACTTGTAGAGAATTTCAAGGCGAATTTTTTTTCCTCTTGAAAACATTTGTAGGTTTTGTACTTTTTGAAGTAAATAGTAAGAAGTAAATTTTTGGAAAACAAAAAAATTCAATATTTTTTCACTTCAACTTGCGCTAACGCAGTCAATTTTCAGAATTTTTCGATTTTATTGGTGTGAAATTACGTTTTTAAGTCTTTTAAAACTATTGAAGAAAGAAAAACGTAAATATTTTAATAAACAAACAAGTTGTTAATTTTTTTTTAGACTTTGCAAAAATTCTGAATTTCAACCTTCAAGCGCTTCGTCTATCGAGCGAATATTAAGCAACGGAAAACTTCCAGTGAGAAATTTGTTGATTAAGATTCAAAGAAGTTTTCTGGAAAGTCTTAGCTCAATCAGATAAATGGTTTAAAAATTATGAATGTTCTAAATTGCAAGCGGCAATCTTGACGCTGCCCTATGCACGTGCCTCCTCGGCTACGAACGCGTTGCAGGGGACGATATGAAGGTTAAGTCGGATACCAAAACAAATAATAGCAACCATTTTCAGTTCTCTTTTAAAATATACTCAAAATGAAGCAAAGAACTAGTGAATGGATTATTTTTTAGAATAGCTGCAAAAGTATTATTTTTGAGATAGGTTTACTTTAGTTAATACCCTATTAATTTAAGAAAGAATCTCAAAATGAATCGGGGTGGAAAAAAATTCTTTTTTGAATTTATTGAATTATTTATAGACCGCCTAAAGTAATTACTCTAATTTTTTAATGATGAAGTTGTTCGCATTAGTTGTTATAATTTCAGAGAAACGAATATAGTACATTACAAAGTCTAAAACTAAGAAAGACGGTGTTAAAGATATTATAATCCCAGAGAGATCTTTCACACCTAATGAATCCTGCTGTGGTGTAAAATGTTCCAAAAATTTTCAAGTCTTCAACAAGAAAGAATACATAAAAGCTTTTGGGATCTCGGGAAGTATAATGTATAAATTTTGCTTCTCAGTGGAATGTTAAAATGCAAGGATCCTATCGAAACGAATGCAGGTAAAAAAATAGGGCGGTTAATTGATTGGATTTATTTATTTCCTACTGACGATGAAAATGTTTTAGTTTGCAAGAAATTTTGTTGTGCTTTTCTGTGTTTCGGCAAAAAAAAAGTTGAAAATGTTAAAAAATACGAACGAGAGCTATAATGTACCCTATTCTTGAGAGAATTGTAAAGAAAGGTGCAAACATTGTTTGCAATTTTGTTCAGTCCACGATATTGAAAGAATTTGATAAAGACAAATTCAACAGCATAACTCTATTTTCAGATTCATGTCCCGGGAAAAACAAAAATTACACAGTGTTTTATTGTTTGGTTTTATCGACAATTTATTTTCAAAGTGAAATAAAATATATGTTTTCAGTTCGAGAACATTCCTATTGCCAGTGCGATAGGAGTTTTGGCACATATTCGAAAAAATTAAAAAGATTAAAACGAATTGAAACTGATGCTGAATATGTGGAAGTTATTCGCAATGCTCGTTCTTCTTCATTCACAATGGTCGAGAAATGTAAAGATCCTCTGTAGGATTTTAAAAAAGGGTCAAAGGCAAAATCCGAAAGCCAAAAAACTTCCAGATCAGTAAAGCGTTCATTAAAAATTTTTTTCCTGATGGAAAAGTGGATGTTTATAACAATTAAGAATTACTAAATCCAACGTCTTTTTCCTATAAGCCTGCACTTGTACTAGAAAAACTTTCGAAAAGTCCTCCACCTCGAATCGGATTAAAAGCGACCAAAGTAAAGCATGCAAAAAATCTCTATAATTATTTAAGCGCTAAAGGAAAAGAATGTTTCGGAAAGTATTTTTTAAAAGTAACAACTCAAGAGTCCAGATGCCGAAGAAACTGAAGAGAGTGGCGAAAATGATTGAAAGTAGTTTTTAATAAAGTATTATTTTAATAATGTATTGTTAAAAACATCTAATAAATAAATTATTTTAATGATAATATTTCAAGTATTATTTTGGTATCCGAATCGAGTTTCATATCGTCCGCTGCAATACGTTCGTAGCCGAGGAGGCACGTGCATAGGGTAGCGTCAAGATTGCCGCTTGCAATTTAAAACATTCCTAATATTTAAATATTAATTCGACTGAGGTGAAACTTCCGAGAAAACTTTTTTGAACATTAATCAACAACTTTCTCACTAGAAATTTTCTGTTGCCTAAAATTTGCTGGATAAAGCACCCCAAAGAATGTTTTTAGAGTGGGAGGCATTCGAGATAATAAACTTATTTACCCAGGAACTATTTTAAAAAGTTTTGTGAACTTATGTTATACTTGCTAAACAAGAGTGGTTAATATGTATCCCTATTCATTTGAAGTGTACATTGATCAACTCAATCAATGTCAGAGAACTGAAATAAGGTAATATTCATAAAAAATTTCAAGATTTATGTGAAAAATGAAAAAATTAATTTTGAATGATAGAGCTGGAAATATTTCTGCACCTTTTTTTGGAACATTTTTTAATTATAATAGTATTAAAACATCTGCCCGTTGCGCTTGCACATTCTTATTTTTCTTCTTAACGTTATTTTTTTTACGACTTAAGCAAAAACTCTGCCTTTATTAGAAAATAGTTACGAGAAAATTGATAGATATTTATTAGATGAACAATTTTGTCTGGCAACATTTTTTTTTATCTTTCATAGTTTGACCGGAAAATGAATTTTTTTATTTATTTTGAATATCATTTCTCAGAATTAAAACAAAAACTATGCTTTTAATTAAAAAATAGCCTGAGAAAAATTTGTATATCTTCTTGAGATGAGCAATTTTTTATTTTAATATTTTTTCATATCTTGCATAGTTTGACCGGAAAATGGATCTCTTTATTTTTAATAAAATGCGGATGCCTCCCATCTTCGAATCGTTTTTCGAGGGTTCATATACCGAAAAAATAAATAAATTGCTTGTGACACGATTTGCACAATTCATTTTGAAAATGGTCACTATCCATCGGAAGAAATCATTTTAAAGCAAATAAATTTACTAAAACTTACGGCAACGTTAAATAATATATGCTTATTGTCACTTGGAACATAACCAGATTTATTCTTAAACTCACGTATGGATAATTAAGACGTATTATACAATACATCTTTTAATTTGATAGATTTTCTACTTTCTGAAAGTTGTGGAATGTATTTTTGATCTTTTAAACGGAGTGATTATCATGGGAAATAATCATACGCTTGGTTTATAATAAAATACTATGAACCGCTTTTCCCACAAAAATAAAAATTCTTACAAAAATCATTCTACAGGACGAAAAATACATCGTATCCGCGTAAAAATTTGTATACGTCTTGTTTGATTGCTAGAAAATATGATCCATTACACAAATATCCACAAACTTCTGCAAGCCAAGTTTTTGATGAGTTTTTTTTTACACAACCCAACCAAATTTTTCAAACTGAGAATCTTATGCGAATGCACTTTTTATTTATCACAACTAACGAAACTGCATCAAACAAGATTTTAAATAATGTTTAACATTTGTAAAAAAAAACAATCGATAATCTTAAAATTTTATATTCAGAGAAAGAGATGATCCTACCTAAAAAAAGTGGTGTAACGATATGTCCTGAAAATCTCGCAATCATCGTTGCTGAAAACCTGATTGGCTTTTTATTATTTGAAGTTGTTTTATATCTTAAATTTGAAATTTTTAAAATTAATTCTACAAATAATCCCTTTTAATAAGAAAATAATAATTTTAACAAAAATCATTAGATTTCGAAGAAGATTTACAATTCTGAATATTATTCTGTTGTTATAATGGCGTGTTTCACCTCAAATTGGTATTTTTAAACAAAAATCATTGAATTTAAATCCAATGATTTTCGTTTAAAGTAATAAGGTTTACAAAATTTTGAACAATTTTGAATTGTGTTAGTATTTTTTGTCAGAAATTGAAATTTTTATTGAAAAATCATTTGATTTCAATGAAGATTCATAATTTTTGAACAATTTGAGGTTACGTTGGCGTTTTACATCGAAATTCCGTATTTTCATACAAAAATAATTATAATTTGAACTAGATCTAGATTTTTGATTAATTTTGGACTATGCTAATGTTTTTCGTCGGAAATTGCTATTTTTAGTAAAAAAATTATATTTGAAAGAAATTCAGAACTTTTTAATAATTTTAGATTACGTTGTCGTTTTACATCGGAAATCGGTATATTTATAGTAAAAAATCATTAGATTTCGAAGAAGATTATAAAATTTTGTTCAATTGTAGGTTACGCTAGCGATTTTCACCGTAAACACCGATACAGATTTCAAAGAAGATTTACAATTTACAAACAATTTAAGGTTATGTTAACATTTTTCATCCGAAATCGACTATTTTAAACAAAAAAACATTAGATCTAAGAGAAGATTTACAATCTTAAGCAATTTTTTTATGTTAATAATAGATTTGATGCTTTCACGATGATTCATTATGATGAAAGGAGGTGTTTCGGGTTTCAATCGTGTGCAAAA